>CM053623.1:267313160-267371064 GCA_028646595.1 Phalanger gymnotis | reverse complement strand
AGAGAGAGAGAGAGAGAGAGAGAGAGAGAGAGAGAGAGAGAGAGAGAGAGAGAGAGAGAACCTCAACCTGGATTTAAAGCATCTAAGGATCACCTAACACTTTTACTGGGTAAAATAGAAGAAGATTTTAAAATAAAGCCAATGATTATTTATTGATCTTGAAATCCTCGAGCTCCAGGAGGCAACAATCATCAGTCATTTCCAGTTCTTTGGCAGTGAAGTAAGAAAGTGTGAGTGAGTAAAGCTGTTTTCAAAGACTAGATTTCAAGGAGTTTAGATGTTTTGTTTTGTTTTGTTTTGTTTTTTACCCCAGCTGTTGAAAAATCTTGCAAGGACAACAATATGAAATTTAAAAGCATTACTGAATTGAGATAATGCCCCAGGTCTCCCAACTACACTTGTTTCATTGTGTGAGAATGTGAACAAATTCACCAAAACTCTTTACACCAGCCAGCTACGTTATGCATGAAGATATATTTATATCCATATAGATATAGATAAAGGTATACACATATATACATAAGTAGAGCTATAGATAAAAAGATATGGATAGATATAGATAAAAACATATAGATTTAGAATTGCTAATGTATTTTAATTCCACCCCCCCTCCATCCTTGTTCCCTCCCCCATCTTCCCTCCTGGCTAATATATTTTAAACAACAATAATTACTTTTTCATCAAATTTTCAGTGTAGCCATATGTTTAGGTATAATATTCAGTAATTTTTATTTTTAAATTTTGTGAATTTTTTCTATAACTACTCTTTTACTCTATAATAAACATGAACCAGAAATAGATTTTTCTTATGCTGTACTATCATATTATGTATTAACAAACAGATACAAATTTGTTTGTATATTATCAAAATTCTCATTGCATAGTTCCACTGAGCTGGAACCAATGACCATATTTTACATAATTATAACTTTGAATAGTGCAAAATTTAAATAATGTGACAATTCATGGGATCTGTTATTCAACCTAATTTTGACCTAGCTATACATTCAAGGCACTATTCACCATAGTGGTCAAAAATCCATTTGAGCAATAAAGAGCCTTGAACAAAATCAGTTTTTTCCTCTAAATTTTGCCACTGACTAGCTCCTTTTTCTAATAATGCAATAGGAAGAGAGTTTAAAAAATTCAAATTGGCCAAGTATTTTGAATAATGTTTAATTTCAACTTCATCATTTTATTCCTTCTCTTCTCTTTTTGAAATTCTGCTTAAAGGTATGTATTGATCTTTTTTTGTTTTGTCAAAGCATTATTTTCTGAATGTATACTGCCCCCCCCCCATTTCCCTACCCTGAGACACCTTCACTATGGCAAATGTTTAAAAAAAGTTCAACAACACCATCCAACAAATTGATCACATCCTATAATAAATTCAGTAATTTACACCCATAGCCCTCCTCATTAGCAGTGAAAGAAGAAAGATATGCTCAACACTTCTAGAAGCCAGACTTGGTCATTATAATATACAAAATTCAGTTTGTTTTAGAGTTTGTTGTTGTTCCTTAACATGTTGTAGGAGTATATGTTATTTTCCTGGTTATGCTTATTTTAGTCTATACTGACTCAAAAAAGTCTTCCCACGGTTCTCTGAATTCTTTATAGTTGTTTCTTATAGCTCAGTAATTCACTTAAATTCACCGAATTCATGTACCATTAGTTGTTGAACCATTTCCCAATCAATGGGCATCTACACTCCTTACATTTGTTTGATATCACACACACACACAAAAATGATGATATAAATATTTCCATATAGAAATGGCCTTTCTGTCTTTGGTTTCTTTGGTATGTATAACTAGCAATGAAATCTGTGAACCAAATGGGAGTTTTAGACAATTTTTTTTATCATAATTCCAAATTACTTGTCATAATGGTGGGAACAATTCATAGCTTCATCAATTGTAGAATTCATCTACTTGTCTTTCCTGAGTCCTTCCAGCAGTGATTACTGCCATCCCTTTTCATCATTGTGAACTTGCTAGGTGTGAAGTGAAATCACAAAGTTGATTTCATATACATTTCTTTTCATAGTATTGATTTGAAGTAAGCTTTTATATGGTTGTTAATAGTTGGCTATCTTCTTTTGAGAACCATTCATTCATATTCTTTAAATATAACCATTGAATGTATCTTAGTCATATATTTATCCTCATTTTTATAAAGTAATATTTGAAGCTTTTTTTGCTGTTTTAATTGAATGTGGTAGGGTGAGTCTCAAATGTATTAGTGGTATGGCAAAATCCGTGTCAGAAGGAAATGGGATAATTGATGATCTAGTCAAGGGACAGCTTTATTTTTGCCAAGGGTAAAGTCTTAAAATTAATTTAAAATGGCATGTAAAAATATTTCTTTATTTCAGAGTTAAAATCTAAGTGATTCATTTTATTTCTGTTTACCACCCAGAGGAGTTAAATAATTCTAATAGATTAATAGTAATTACTATTTTAAACTGAATTCTTGTTTATGTCTTTCAGGTGGAGAAGCATCAGAAGTCTGCTTTCATGAAAATAAAAATTTAACTGAATCAGAGTGATAAACCTAGATTAATAAGGTTAGCTGTTAAGGTAATTCTAAGACAAACCATTTCAGCTCTAGTAAACAGACACCAGACACTGTTTTGGGCCTAAAGTTTTGGAATAGAAGGTGTCTTTGAACTGAACAAAGGAAAGATAGAGTGCTGGCCTCCAGAGGATAAAACCATTATCAACGTGTGTGGGGTGATGTTGTGCTATGAGAGGGTGGTGCCTTTCTTTTCCCTTTTACTTGGCAAGTATCAGTGCTTCACGTCAAATATCTGGTCTTTGAACTGTGATGAACTTGGATTCATATTTCAAAGCTTTTCTTACAAATCAGATATTTTCCTCAACTTCAAGACTGCATTTTGTTTCTGATATCCCACCATCGTGGTAAATGGCTTCCTATGTTTCACTGGACCATTGAGCCCCATCTCATCTCACCCTACAAAGTTGTTTTTAATTTTTTTTCTGTGAAATTACTCTGTAATAGTGAACCCAAATAATAAACAGCTATCTGAATTCATCAAGCTAATTGGGTTTACACCATGTATGTTAACACAATACATCCTCCAAGGATATGGGGAGAGAGAGAAAGAGAGAGAGAGAGAGAGAAAGAGAGAGAGAGAGAGAGAGAGAGAGAGAGAGAGAGAGAGAGAGAGAGAAATAGATAATTGACAACTATAAATATCATTTTACAAATTATGCATGAATATGAGCAGAAAATTGTAATAGAATGTACTTGTAAACTTTAAAGTTTACATTATACATAGGTGATGTGTCTGAACTGACTTATAGGGGCCATTCCACAGCGTATGCTGAGTATGCTCAGATTTGCCCTTCTCAGTGAGGCATGCAGAGCATATGCAAATAGTGTCCTCGTATTTCCTACTGGCTAGGGGCAGGGAGGTAGAGGGGAACTACTTACTACTCTGAGTTCCTGAAGGGTTGGCACTGAGTGATGATGAAGAGTCCCCTAATTGGCTACTGAGACCAAAGAGTAAATAACTCAGGGGTTTTCAAAGATGATGAAGATTTACCTAATTGGCAGATGAGCTGAAATTTAGTTTTAAATTATAAATTGTACATTCTATCATGGATAATTAATGAGTTGATAACTGAACATCCAGAAAGGAAATGGTGATTGCAAAGTTTACGTTATATGGCTTCATCAAGAACAGATCTTGCCAAACTAACCTGATTTCCTTCTCTGACCACGGAGTTGATAGGGAAAGCTCTTGAGCCCATTAATAGCATTTTTTGGCAGCTGTGTGAAGGAAGGATTGAAGAAGAGAAGCACAAGATTCTGATCAGACTCTGGAAACATAAGCAGTAAACTGCTGCAATAGTTTAGGAGAGGTGATAAAGGCCTAACCTAGGGTGGCAGCCTTGTAAGTGGGGTAAAGGGGATCAATGTGCCTCAACAGCTGATTAGATATGGGATGTGAAGAATGAGAAAAGAGTGGAGGACGACTCCAAAGTTGTGAACCTGGGTGACAGGAAGGATGTTGGTGCCTTTAAAAGAAATAGGAAAGTTTGGAGAAGGAGTGGTTTTAAGGGAAAAGATAATGAATTCTGTTTTGGAGATAACGAGTTTGAGAAGCCAAGTGTACATCCAGATAGAAAGAAGTGGAGCAAATGCAAGATTCTTCTGTGTTTGTTGTTGGTTGATTTTCTTTTAAAAGTTCAATATTTTAAATAGTTAGTAGAGCAAAAAGCCTGAAAAGCTCTCCTCTAATAAGGTGTCTGCCATCTATATGTTATTATTATACAATTGTCTTTGACCAAAGTGACCACAGAGATAACTTTGTTCAACAATTCTCTGATGAGTGATATAGAGCATGACATAAAGCAGGAAAACACATGCTCAGTTATGCCTAGCACAAAATTCAGTTGGAAGAGAATTTGTGTGTAGACCCAAGTGAATGGAGAGAGCATTTGTTAAATGCTTACTACGTGCTAGGCACTGTGCTAAGCACTGGGGATACAAATATAAGATAGTTCCTGTCCTCGAAGAACTTACATTTTTTTTAAAAAAATAAGTCTTTTGTTTTTTATTGAATTTCTTCCAGTTTGAATTGAAGTTTCTTCCAGTATTCTTTTCCTTCCCCCTCTCAGAGGGGGGGAAACATATGAAACATAGCATTTTTAAAGACAAAAAAAAAGTCAGCACAGTCAATCAAGACATTAAAAAGAAATCTAAAAACATGTACAACATGTAACTTGGTAGATCCCTCCCTGCCTGTAAGGTAGGAGTTGAGATTGTCTTCTCATATCTCTTCTTTCAAGTCACGCATGTTCTTTATAAATTTGCAATATTCATTTTAGATTTCCTTGTGCATGGTTGTTCTTTCCATTTACATTGTTGTAGTTAGTGTGTGTATCGTACTGTTTTCTTGTTTTGTTTTGTTTTGTTTTTGGCTCTACTTACTTTACATCAATTTGTAAGAATCTTTCCATGCTTCTCTCCATTCATCACATTCATCATTTCTTACAGCGTAATAATGTTTCATTATATTTATATGTCACAGTTTATTTAGCTATTCCTTAATTGATGGGCATCTACTCTGTTTCCAATTCTCTGCTATTATCAAAAAGTGCTGCTATAAATATTTTGGTGTATATGAAGACATTGCTCTTATTGATGGCTTCCCTGAGGAATAATCCCGATAATAAACTCTCTGGGTTGAAGAATAGGGACATTTCTTGTTTCCTTTGCATAATTCCATTCTCATCTGGTTCAGCCTTTACTCAGGAGCCTTGTTGGGGCACAATGTCTCAGGGAGATGGTTATGAAGGCTGCAATTCTTTTGAGACCTGTTTGTTTACATCCTTTGGCTATTTATCTACCAGGAAATGGGGAAATTACATTCTAATCTAGGAATTTATGTCTTGGCCATCTGTTCTTATCTATGATACAGTGAATTGTGCATTATGTCTGAGAACATTCTATTGAGCAGTGGTGGCAAGCTGAAATAGATCACTAATCCTACATTAGGATCCCTGTTGGTTGTATATGGACCTAGTTTTGAGTTAGATGTTTAACTTAATTAATTTATTTAATGATTTATTATATTTGTATTGATTTTTTTAAACATTTCCTAAATACATTTTAATTCTGCTCAGGCCCCATTTGAGAGTGCTAGACCACATGTGGCCTGCAAGTCAAGTGTTTGATACCTCTGCTGCAAAGTCCCCTCAAAGATATCCAGGGCTATTCAAAAGAGGTGGCCTAACAATTCATACAGGAAAACCAACATAGATGAAGACTGAATATTTCCCAGACTACGACGTGCATTGGACGAATGACACATGGTCTTATTCAGTCTGTCCATATGGTTCAGTGGTTATTGCAGACACCAATGAGCTGAACTCAGAAGTGCATAAGGAGAGAATAGAGGTTTACAATTCGTTTGGAAAAATTCTCGGACTTCATAAAACTGCCCTCATAAATCCCAAACTGTTCATGCTTACCAAACCAGCTTTCTCTTCTCTTTTCAGTTCTCCATTATATACTGTCTTTTTCAATTAGTGTGTGAGCTCCTTGAGAGCTGGGACTGTCTTACTTTTTGTTACTATTTATATTCCAAGCACTTACACAGTGCCTCACACATAGTGAGCACTTAATAAATGCTCTATCTACCTATTGATCTATCTATTCTGGTGATAATGTATCCTGTGAATAATGGAATACCACAGTCATAGGAAAGTGATGATTGTAGGTGACCCAAAAGACAATGGAAATATATATGGTGGTTATAAACAGACTGCAGCATATAACCAACAATAACCTATGCACAGAGGCATGCATTAGAAAAGTATGCATATGAATGGTGAGAGTGAGTGACAGATGGACAGACAGGGTACTCATGTCCATAAAACAGACACACATATGATTGTATGTATGTACACATATGATATTTAATCAAATAGAGACAGCTAGGAGGTGCAGTAGATAGAGTACCAGCCCTGGAGTCAAGAGGACCCAAGTTTAAATCGTTCTGCTGCAGATACCTACTGGCTGTATGACCCTGGAGGAGTCACTTAAACCCAATTGCCTAAAAATAACATAAAGAAATAATTCATAGGAAGATTTAAACAAGAGTCACACAAGATGACAGGGAATGAATGGACTAGAATCTCAAATTTTCTCCCTCTCTCTCTCTCTCTCTCTCTCTCTCTCTCTCTCTCTCTCTCACACACACACACACATACACATACACACACACACACACACACACACACACAGAAAATGAGATCATGAATACATTGAAATATTGAAATCCAAAGTTCAGAAGTAAGTTTTGTCCACAAACGTTTCAAAATAATTTTGTGGGAAAGAGAGCTCAAACTCAGTCATAGACGCAGCAGCTCCTGGTATGGTTTCCTTATTTTACATCATTTTAGAACTGGAAAAATTATTTTCAGAACAGAAGAGTGTTCACAGAACACAAACCACAATCATCAGATAAAGTCTTTGAATGAAAAAGTTTCCTAGAATCTGTAGCTTAAGACTAAAAGGATTAATATAACTACAGGGTGTTCCTAAAGTCTGGACACATGGGCAAAAAATGCACAATTTCAAGAAACGAAATGAATGAAATTTTCAACATTTTATTTAATTGGAATATTAACAAAGAACATCTTCAATATGATTTCCATCATTTGTGATGCAAAGGTTGATGTGCTTTGCAAGATTCACGTGATTCACATGAACTCGATGTAGTAACTCTACATTGCCGTCAATTTTAGCACATTCACTCTTTATGCGTTCAATCAAGTGTGTTGCATCTGTGATTTTCATTGAGTACACCTTTTCCTTTAGCATATCCCAGAAAAAGAAGTCACTGAGCAACACAGAGTCTGCGGTGAAAAGGTTAATGAGATGTTAATGAGATTTCCTATGTGTCCAGACTTTAGGGATACCCTGTATATTACTGGAATTTTGGTGTGAGGTTTCCTTTCCTTTAGTAACAATTATTTATAAAATTATTCTAACATTTCACAGAATCACAGAATTTGAGAGTTGGAAGGGACTTCACTGAGCATCTTATCCATCCCATACACAAAAGGAATCCCCATTACAATTTTATCTTACAAGTACTGATAGACATTCTCCAAATGTACTGTAGGTCTCCAAAAAGGGCTGGATCCCCCATAGGAAACAGCCCATTCTACTTTGAGGTGTTCTAACTTTTACTAAGTTTTTCATAAATTTGTCTCTTTCCCCTATTGTTTCTAGTTCTGTCATCTGGGACTCAGCCCAGGCCATAGTTGCCCATTGTTTGGGTTTTGATGGCTCAGAATGAATATAAATAGCAATTGTTTCTGTTCTGAGTCTTCCCCTCCCAGAGTGATTCTTTTGGGAAGTCAAAGTAGGCCATCTTTTGCCTCAATTCTTACTTAGCCTTGAATCCCTGAATGGGTGTTGCCTCAGACAAACTGAGACCTGAGAAAGACCTTAGCTTAAAAAGGCCAAGGACTCCCACTGCATCCTGGGCCATCTCTGGTCAACCTAATCTATGTCTCACCATTGGATCAAGATGGCTCTGGAAGAGGGAGTGAGGCTGATGACTTTGCACAGCCCTGCCTCACTTAAATCCAATTCACTTGCAAGTCAAGACATCACCCTCCTGATGGCATTGGTCCTCTTGGAGGATGAAGAATGAACAGCATCTGGGATCAAGCAAAACAAGTCTAATGCCTCCTACACGTAACAGTCCTTCAAACTATTTTCATATGTTCCCTCCCCCTCCCAGATCTCCAACTCTTCTTTTTTCCAACCTAAAAATTCTTAGTGCTTTCCATTGATCTGCATATGGCATGCACTCAAGGCCTTCACCATACTGATTCCTGTATCTCTGTGCATTCCCCAGCTCATCAATTCCTTCTTAAACTGTCAAGTCCAGAACTAAAGACAACACATCCAGGTCCCAATTAGTGTTAACTGTGAATACTCTCGAGTGGTCTCATTATTTGAATCTGGACAGCATATTTCCTGTGGTCTGGAATCAATGATCACATTTTACATAATTATAACTTAATATAGTGTGAATTAGAATAAGTGAAATCACTCTGGGAGAGTCATTGTTTGCACTAATTGGGACCTAGCTATGTTTCAGATGAGATCTGCCACAGCAGACTACTTTGGCATGTCAGCTTCTAATTGCTGAAAGCTATGCCTCTTCAATGCAGCCCAAGATCACATGAGTGTTTTCAGCTGCCACATTACACCACTGATTTATATTGTTTATAGGCCAGTATTACCCCCACATCTTTTCCAGACAAATCTCTAACTATATCTCCCTCATCTTGTACTTGTGAAGCTGACTTTTTGTACTCATGCATAAGACTCTACCTTTATCTCTACTGAAGTGTATTTCAGCAGACTCAGTCCAGTGCCCTAACTTATCAACATCTGTTGAGATCTATTTGTACAGTTAATATTTTAGAACAAAAGTTTTACACACTCTACCTGCTGGCCACTAGCTACCTAGCACCAGATTAAAATATAATTGGGAATAGTAACAAAATAAATAAAAATACAATAAATCATAGATAACATTACAATTTAAAACTAAGTCAATATGAAGCCAGTAGGGATCCTTATGCATTTAGCTTTCTACTTTAATTTGACACCATTGCTCTAGAGTTTTAATAGCTCTTTTATTTACATTATCTTACTTAAGTTTCATAAAAATTTTGGAAGGTAGAAATATCATGTCTTTTTTCTTCTATTGTATGGATGAGGAAACTAAGACCCAGGGCGGGCAAGGGAAATTTTTAAAGTCAAATAGGCAGTAAGGACCAGAGCCAAGTCAGACCTATGATTCCTGAAACATACCAATCGCTTCACTTGTATGCAACCGTTAATTTCTCCTTATGAGCCAGATTCCACAGGCAAAGCAAGGAAAACTTTGAGGTCATTCTTTGGAGGCATTAAGCATAAAAGAATTCATGATTTCCTTAGTGCGGGGAATTCTTCCATGGGAGCCACCCCCAACCAAACCACATAATCTATCAGTGTCTTAGAAGGATCATAGATGCAGAATTGGAAGGGAACTCAAGACACTCTGTAGTCTAACTCTGTTATTTTGTAGATGAAGAAATAGGCATGGGGATGTTAAGTGACTTCCCCAAGGTTACACAGGTAGTATCAGGTACAGGATTTGAACACAGGTCTTCTGACTCCAGAGCCAGCATATTTAACATTATAGTCCCAAGGAAGGTGTTAGGGACTTGGATGAAGCAATAAATATTGGGTGATGATATCTATGGTCATCTAGCTAGTAATATCAGAGGCAGGCTTTTAAACTAGGTCTACTTGACTCCAAGCCCAGTACTCTTTCCACTGTTCCATGCTGAGTCTATTATTATCTGGATCATTCAGGTGAAATATCAATTTGCATCTGATTCCCTTAGCTCTTCCTCCTAATTATCAATCAATCTACAAGTATTTATTAAGCACCTACTCTGTGCCAGGCACCAGGGATGCAAAAATAAAAGTGAAACAGTACCTTGCCCTCAAGGAGCTTACATTCTATGAGGCAGGCAATATGCACTACAAATAAGTATATACAAAATAAACTCCAGGTATATTTATTTTTTATAATTAATTTATTTATTTTTAGTTTTCAACATTTACTTCCTTAAGTTTTAGATTTTCTTTCCTTCTCTCCTCCCTCTCAAGGTATATTTATGGGTGTGGCGGGGGTGGGGGTGGGGAGGATACTACAATTATGTAGAAAATTGACTCAATTCTCTATTTTGCTACTGAAAACCAAGTCACAAGGTTTTACATTCTACCAGAGAGTCTAATATACCACTCCTTGATCTTTACGTTTTCATTAGTCCAGCCATGTAAAATCACCTATAAATATTAAAACCCTATATTGTTTAAGTGATGTGATTTATAATACTTTCCTAAGATGGATTAGGTAGCCTTATTTAACTGCATCTTCCAGGCTTTCTTAATAACCTTCTTAATGTAGTCTGTCATTCCCATCTGCTTTGATTTAAAGTTGATTATACAGACTGGTTAGTGAGGGGAGAAGCCAGCTGACCACTTCAGAGGTATGCTAGGCTCATAGTACTTTCAGAGCCTAAATACAAGTCTACTATTGCCAGGTTATCCATTATTAGGTTTGTTCTCCAACGTTTACCCAGGGCTGTGGAAAATTAAACATTAGGTTTGCCCCGCCCCCCGAAAAGCTGATTTCTTCTTCTTTTTTTAACCATGTCAAACCAAACTGCCCCCTTATTGCCCAACCAGCAACCTTTTGCCAGCATCCCTAGAGAAAGGCTGTTGACCACAGCCCAAGGTTAAGACGAGCTGAGCAACCGGCCAATCAGCTGAGGAGGGCTCCGGAGCCCTGATGCTCCCAGACAAATAGTACGGTGCGGTGCCGATTGATGACTACTTGGTTGCGCATGAATACAACATACATGTTGCAAATGCTTTGCCGGCGCTCTCAGCGGGCGTCCATGCAGATCAGAGAGCGGAGGGGGCTCTGAGACGGGAGCACCGGTGGTCCCGGTGTTCAAACTGACGCTTTCGCCTCTCCAGCAGGAAAGCATCCGACCAGAGGAGCAGGACCGCAGCATCCCTGTGCTGGAATGTTCTCATTCAAAGGTATGTTCCTCTGCTCCCCTTATCTCTAAGAATGCCAGAAAGCGGAGACTAGTTGCCCCTCCCTCACCACCCCTGCAGGAGTACGCCTCCAGACGGATGGTGTGCTCTCTAGCAATGCTTTGTTTCTGTTCCGTGCCTGAATGCTAGCTTAGAAATGGTTAACATCCCAGGGAGATGTTAATAAAACCAAAAGGGGAACGGGTTTGCTGAGCTGGGCTGAGCGTGCACAGCTTCGAAAGCCTTGATCGCCAAGGTCTCTTTGTGAACGTCGCTATTGTTCCTAACGTAGCTGGGGCTAGGGGGAATGGGGGTGGAGGGGTAGATGAAGGGTGGACTCTTTGTCCCACTTGCAAAAGGAAAGAGAGGGTAGAAAGGAAACGGTCAACTAAAGATAATACACATTCTTGGTGGTGCCGCATGCAGCATATAGGAGCGCCAGAATCTTAGAGGGGAAGAGAGGACCAAATTGCTGGTAAATGGCAGACCTGCAAATTGTGCTAGGATGAGCACCATTAGAAGGACCATTAAGGCAAAAGTTTTATGGCAATACACGATTCATACCTTACTGTCATGCTTAACAACAGAAATGCCTCAGTGGGGGAAGGGAAGGGCATTTAGAACAGACAGCTGCCTATAATGAGCCCCAAAGTCATCAGTAAATGAGAATCACTTGTATTCTCTGCCTGAGTAATTGAAAGAATAATCTAACTGTGCAGAAAATAAAGACCCAGCGGAATGAAATGTATTTGTTGGGCTGACCATACAGGCTTTGGGTTGTATTTCTTATTTTTCTGTGTTTTCTTTTGTCTCTGATCTGCCTCAGCTGTTAGAAGAATGGCTAAAACAGCAACTTTCATCATATAGTGTGCATTCCAATTAAATATTTCTAATATGCATCAGATGAGAAACCTTTAGACCTGACTTTAGAGAGCTAAGCGATCAGTGGTAGACCATATGAAATCATCTGTTTCTAAGTTATCCATCACTTTCAGTGGGCTGTTTGAAAAAGAAATATCATCAGGTTTTGAATGCTAGTCTCCTGGAAGTTGACATGTGTGTCTTCTTCCCCATTCTCCACCACTTCTTCCAAAGATATACTGCACTAATTAGCCTTCCCTAAAAGGAATAACATACTTAATCTCTGTAGTTTACTGCTAAGACTCAATCTGATAATATCATATTAAAGGTCTTTATATTTTTTCATAGATCCATGCAAGGTGATTGTTTCCTTCCAGAGGAAGGAGGGATATTAAAATATTGATTACACTGGCTCAATTGCCTTGCCTACTTTTTATTCATAATTTATTAATAATGTTACACAGAGATGAATACTGTTTGTCTCTGTGGCGCAATCAATTGTAGCAAAACTTAAGTTTGCCTGTTTTTGTAAACCACATAATTTATGTATTTATAAAGCCTACTGTTTATATATACAATAAAATTACCCTGCTGTTATTCACCATATGTAAGCTCTAATATCATAGGTTATAAATTGTAATCAAAACACTAAGGCTTGAGTTATGAGTCAGTCAGTTATGACTGACAAGTGGATACAAAATAAATATGGAAATCTATTATGGAAGGTTGTACATGAAACAATTGCTAGGTAATATCTATTTCCATTTTAAAAATTTCAATTTCACACACAACTTCTGAACTGGTAGATTTAAAACTTTAAAAATGAAAAAAATAACTGGACCTCCGGGGGTAATTTATTGGCATCTTTAAAGGAATGCAATAAAAGAATAAAGCAACTAGAAATACTCATTCTGGCAAGGAAGAGACTGCAGGGATAACATAAGGGTGATTTGGAAGTCTGTAGTGTTACCATGAAGGAAGGATACCAAAACAAGAAGAAACAGACCAACTTGGCATCAGACAATAAGATTAGATGCAAGGATGGGTATTCTGACCATAAGGAATGGGACATACAGAAGTGTATTACAGAAGGAAGCAGTGACATTCCATTTCCTAGAGATATTGAAAAACAAGATCAATTCTCACCTGTCTGGAATGAGTTCAGTATTGTAAGTGTCAACCCAAGTGTTCGGCTGTCTACCTGATGTAGCTTAAGGACGCTGGGAAGGGTTCATACTTTACAAAGTAATCTCGCTGAATTGTTTGATGCTGGAAACTATACTTTAAATCATAAGCCCCTTAGTTTAAGAATTTGTTTTTCTATGAAACTGTTAAGTATCAGAAGCAACAGTGCAAGCAGTGTCCGTGGGGAGCAGGTGGAAAAGAAAGGGAATCTTCATTTTGATGGTAGGAGTATAATCCACCAGTTATTTAAGGGGAACTGGAACAGAATATTTGTTTCCTCAAGCAAGACTCCTTAATTTGTCGATACAGTGCAAACTAATAGGAAAGGGGAACAAGAAGAAATGAGGGAATGCCTTCACTGTATCAAGCCTGTATTACTGGGGTGCCCTGGGACCTGCAGGCACCTTCCTCTCCCTTGCCATTTTGTGCCCTGGTAGGATACTTCTTGTAGGGGAAATCAACTAGGAGGAAGTGGCTCATGTGCATCTCCTTGGGTGTGTCTTGTGGTCTCCCATCTGTGTTGGCAAGCTGCCCAGAGCTCCCTAAACAAAGGATACCATAAGGGAACAGGTCAACGATGATCCGAGGCTCAGCTGTTGCTCCTTACCCTAAGGCTGTTCAGTTTCCCTCAGTCTTTGCTGGTGGTACAGCTTAGACACCATCACCCAAAAGTAGGTAACACTTTAAGCCAGTTTCAGCCATGAATGAAAAATCTGAGTATGTGCTTTGAAAGGGCAATTGTTAAAGAAAAAGAAGAAGAAATGTACTGAATGGTTGAGGATAGAGGAGAAGAGAGAATAATGTAAAATAGGACAGGGGTAGGGCCTTACCAAATGCAGTTCTTTGCTCATGGGCCTCTGGGACTCCATAAAAGGCATATTGAGAAATATAGTGTATCCTGCCCCTCCAAAATCTGGCTTTGATTGCCTGGCATGTCTATGAGAATACAAGCTATAAACAGATGTTTAGTGTTCTTTGTCAATCATAGGGAACTGGAGGAAAATGAAGGTAGGATTAAATAAAATTTGAGTGACAAGATAGAATTTTTATGGACCTAATGATTTTTGACTGGTTCAATGACATCATCTTTGAAGAGCTCTTCTAATTCTGCCTATCATGTGATCCCATATGGGTAGGAGGACTTTGGGTACACATTTTATTTGCACAAGGCTTTCATTAATATATTCACATTGTACCTGCCAAACTCTTTGAGGGGCACAGACTTATAAAATCTGAAACCTGTACAGTGATAAGCTCCTCTATATGGCCATGCTTAGGCAAAATGGTTTATTTTGGGCACCTACCTCCTGTATCTCTCTACTACTGCCACTAGCCAGAAGTGGGGAACCTGCGACCTTGAGGCCACATGTGACCCTTCACGACCTCAAGTGTGGCCCTTTGAATCCAGACTTCACAGAAATTCAGTCAAAAGGTCATACTTGAGGACTTAGGGGGCCACATGTAGCCTCAAGGCCGCAAGTTCCCCACCCCTACACTAGTCCTTCCTAGAGCCTATAGAGAAATCTTTTTGGTTGCCTAAAGACAAAGTTTGGGATTTTTATTTTTCCCCAAAGAATCTTCCTGCATTTAAGGGACAAAAGTTAAATTTAAAATGAAGCATAATGGATACTTGGGCAGTGGAACACAGGAATCTGATCCTAAGAGGCCTCGATGCCTGGCATTCCTCCCTGGGCTAACAGATTTGTTCTGCAAAATGTATCTAGCTTAGCCACTAGGTGCCTCTGTCATCTTGCCTTGGAAGCAAGACCCCACATGTCCCTTCCTCAGATACAATGGACTTTTTATTTCCTTGCATTTGGCCCCTGGTGGAATGTAAGCTTCTCAAGGGCAGGAACCATATCGTTTTGTTTTTTGTTTTCGTCTGGCACCCCCAGTACCTAGCATAGTTTGTTCAATTGAACAGACACCGAAAGAATTTACTAGACCCTTGTGTTTATTCTTATCTTAACATACTCATTATTGGTGTACTTGGTGTCTACTTACCTAAGATTGGTACATTGGGAGACAAAAAAAAGCCCTCTAGATTCTGGTGTCTTTCACAATTGACAGCTGAATTCAGCTTGTCAGGCATCTTGAATCATTCTAGAGCATATCTAGAACCACTCCCCGGGTCTTTGGTTACAGGTACACCTCCATTTCCTAGAACCAGACCTTGGTTGGGATGCCAAGGTAGTGGGGACGCAGAAACAGAAATCTCCTTGTGTCCTTTCTGTGGGAGTCTTCTGCTGGTTGTTTTTATCCTATTAACTCCTGTACTTTAAAAAAAAATTATTTTAATTTATTTATTTTTAGTTTTCAATATTCACTGCTATAAGATTTTGAGTTCTAAATTTACCCCCTCCCTCTCTTCTTCCCCCAAGGCAGCATGTAATCCGATATAGACTATATATGCACAATCATATTAAACATATTTCCATATTAGTTGTGTGGTAAAGAAGGATTAAAACCAAAGAGAAAAACCATGAGAAAGAAGAAACAAGAAAAGAGAGAAAATAGTATGCTTTGATCTGCATTCAGACTTCATAGTTCTTTCTCTGGATATGGATAGCCTTTTCTAAGGAGTCTTTTGGAATTGTCTTCAATCCTTACTTTGCTGAGAAGAGCTAAGTCTATCAAAGTTGATGATTGCACAGTATTACTGCTACTGTGTTTGATGTTCTCTTCATCCTGCTCACTTCACTCAGCATCGGCTCATATAAGTCTTTCCAGGTTTTTCTGAAGTCCATCATTCTATATGGAACAATAGTGTTCCATTACATTCGTATACCACAATTTGTTCAGCCATTGCCCAATTGATGGACAATTAATAATTTATTAATTATTAATTATTAATCCCAATTAATAATCCCCTCAATTTCCAATTCTTGAGCACCACAAAAATAGCTGCTATAAATATTCTTGTACGTGTGGGTCCTTTTTCCATTTTTATGAACTCTTTGAGATACAGACCTAAAATTGGTATTGCTGGGTCAAAGAATAAGCATAGTTTTATAGCCCTCTGGGCATAGTTCTCAAGTCCTGTAGTTTTGACATGAGTGTGTGACTATGTTTCTAATTCTTGAGATCTTGGGCTGGACTGATTGAGGAGTACAAATATTATCTACATTTAATAACTAGAGAAACTCAGGCTTAGAAAGGTTAAGAGACATACCCAGAGTGATACAACTAATTAAGTGACAGAACCAGAACTAGGGCCTTTGACCATAGATCCAGTACAATTTGGATTATTGCATGGGTGGGGAACCTGTTGCCTAGAGTCCATACGTGGCCTTCTAGGTCCACAGGTGCAGGCTTCTAACTGAGTATCAGTTTTACAAAACAAATCCTTTTATGAAGAGGATGTGTTCTGTAAAGTTTGGATTCAGTCAAAGGGCCACATTTGAGGACCTAGAGGGCCACATATGGCCTTGAGGCTGCAGATTCCCTACCCTTGTGCTATTCCATTCAATTCAACCAGCATTTATTGGGGCAGAAAATGACAGGCTTGGAATCAGGAAGACCTGAGTTCAAATGTAGTCTCAGACACTTGCTAGCTAGGTGACCCTGGGTAGGACACTGAACATCTGTTTGCCTCAGTTTCCTGTGGGCTGAGTGAAGAATGTGGGTGAATTGAAAACGTGTGAAAACAGAATTGTCTGTTTTGTTTTGCTTTAAATGTACTGAAAGCTCATAGTGTTTGACAATGAACCTATTCTACTGGCATCCTACCTGAAAAAATTCAAGAAATGTGATTTAATTACTGAACCTTTTGAAGTTACCTCCTGAGCTTATGATCTGTAAGTTTGCTGAGACAGGGAATGTAAAGAGAGATATAGAAAAATTCTTTTTTCTCTTCAAATCTAAAACAAATAATTTCTTTATATTCCTTAACAAGAGTACATTAAGAGAGATGTGTATAGCCTCATTTGACATGACTTCAATTGGGCATAATAATTTCCATCAGCTTTCTTTTCATCCAGATACATTTATATTTTATTCATTGAGAAATCAAGAAGCCCAGCGATGGAGTACATGTCACTGTACATTTTCCAAATTACAATCTTTAAGGGAGCTATGAAAATGAGATAAGGCTCAATGACCCTGGGTCTAGAGAGAGGTGGGGGGAAAGGCCTATTTGAAAGAAACCAAATTATTAACAATTACAAATGTAGGTATTAAGAATATAGGCCATTGTTCTGTTTGTATATTAGTAATATATCATGGGATAATAGATTTAAATTAAATTAAAATTTGAAAATAGATTTAAATTTTAAAAGGACCCCACTCGTCCTTTAGTCCAATAGCTCCATTTTACAGATGAAGAAATTGAGACTTAAAAAGGTTCAGGGACTGACTTAAGGTCATTAATTAGTGGCAGAGCAGGAATTCAAAGCTTGGTCTGCTGAATCCAAAGCCAGAGTTCTTTCCTCTGTGCCACCCTGTCTTATTTGAAAGGCCTTTTCTCACACCAGCCCATAAGATAGGTCATATGGTATTATTATTTCTACTTAACAGATGAAGCAACTAAGCTTCACTAAAGCCAAATGATCTATCCGTGGTTAGATCACTAGTGTCCCTCGTTCCGAGCCCAGAGCCCTATCTGACCTACTGCCCCTTAACTTATCATGTATATAAAGCTTCATAGTTTCCAGATTCATCTACACCCATTATTATTTCATTCAATACAACTCTGTGATGTTGGTAATGAAACTTCTACCATCCCGATTTTACAGATGTGAAAACTGAGGCTTGAAGAAGTTTGAATGACTCACCCAAGTTTGTATCACTAATCGGGGCAGAAAGAGGATAGGAATCCTAGTCTTTGGACTGTTAATCCAGGACACTTTGGACCTAATTGGGTCTCTAATTTTCAAATTGCTTTTCGCTATTTAATTAACTAGGAAGGGCAGGTGATCATTTTGTAATGCCTCTATCTCATAAAGTATTGCACGCGTAGTGTACAATTAGCAAATGGTTGTAGAATTGAAGAATGAATTTTAGTGGATTCATTAGAAAGGTGATTAGGTTCCTTGAACACACCCACAAAGTACATTGCCCTTCCACCTTCCCACTAGCATGATATAGCACCTTTGGGGCCCAGCCTAACCTTCACTTCAACCCCAGGTGCACATATTAATACATTTTATTATCAACCATTTTTTTCCTACTCATATTGTTCAGAAAGATGGTGAGCATATCTCCTATTTAAAAAAAAACCTCCTCCTAATGGTAAAGATATATATTTTTGCTAAAGGTAACCATAGATGCCCTGGTGGCATATGGGGTGTTCATGGAGGACTATCCCCTCTGGTGGGAGGGCTGCTTGTCCACTATTAGTGTCCACCTTCACCCAACTCTCACTTGTGGCTCCAAGAAACCGTATCATGGTCAGTGGTAACACCTGGATAATAGCATCTCAGCAGACAGAATAAATTACATTGAGGTTAACCAACAAGCCTCAAATCCTTTGAGTTAGGGGAGTGACCACCCCAAGCATGTGAAGACCTCTCCCAACAGAATGGGCTGATGTGAACAATTTATTCCAACAGCCATGAAGGTGGCTGAAGCAGGTGCTGTGGAGGGCTTAGAGCTTGGTCAGACATTGAAGACACCAAGGTCATTCACTGCATCCCAAGGCATTGCCAGTCCTCCTGACTTTTGTCTTGCCACTGGACTTCAATGACTGGCAGAGAGAGTGAAGCTGACAGCTTTGTGCAACTTTGTGCAACTTTGCCTTGCTTAAATCCATCTCATGCACAAGTCAGCTCTGTGAGACCTCTGCCATAATCCAAGTCATTTGCAGCATGAATTTTCCCCTTGTCCTGGATTTTTTGTTGTCCAAGCATTTCTTCCTAATTCGTGGTTTAAAATATATTATGCTTGACTCTGTATCCTGGTATACTCTGCACATTCACTCTAAAAGTGCTGTTGCTACACAGTGTTTCCATATTGCCCTACACACCGAATTTTCTTTCTTCCTTTTCCCAAGTCATTATAAGATGATAGGGAATTTGAGGCAAGTATGTGTGACAAAATGTAAACATGTGTGGTTGTACAAGAGTGGAGAGGGGAAACTTTCCAATTTTCTGTATTTATTGTGTTTTTGAGGTATATTTCTAGTTCCTCTGGCAGTTCTGGAGATCAGTCATCAACTTTTGATCTGCAAGATATCTTTTTTAAAAAAAGCCCAGAACCCATAGACCCTTGATGTGGTTTTTAGCAAATGTAGGCCTTGAGGGCAGGAATAGCCATCTCACTTTTTAATCTGCATCTCCAATGTCTAACACAGTGGCGGATATGTCAGAGGAGCTTTAAAAATGCTTGCTGATTGATCTGAGGATCAAGGGAGATAATATTGTGAAGTGCTTTGTAAACCTTAAAGCACTGTACAAATGATGTCTATTACCACTATTATATCTGAAATTCTGAGCTGAATTTTTCTTAATCATTTAGTTGAGTTACATTTGGTGACCCAGGCGGAGCTCTGGGAGAAAGCCAAGCACCTCAAGGGGCAGGAAAGAATTACCAGAGATTGTTACCCAGCAGCAGTCAGTACCCAGAATTGGTTTTTAAGGTCTCTAGGACAGTGGTTGTCCCAACAAAGTACTATCATACTGACAGTAGTTCTGATCACATCATACCCTTGTTCAGATATATTCAGCAGCTCCCTATTGACCAGAACAGAGGCTCACAAACTATTTGATGATTCTTAAACATTATTGGGGACCCCCCAAAAAGCTTTTGTTATGAGGGCAATATCAATCTATACTTACTGTATGAGAAATGTAAACTGATAAATTTTTAAAAACATTTATTTCTTAATTCATTTAAATAACAGTAATAGGCCTATTCTATCTTAACATAAATAATGTATTTTTATGAAAAAATAACCATTTTTCAGAACAAAAAAAATTAGTGAGAAGAGTGTCGTTGTTTTATATATTTTGGTAAATCTCTTTGGTGTCTTTGGTGTCTGGATTAATACAAAACAGATTTTCATATCTATTTCTATATTCAATCCTTGCGATATATTGTTTTGGTTGACATATCTAAAGAAAACTGGCCTCACACAGATATGTAGTTGGAAAAGGGAGGAATATTTAATCAGCAAATACCATGTTAGTATTATTATGAAAATAGTTTTGACCTTGAGGACCCTAGGAAGGGTATCAAGGACTCCTAGGGGTCCTCAGATCACACTTTGAGAACTGGTTGAACTAGAGGATAAAATGTAAGTTCTTTATCTTGACACTCAAGGCTCTTCATCATCTGGACCCCATCGACCTTTGTCAGCCTTATTTCACTCTATGTCCTTCGTTCTCTTCTCTTTGTGAACTCTTTGATTTCGTCAAGCCCATCTACAAGTCTATTCTTGTCCTGTTCTCCCATGGCTCCAAGGATTTTCACAGCCTACCCTCCATTCCTGGATCAGACTTTCCTCCACCTCTGTGTCTCTTGGTATTCGTGATCCCTTCTGGTATTCCAAGAGGCTTGATAGCGGTGGGAAGGGAGCCAGAATGCAAACTCCATGAGGGCAGGGGCTGTCATGTTTGCTTGTATTTACATTCTCAGTTTTTAGCACAGTCCCTGGCACCTAGTGTGCACTTAATAAAAGCCTTTTCATTTATTCATTCATACCATCAGAGGTAGTCAATTTTTTGGTTAGTTTTTCTGAGCTATCTTTTTTCTATTTCTTTTTAAATCTTTGTTACAAGGGAGGGTTTTCTGGGTAAGAGGGTAGGAAGAATATAGCTAGAAATTAGTATATATGAAACAAAAGCATCAATAAAATTATTGTATATGTGTATATATACTGATACATACATACATGTTGTTCAGTATCTGACTCTTTGTGACCCTGTTTGAGACTTTTTTGGCAAAGATACAAGAATGGTTTGCCATTTCCTTCTCCAGTTCATTTTACAGATGAGGAAACTGAGGCAAACAAGGTGAAGTGACTTGCCCAGAGTCACACAGCTAGTAAGTGTCAGAGAATGGATTTGAACTCAAGTCTTCCTGACTCTGGGCTTGGGCATCTATCCACTGCACCACCTAGCGGCCCTCATATATATGTGTACACACATACATATACTTATTATATGACATGTATATACATAGATACCTATATGATATATGCACACATAAATAGATGCCTATGTATGATATGTATACACATGTATGTGTGTGTATATATGTATATATACATACTATATCTATATGATATGGGAGTAGGAGTGGGGCGGGGAGTGTTAATGTAGCTGCCTGCAGCTTGGTACAGTGTATAGAGAACTGACCTTGGAACCAGGCAGATCTGGGTTCAAGTCTCACCTCTGACACGTGCTGGCTGTGTGTCCCTGGACAAGTCACTTAACCTTTCAGTGCTTCAGACAGCCCTATGAGACTTGGAGGTGTTGATCTGCATTGCTAGAAGATATTTCCTTGTAAGGAGTTTCCTATACCAATAAAATCACATAAAACCCAGTAAATATGTGTCTATATGTAAATATATACAGATATAAGTATATACCTGTATGTGTCATAGTAAAGTGCATTGTAAATGGGAAGGAAAAGTGGAGAAATAAAAGTGAGAAAGCCCCCAGGCAAGGGGGTCTTGAAAGAACAAATTCCTCTTCCATCTGGGTCTTGGCGTCACCAAGTAACTGGCAGAAATAGCAGCCTGGTCCTAGCCTAGCCAGAGCCTGTCCCTTTTGGAGGCTGCTTCAGGGTGAGTGTTTCCACAGTTATTTTTTGATGATGGGTGATTTCTTGAGTCAGTATGCTCTGAGTTAATATGCTCTCCAACAGCCCAGATTTTTGTAATTTTGTTATTTGAACTATAATCATTTTGTTCCCTAAATAAAAGGATTTAGGGGAGCTATTAAACACGATTTGAGTCTCCTTGGAGCATTTAGGGCTCTTTTTTTAATGCAAATCCCAAATGGGACCGCGTTTAAAAAATCTTGGCTCAGCCCTAGTACAATTTGCACTCATTTAACTCAACAATTCAAAAACCATTTACTAAATGCCTACTATGTGCCAGGCACTATGCCAGGTACTTGGGATGAAAACATTTATGTGTAAGTCTCTCTTCTCAGGGAGCCTCCATTCTACTGGAGGAAATATCTCCATTGACAATATTGGAGAAGGAGCAAGTCCATAATTTCGTGGAAACAGCCTGCATTATTCTTGTTAAAAGCTTTTTTCCAAGTTCTTGATAAAAAAAATTGTCAATAAAATAAAAAGAACATTTTTTACCATGTTGTATACCACTGGCTACAAGAACAGGTATGCATTTCCAGCTCTGACATCTTGACAAACGGTTCCATAATCCCTGGGCATTTCCAAATAGCTAAACTTATAAAAACTTGATAGATATATCATCCCACTCCATGTGTGTCTGTGCATTGTTCAATCCATTGGGATCTCTTCCAGTGCTCAGGGAGGAGTTTTCTTTTTCTATCCTTTCTCTTGACTCCATTTTCTTGATTTTAGTCTTATCTATTTAAAATTGCCTTTTCCAATCTGAGAATGATCACTTACCCTTTTAATTCCAGTTCTTTTTTCTTCCATGAGTCTCTTTCTTCATACCCCACTCTTCTGCAATATGCTCATTTACTAAACATGAGACTCATTGCACACCACTCATAGTATTTGAGTTGTGTTTAGCCTATGTTTTAAATATGGGAACTTGTCTTGTTTGGCAAATAGTCTGGCAAAAGTTCAGTTTTAATACCACCTGGCCGGCAATCTCTTTCCTGGTTGGAAGAGGGAAATTCATCATCTCTATGGACCTGTTTTCCCCAGGGAAAAGTGAGAATAAAACTAACCACCCCATAAAAATGACAGTAGGATCAGGCAAAGTAATTTAAAAGTTGATTGTTACTTTATTTTACAGAAAGTTATCCAGCTGTGAGGATATTTCAAGTGTAACATTTGACACATTCTGCCCTTGCATCTTAAAATGTAGCAGGAAAAGGCTCATTTTTGTTGTTTAAAAGACGGTTAGTTATGTAGTATGTGTTCTCCTTTCTAATATCATTTCCCTTCTCCACCCCCAATTTACCAACAATGTAAAGAAGCCAGTATTCTCACATCTTTGAAACTCTTTGACCAACTAAAGGATGGAGGAATATGACTAAGTTCGAGATTAAAATCTAATTAAGCAAAAGCCCATTAACCCAATTATCTAATTGTTTTAATACCCTGTCTTTCAAAGATCAGAAATCTAATGGTTAATGACAGTTAAGACTGTTCTCCAATGTAAGTAACAAAGGGAAAGGGACACCTCATAAAAAGAGGTCTCCCCAATAATGTAGGTAGCACTTCTTTCTTTGGGACCCAGCGAGACCAAGTAGAAACACAGCCTCGGGATGCTCAGTTGCCAATCATCGTGCATTGTTTTAGAATTATGAGTGATAGATACATAATCGTCAACATCAATAGAAGCTTTTGAATAATTACTATTAGGTCTTATTCTCTCTGCCAAGGAATCCAAGATTAAACACTCCTTTGTCTGCCCTAACTTGAGAGTTAATATTTGAATCACTATATCTGAAAACATGGCAGAAACCACAGCATTGCTTCCTTGGTAGGTGGCAGTAGCCAGTTCATACTTTGAAGTATCTTCTTCATTGACTCATCAGTGTTCCCTTATGGAGTAAACCAAGGATGCTTATAAACCTCTTTGGAATCATAGATATAGAAGGCACCTTAAAAGTCATCTAGTCTGGCACCACCAAATAAGGAAATGGAGTCCCATAAAGGTTAAGAAACTGGCTAAAGGTCACATAAGGAGTGAGGACCAGAGCTAGGATTTGAAACCAGGTCCTCTGGCTTCGTATCCAGCACTCTTCCTACTACACCATACCGTCTGAGGCATAATTTCCGGCATACCAACTTTGTTTGGCACCTTTAAATGCTTTGGTTGAATTCACTAACAGAATTCACAAATCACAATTCTTTTCTCATTAGTCTTCTCTCTACCTACCTGAAGATTATCATGTCTCCTATTCGATGAACAAGGACTAGAAAAAGTCTGACTTAAAGGTTACATGAATCCATACTAATGTTTATGATTCTTCATTTTCTCTAAGAAGTAATTTCTTGACAACTTGCTGTTCTGACACAGGGATTATGCAAATTTTATTTATAGGAGCAGTCCGTTGAGCATGATTCACGCTGATGTATTTCCTACAGTGGATAATATGGACATGCCTCGGTGACATAATTTTTGCTTGTAATTTCTGTTTGTGTTTTCTCTGAAGTTCAGAGTGCTGACTTTTTCACCTGAACTAAGCGAGTGACATATGTATGTTTAATTAAAGTGAGATTGTAAACCCCTTAAAGTTGCTTTCCTTGGAAAAGCAGATCAAAGAGCCTGTGCTAGCAGCCCTCCTGTGTGCTGGTGTTTTTGGTCTTACACCTCCACAGCAGCTGTAAGTAACATTGTTGTTTCTTTAGCTCAGCATCTGTGGTTCCCTTTCTTTTGTCTCAAATACAGAGTTGCCACATTTTTGGAACCCTATGGAATCTCACCTTCTCATATAAATGCCAATTTCTGCTTGCTTTGTAGGCTATTGCGCATGTACATTTTGGTTGACGACACGCCCGGTAATGGTGGCTTGATTTCACCAAGTCCTTTCCTTCTCTGTAGAATGAGTGGATAGTACGCTGATATACCAAAACAATACTAGTACAGTAAGAGCCCTTCTAGCTCTGGCTTTCTATCATTCTGTGCCATATTATTTCTCCCTGATAACTGCTGAAGGTGACATGGATGAAAGCAAATTTAAGAACTTCCATACTTCCAGCCTTTAATAATAGCTAGTAATAATACAGACAGCTAATATTTGTACTAGGATTTATGGTTTGCAGAGTACTTTTATCCAATATCTAATTTGAGCCTCGCAAGAGTCCCGTGAGTTAGGTACTAACTATCATTATCCCCATTTTACAGATGAAGAAACAGGGCCTGTGAGGTTAAGTTAGTTGCTCAAGATTACACAGCTAGTTAAAGATTTCAACACAGGTCTTCTTGATTCCAGGTCCAATGCTCTGTCTCTCTCCACTGTGCCATCCATTTGATGATAGTAATAACAAAAGCCAATGTGTACATAGCACTTTAAGGTTAGCAAACCACTCTACATACGTCATCTTGTTTGATTCTCACAACTTTCTGAGTTAGGTGATAATATATATTGCTAAATGTTATTTTGAATGACTCACTGATTGCTTTCAAGCATTTCAGAGGATCTTGTGCTGGTTCTACGCACCGTGCCAGACCGACAGCCACTTGTATTTCCCTTTGCTCCATCTCTGCTCGAACAATTATAGAACCATTAGAGTTAGAGCTGGCAGGAGCTCTTATGGTCACCTAGTCCAACCCCTTCATTTAACAGATGAGGAAACTGAGGCTCAGAGAATCCAGGTCAGTTGCCCATTCACATACATAGTTAAATGGTGAAGCTGGGCTTTGAACAGAGCTTCTCTGACTCCAAATTCAACCAGGCCTCCATATAGTGTAAAGCACAATTGTAAATGCTATAGTATGCTGACTTATGAAATATTTTTTTAATCAATCCATGCTTTTTCTGATACTTTAAGTAGGTATGATTCATTACAGTGGGTCCTCCATCCACTGACACAGATAAAAATCCTCTCTTGCCTTAGTTGATGGTTTTGTGTGTTGCTTTGGCTGATGAAATTTGTCCAGTGGTCAACATTGGCTTGATGATCCTTTTTGCCCCTGACTCAGTTTGTCCCTGATGAGCCCATGTTGAAGACTTTCTGGGTTGGGAGGATCTTGGTGGCATAGCCTTCAGAAACCCAAAGAAGGTCACCTCGGTCGCAAAGAACCGTTAGAGAAAGACCTTAATAGAAGGCATACTTTAACTTTAATGTAGCATGAAAAGTGTTCTAATCAACAAGGATACAATAGGTACACACAGTGTATTTTACAGAATTCCTGCACCGAAGGCAGTGGAGGGATGGGTGGGTACCCCTGGCATGAAAGCAGAGATCCTTGAAAGACCGAAGGAAATGTTTTTAGAAAAGTCTCCTTTCTATAGTAAGCCCTTAGTAGTAACTGCCCCAGCAGTGTGATGGGGGTGCTATAATTAGACTCTGGGGGCCCCAGTTCAAATCCTAGTCTGGCTACTTTGTGCCTACGTGATTTTGAGTTCTCAATCAGCCACCAAGTTTACTAAGTGCTCACTCTATGGCAGGTACAGTGGTGGGCCCTGGAGAACAAAAGACAAAAATGAACCATTCCTGTCCTCAAACAGCAAGATATGCACAATATCTAAGCAAGTAACAACCTCTGGGTCTGCAATAATTGATATCTGATGTCCTTTGATCTAATGTTCTAATGTTCCAGCTCTAAATTTATGATCCTATTTACTTGTATCCTCAGGCTTCCTATAGCACTTTGTTCTCCCTAATGCACTTATCATGTTACTCTGTGTATGGTATTTGTCTGTTTTTCTCTTATCCCCAAAGTAAGCTTTAAGCTCTAGGCTAGCAAGTGCTGAATCACATCTAAACTTTGTACCTTTCCCAGTGCCAAGCACTGTGCTCTGCATAAACTCAATGCTTAATACCAATTTTTGAAAACTGAATGGCTCCATTCTCTTATTATAGACTATTTCAGTGATTCTCAAAGTGTGGTCCTCTGGCCCCGGGGGTCCCCGAAATCCTTTCATAGAGTTCAAGAGGCCAAAACTATTTTTGTAACACTAAGATGTTCTTTGCCTGTTAAAATACCCATCTCATTTCCATCTTGTTTTGTTCATTTTGCAACAAATTGGATACAGAAGCAGACAGGAAAATCCAGCCAGCCCTTTACTGCTAAGCCAACCATTAGCTTTACCAAAACATGTAAAACGATGCCACTGTTCTGACTAGATTCTTTTGAAAATTAATTCTTTTTCATGAAAAATAAGTTATGTCGATTGATATATAATAGGTTTATTATTTTTCTTGTTAAATAGATGTAAATACATATTTTTGAATGTATCAGTTTAAATTTCTAACATGGCAAATATCGATAGACGTGACCCACGTAAGAAAAGTTCTTTGTCATCCTCAATAATTTTTAAGAATGTAAAGGAGTTCTGAGACCAAGAAGTTTGATAATATGCATTGATAACTGCTCACCTATTGCAGTGGATTCCCAGTTGGTCTCCCTGCCTCCAGTTTCTCCCACTCCCAATCCATTTTGCACCCCGCTCTCAAAATTATTTTCAAAAATAGGCTTCCTCAAATGCAGGCCTTACCATATGTTACCACATGTTTTTCAGTCATTTTCAATCATGTCCGACTCTCTGTGAGCCCCTCTTCAGGTTTTCCTTGCAAAGATACTGGAGTGGTTTGCCATTTACTCCTCTGGCTCATTTGACAGATGAGTAAACTGAGGCAGAGTTAAGTGACTGGTCCAGCATCACACAGCTAGTGTCAGAGGCTGGATAGTGATATCAGGTCCTCCTGACTCCAGGGCCAGTGCTTTATTCACTGCACCACCTAAATGCCCCTTCTTACCTTTAGAGTTGAATTGTAAAAGTCCTCTGCTTGTCATTTAAAGCCCTGACTCCACTCTATCTTTGCAGACTTATTATAGATTACCATCCTTTCCACACTTGATGGTCCAGCCAAACCAGTAGGTCCAGCCCAAGTCCCAGTAGGTCGTTGTTTGGGCCCTGATGGCTCAGAGTGAATGTAAATAGCAGTTGCTCCTGTTTAGCTAGCAACCCTGAGGGTCTTCCCTTCCCAGATTGATTTTTTTTTTTGACTAGATGAAAGAGGCCATTCTTTGTCTCGTTTCTTACCTAGCCTCAATCACTGAATAGGTGTTACTTCAGTCAAACTGAGACTTGGGAAAAGACCTTAGCTTAAAAAGGTCAAGGTCTCACACTGCAAACAGGGCCATCTCCTGTCGTCCTGATCCATATCCTGCCACTGGACTCAGATGGCTCCAGAAGAGAGAGTGAGGCTGGTGACCCTTCACAGCTCTCCCTCACTTAAATCCAATTCACTTGCAAGTCATGGCATCACCTTCCTGATGTCATGGTCCTCTTCAAGAACGAAGGGCAAACAACAACAACCTCGCACCAAGATACTCCATCTCTCATTTCTCTGCCTTTACAGAGATTGTCTACCATATCCAAAATCACTCTCTCCTCACCGCTACATCTTGGAATCTCAGGTCCTTCAAGACTGCTCAGTGATCACCTTCTTTCTATATGGAACTTTTCCTGATCCCCACTCATTCTTCCCTGCCCCCAGCTCCTAGTGCCTTACCCCCATTACTTGGGGTAAATTTTACTTATGTTTATTCTGTGCCCTCCTCTGATAGAATGTGAGCTTCCTGAGAAAGGAGTTTTATTTTTGTCTTTGTACCTAGTGCCTAGCACAGTGTATGACAGGCAATTTTAAATGCCTTTTGACTGGTAGATGGATAGGAATCTTAGTTTAGTAAATGCTTAGTCAGTCGATATATTTCTGTTATGCTTATATATAATTCATATTAATAAATAATAAATATTAGGATATACAATAAATGTTTAATAACTGCTTTTTGATGGATTAATATGGATGTTAGTTTGATCTTGAACTGTCTGGGATATCAAATAACCTCTGTGTTATATCCAAGATAGATAGGAGGACATCAGATGAATATTTATCTGCTGGTTTTCCTTATCGTGTCTGAACAGTGCACATGATGAAGAAGTATTTTGCAATCGATCAATAAACGTTTATTAAATGTGTTATGGGCCAGGCACTGTGTTAAGCCCACATGTCAGAATGGCACCTATTCAGATGTCAGAATCGTGAGCAGTTACAAAATGTCTCCTAATGGAAAGTCGAGAGACGTGCGCATTAGTGTGGAACAGTTCTGGTGTCCAGGAGAGTAGCTGTTAAAATTTATTCACATGGAAAATTAAATTTATTCACTATATAAAGTTTTCTGGGAACTACTTGATTTTATCCTATCCAAACATGGTCCTGTGGAAAATTAGCTGGCCAAAGAAAAGGGAAAGACCATATTGCCGCTGACCAGAAGAAACAAGAAACCCAGGCAGCTGGGTGGCACAGTAGATGAAGAGTTGGACCTGTAGTTTGGACAAGATGGGTTAAATCAGGCCTCAGATGCTTATTAGCTGTGGGACCCCAGTCAAGTCACTTAACCCTCTCTGTGCCTCAGGTTTTTCATCTGTAAAACGTTGATAATAATAGTACCTACCTCACAGAGTTGTTTTCAGGATCCAGCGAGATGACATTTGTAAATGTTAAAGTGCTGTGTTAATGCAGAGAAGGCAAGTGGCAGAGTGTCACACCTGAGTTCAAATCTGGTATGATAATACTACCCTTTTCCCATGGCTTCCTTTTTTTTTTTTAAGGAAAATATTTATAAGATGTTTTGTAAACTTTAAAGCACTATGTAAATGCTCGCTCTCATCACCATCTCCCAATGCCCCATTCTCGTTGTTCTGTCGTTTCAGCCATGGCCAATTCTTCATAACTCAATTTGGGGTTTTCTTGACGAAGATACTGGACCAGTTCGCCATTTTCTTCCCCAGCTTATTTTACAGTTGAGGAAACTGAGGCAAACGGGGTGAAGTGACTTGCCAAGTAAATATATCTAAGGCTGCATTTGAACTCACATCTTCATGACTTCAGGTCAGGTGCTCTGAGTGTTTACTGAATGAGCCCTGATCCCTGTTAGGCTCCCAAAGTGGCTTAAAATTCTGAGGAGAGTTTGGGAATTATCCTAGCCTTCCCGGGATCTCCCAGAATTGAAACCCAGCTTGTGCTGAGAGCTGAACATTCACAAGGTGCCGGTAGGTGTTTCTGTCTCTCCCACTATGCTGTAAGTTCTTAAATGATAGGGACCCTACCTTTGATTTCTTTTACAATTTTCCTGCCTTGTTCAGTATGCTACATATGTTCAGCGACACTTAATGGCAATGGTGCAACAAATATTTAATTTCTACTGCATGCCCACCACGTGGCACAGCGACCAGAGAGCTGGCCTCAGAGCCAATAAGATCCGGTGGTCTTTACTGGTCAAGCCTCACCTCTAACACCTACCAGCAGTGTGACCCTGGGTAAGACCCTGAACTTTTCAGTCCTCTAAGCAACTCTCAAGATTATAATTGCAGAATAAATGATTTATTAAGCATTTTCTATGTAGCAGAGACTGTACAGAGAATGTGCTGACTTCTACTGGTACAGGAAGCTTTCTCATCCAGGGAGTTCTAAGTTAACAATGTAATCACAGGTCCAGGATCTAACCCTCTCTCCATCCAACTTTGTCCGGCGTTGGCTGTGCTTGGTACCATGCTGATCGCCAGCTGGCCGGGGCACGTGATGCTGGGGCTGGGCTCATTAGGCTCGTGACGTTTGAGCCTTTCCAATGCCAACAAAATACATCCAGAGCTGGCTACAGGTTTCTTGTGTGGAATCCAGCCTCTTTTCTCTTTGTTCTTCCTGTCATGCGGAACCGAATGATCTTCTGAAGTCAGGTGAACTGTGAGGGCACAGTCATTTTTCCCTGATGGAGACAAGTCCCCCACACTCAGGAGGAGAAGGAAGAGGAGGAGGAGGACATGAAAGCTGGGCGATGGTAGAGCCGTGAGAGCTTGTTTTGAGAGAACACAGAAATAAATGTTTCGTGTTCAACCTCCAAAAGAGGAGCCTTTTTTTTCCTTTAAATTTAACATCCAATGTGGGTGGTGACTTTTGCAAGTGAGCTCTGCAATAATGTTACAGTAATTGCTAAAGTTTTATCATAGAAAGGGAAGTTGCATAACAGAGGACAGTGGGACACAGTGGATGGAGTGCTGGCTTTGAACCGGGGAAGCTAAACTCTGCCTCTGACATGTGCTGGTGGGGTGACCCTGAATAAGAGTAGACCTATGGTGTAATCGATTCTCTAAGATCATAAAAGTTTCCTCATCCCAGTGAAATCACAGATTGAGCTCCTATACCTACGTACGTGAAGGAAATGCTGGTGGTGAATTAAAATATAAATATAGGCAAAGTATATTATGTGCAATACATGCATTTGGTGTGTGAGCAACTATTTTAGGGATAGAAAATGATTGGAAAGTATGTGAAAAGCTCTCTTTAAACTAGACATCTTACTTTAATGATGACGTAATTATCAAATTTGGTTTGATTTATCCTCGGGCTTCCTCCCCGGGAGATTATTATTAGCTACAAACAGAATTTCTTTCATTTAAAAAAAGTTTTAATGTATGGAATAAAACAAGCATTTCCACAACATAGTACAATGAAAAAGATGATTGTACATGAAATTGCAAATCTTACTAAGTACAACTTGCTATTCCTTTCAAATATTCTATAAAATTATAATGTAAATTTCTTTGTTTTTTTTCCCTCCCCTCCCTCCCACCCTAGAAATAGCTACCATTAGACACAAATTGGTGTGTGTGTATGTGTGTGTATGTGTGTGTGTCTAACATAATTGGGTAGGAAGGGGTTGAAAGGAGGAATTCCTTCATAAAAACAGGGTGTGAAAAGAAGAACCAACAGAGGAAGCAGGTGGGGATGGAGGGCTGGTAATGTTGGAATCTTATTCTCATCTGGGTTAAAGAGGAAACAATCTGAAGAGATTGAGAAATCTTCTGAACTTCGAGAGAGGTGAGAAAGTTGGGGGACAGCATGGGGGAGGGACTTTTAAGAAGGATGTATTGATTAAAATCAAGAGGGTGGGGTAAATAGATAAAAGCAGGGACTTTTAGAGGAGATGGTAAAATTAGGAATACAAAAAGAAGAAGAGAAGATAAGGTAACTTGGATAGGTGAAAAGAGAGGCTGAGAAGGAAAATAGTAAAAATAAGATGGAGGGAAATTGACAAATGCAATTAGAACTTTGAATGTGAATGGAATGAACTAACCCACTTTAATACAAACAGTATTCTATTACCTCTCTCCATTTGTTATCAAGAGTAGAGACTCAGATTGGAACTATGAACTGGACTTTCTGAAAGAAGCACATGTATTGTAAGTCTCTTTCCTGAAGACCTCTTAAAAAATAGGTGAGATCCAGCTCTAAGACAAAACATGGAGGGAACAGTTGAGTTTGCAGGGCCTAGCTCCACTCCCCTGATATCTAGGATGACATGCTCCTTGAAAGGGCACTGGCCTAGGCCCAGGCGGTTCTCCTCTTGCAGAGTTAGGAGGTCAGCTGGGACTGTGTTTGTTCTGGCCATTGTCAGCCAAAGGAATAAGCAGTTGTCAGTCTGAATGGGGTAGGAGAAGGGCATCGAATATCTGGGTTTCTTCAGGACAACTCAGGACTAGCCCAAATATAAGAGCAGAGTAGGCAACTATCTACTTGGTATGAGTCCCAGGACAATGAAAGATAAATCTCCCTTGCTAGTTGACCACAGTGCCTAGAATTCCTACCATTAAGCCTGCCTCTTAAGAGATGTTAACAGAAAAGGCCCTTTTTAAATGCCAGTAACTTAGCCAGGATTGGTAACATTTACTATTGGTGCCCTCCTTCTGTTGCCATCACTGGCCTCTTTTGCCCCTCAAAAAAATCACTGCAGAATCTCTATTTTCCCCAACATATTAGATAAAAACTTTGGGAAAGGCTCCGTTAAAGGTAAGAGAACCTTAAATGGAATTTTGGAATGAGTTTAGGGGGCACTCCTTAGGATGCTTTATTATGTCTTTTCTATCATTAAGGTAAATAACAAACATCAGTATTGTTTCTCATCCCAAATTATGGAATTAAAGAACTATATAGGTGGGCAGCTAGGTGGCACAGTAGATAGAGTGCCAGGTCTGGAATCAGAAGAACTTATCTTCCTGAGTCCAAATCTGGCTTCAGACATTTACTAGCTGTGTGATCCTGGGCAAGTCACTTAACCCGGTTTGCCTCAGTTTCCTCATCTGTAAAAATGAGCTGGAGAAGGAAATGACGAACCACCCCAACATCTTTGAGAAGAAAACCCCAAATGAGATTCGGTCAGACATGACCGAACAACAACATAGACCTTTGGATCTTTGAGAAACCTGAAGCATCATTAAGCCCAATCCCTTCTTTTTACATACTAGGCAACCAAATACCAGAGTCAAAGTACTTTGCTAGGCATGTGCCAATCATGTGGTCAGAAGTACAGGAGTCAGTGCTCTTCCCACTGCACCATGCTGCCTCCCTTTAAAAAACAAACAAAAAGATTTCTTGTTAGCATGTAAATTGATCATTATTCCCAACCTTTCCAACTAACAGAACCCTGAAAGTTCCTCCATCAGTTTTTCTGTCTGAAGAAAACGAGTTCCAAATTGTTTTGACTCCTTTTCCAAATGCAATGTCAAATAGTATTACTTTTATAAGAAAGTCAGTCTATGCCACCATCATTTTAGGCAGCTAGGGAGTGCAGTGGATAGAGCCAGGGTCCTGGAGTCAGGAAGACCTGAGTTCAAATTTGGACTCAGACACTTACTAGCTGTAACCCTAGGCACATCACTTAACCTGTTTGCCTCAGTTTCCTCAACTGGAAAATGGGAATGATAACAGCATCTCATTCCCAAGGTTGTTCTGAGGATCAAGTGAGATAATGTTTTCAAAGTGCTTAGCACGGTACCTGGCATATACACGGGAGGTGGGGGGAGGGGTGCAGCCTCCCGCACTTAAGGACCTAGAGGGCCACATGTGGCCTGGAGGCCGCAGATTCCCCATCTCTGGCCTAGAAATTCTACAGAACCACCATGGAAAATAGAATGACCATTTCTCTGGTTAATAGTTTATATTCAGTAAGGAGAGAGGCAAATGAGATGCCATGTATGTACTCTTGGGAACCCTGAATGCTCTGGTTAATTGTGATGGTTTTATTCCTTTCAAATTTGGTGGTGTATGTTTTGAGCTTCTGTAATTCTATGCGTCAGTGATTTTTTTTTTTTTTACTGTCCCTTTGCAGCAATAGAGTTTAAGTAGATTAAAGACCTCTTCCCCTGGCTTCTTCCCCGAGATGCTCCTTTCCTCGCACTACAAAAGATCACTTTCTCTTCAGATTTTCATAGAGCACTTTGTCTATATCTCTTACTCTCCAACACACACATACACATACACACATGCACATACACACATCTTGTGATTTACTTATCTGTGTACATGTCATAGAAAAGCAGTGTCATGGTTGTGGTTTGTCCTTCTTTCTGGAAGAGGACCATGACATCAGACAGATGATGACGTGACTTGCAGTTGACTTTGATTTGAGTGAGGAAGGGCTGTGCAAGGTCACCAGCCTCACTTGCTCCTCCAGAGCCAACCGGGTCCAGTGGCCAAATATGGATCAGTACAACTGGAGATGACTCAGGATGCTATGGGAGTCCTTGGCTTTTTTAAGCTAAGGCCTTTTCAAGTTCTCACTTTGAGTGAGGCAACACCCATTCAGTGAATAGGCCTCTTTACAAAGTGAGTTAAGGGATGGCCATTTTAATTAAAAAAAAAAATCAAACTGGAAGGGGAAGACCCTCAAGGCTTCTGGCCAAAAGAGAAACAGTTACTGTTTGAATTCACTCTGAGCCAGGAGGGCCCTCCAAAATTAAGTGGTGCTTGGGCAGGGACCTATTGTTGTCCAATCAAGGAGATCCGGAATGAATTGGATTTAATGCCTGGTCTTTGAGAAAGAAATCCAGCTGGCAAACATCAAGTTAACTAGGCAGGTTTTGGCCATCAAAATTTACCCTAGAAAGGTGGTGTCAAATAGTGGATAGAGAGTGGGCCCCTGATTCTGGAAGACCTGGGTACAAATGCTCACTGTGACACATACTAGCTGAGTAGCCAAGGTTGAATCATTTTTTGACCCCTCAGGGTGTCAAGAAACACTTGAAGGCTGCTGTTGACAGATCAGTTGCAAATCTGTACATGCAAAGGGATGGGTGGCGGGGGGGGGGGGGGGGGGGGGGGGGGGGGGGGGGGGGGGGGGGGTCATCCTGCCAAAATCACAAGTTCAGGCCCTGTAACCCTCCTTGATGCCTCAATCTCTGGTGCTTTGAATATGATATAAGTATCTTTGTATCGGGCGTCTCTTAGATCTCTGCTGACTTCTGTCTTCTTCGTGACAGCTAAAGTGCTACCTTCTGCATGAGGACTTTCCCACTGTCGGTGATCTCAAACCGCTCTGTGTCTATCAGGAAGATCCAAGTTCAGTTCAGCCTCTGATATTTCCTAGCTGTGTGACCCTGGACAAGTCGCTTAAGCTTCTTCAGCCTCAGTTTTCTCATCTGTAAAATGGGGATGATAATAATAGCACCTACTTCATCATCGTGAAGACCACTTGAGATAAGCTATATAAAGCATTTTACAAACCTAAGGCTATAAGTATTTGCCACTATTTTTAATCCGTTTTGTAAATATCTATGTATGTATATAATCTCTTGATAGAATGTATGCTTCCTTAGGGCAGGCAATTTTATTTTTGCTCTTGTAGCATCTAGCTATGTGCACCTAGTGTTGACCAGTATCCATTCCAGTCCAATAAGCATTTATTAAACAGCTGCTGTGTGCCAGGCACTAGGCTAAGCCCTGTAGGTACAGTGAACAAAAAGAAAGACAGTCCCTGTCCTCAAAGAACTTACAATCTAATGGGGAGAGGCTAGTATTTATCCTAATGCTATGTATTGCTGGCACTTAGAAGGTACTGAGTAAATGCTTGCTGATTGAGTCATCGATTAACAAATGTTGTGTTGAATGCAAAATAAATCTAAACAAATATGTCTTTGGGAAAGTTATTGAAAATTAGGGTCTTCATTATAAAGTCTTTCTCAATCTGGAATGATTGTTATTTATTTCCATTTTTGTGAGTGTTGGCTGGGTGCATCAAATCACTGCTAGGTTGTACATGAAATCTGAGTACAAGAGAAGACTATTTTGGAATCTGTAAATATTTAATAATATTTGGGGCAGCTAGGTGGCACAGTGGATAGATTGCCAGGCCTGAAGTCAGAAAGACTCATCTTCCTGAGTTCCAGTCTTGCCTCAGACACTTGCTAACTGTGTGACCCTGTGCAAGTCACTTAACCTAGTTTGCTTCAATTTCCTCGTCGATAAAATGAGCTAGAGAATGAAATGGCAACCACTTCAGCATCTTTGCCAAGAAAAGCCCAAATGGGGTCCCAAAGAGTTGGACACAACTGAAAATGACTAAACAAAACAAAACATTTAAGATCACCTTCAAGAAATCAATGAATAAATATCTTTACCCAGGTATCAATCCATTCAAATTCATGAAAATAATTAAGCAGCTTATCAGTTAATTAACTTGCATGATATACTTTTCGAGCAACTTTTAAAGACCTGCTCTTCATTACGTAGTCACCTTCCTAGGCCTAGACTAATGAAATCACTGAAAAGTAATCCAAAGTCATAGGCAACCTGGAAATTTGGGTATACTTGAAAGTAGACTAATAAAATGTTAAAAATAAAACAACTTGCACTGCCTCAGAAAGCAATGGGTCCCCCTTCTTGGAGGTCTTCAAACAGAAGCTAAAGGACCTCTGTTATAGTAAGGATTTGCTTTGTGTATGGGTTGGACTGCTGGGTCTCTTCCAGCTCTCAAAGCCAGTGATTCTGTGAACTTAGAAAAATCCTTCCAAATAGTCACTAGATTTAGAATAAATTCAGACCCATTCATACATCTGGCAAACATTAAAAATTCTGTCTTGTTCCTGACATTCTAAGGCATTGTTGTTGTGAAGATTCTTAAGTTAAATTTTCCTGGAGAATTTCATTCATTTACCAATTCTGGTCCCAGTATAGAGCTGTTCAACCAGGGGCCAGGATCCAAGGGTGCAGGAAATAGGGCTGGACAACGAAGAATATACTTCCTAGGGCCTGACACCCAAATAGGTCTGGCCCTGTCCTGATCAATATCTGGCCACTGGACACAGAAGGCTCTGGAAGAGAAAGTGAGGCTGGTGACCTTGCACAGCCCTCTCTCATTCAAATCAAAGTCAACTGCAAGTCGTGTCATCATCTCCCTGCTGTCATGGTCCTCTTTGAGAATGAAGGACAAACCATATACAATGAAGAAATAATCATTCAATATTGTAAGGCCCTCTGGTTTCATCATTGTGGGGCAGACCCTCCACTAACACAGCCCACATTATCCCTCCATGCCTTAGTGGATGGTCATCATGAGTTGCTATATCCAGAAAAATGTATCACCAATACCCAAACCTTTAGTGATAGCATGGTTTGAACTTCGCTCGATATAATCTGTCTCTAGGACCGTACTTGAAGACTTTGCAGTTTCATAGACCATACCCAGAGCTGATATTAACATTCAGAACCCAGGCCTTCAGGACCTCCATGTTATGGAAATATCAGAGGAATGTATTAGTTGAATATAAGGAAATAAGCTAAAGCCTTCTTTGTTCATTATTACTTTTGTGAAGGTATGCATGAGCTCAGAGTGATATGTGAACAATCAATCCATCAGTAAACATTTATTAAGCTCCTACTATGTGAGAGGCATTATACTTGTTAAGGGGGCCATACTGAACACTAGGGATATGAAAAGAGGCAAAACAGTGCCTGCCCTCAAGAACTTCATAGTCTAATGGGGGAGATAACAACAACAAACAAAAACCAACTATGATACAAACAAGTTATGTACAGGATTCATAGGAAATAATTAACTGAGGGTAGGCATTGACATTAGAGGCGTTGGGAAAGGCTTCCTGTAGAAAGTAAGATTTTAGTCGGATTTAGGAGATGAGGAGAGGGAGCAGGGAGAGAACCAATCAAAACTAGAATGATGCCTATTCTCAACAGTGACTGCTCAGATTAGGACTTGTAGTTAGGAAGACAGAGGGAAGGAATTCTGTTTCCCTATGTCACGTGATCCCAGAGCCCCTCAGACATGAAGGCTGATATAACTTGGTACTTCCTCTGAAAGCAGAGTGGAAGCCTTTGCTGAAGGATCCATAGGCACAGGTGTAAATAATGAATTGGGTCTGGTGGTCTATATACTACTCAGAAAAGAACTATGAAGAACTAGGCATAGGGTTAATGTCATTGGTAGAAGAAGGTATATCAGGCTTCATTTCAGGGGGACTTGAGATCGAATCTTGTTTCATATGTTTACTAGCAGTGTGAATGTGAGTAAGTCAGTTCCACCTCTGCCTGTTTTCTCATCCTCAAAATGGGTATAATGAGAACACTTCTCTCTCAGGGCAGTTCGGAGGATTAAATGAGAGGAGATGCGTAAAGCACTTTGTATACCTTAACGTGCTATATAAATACTAAATGTTATTAGGTTTCCCCCCCTCCTTTGTTTCTCTCCCCCTAGGTTCCTCTCTCTTCTCTTTGTTTCCCTCCCCATCACTATTTGAAAAGAAGAGCAAGGCCTGTTTTTTGATCCAGTAGCTTTCAGTGAGGTCCCTTGGTCTAGGTTCCAGGCATTCAGACACGCCTGGTCCTCCACCAGCCAAGGTACACCTGGGCATCTGATGGTTATCTGCCTACTTGCTGTCAGTCCTTTGGGTTGCACAGAATGTATCTTGTAAATCAGCCCAGGCTGCCTTCAGCTTCTTCTAAGCTGTCATAATAGTGCACCACTCTATAGTTGTTTGCTGTTAACAAAGCAATTTCCTTAAAAACAGCTCTATGAGGTAGGTAGGAACTTTAATCCCCAGTTCTGCGTTGGGTTTAAAGGTTAGCTAAAGCAAAACAATTTTGGATAAACATCCGTCTCCCTGATCCCAGTTCAAATTACAGAAGGTTGTGCTCTCCAGCAGGACAGGAAGACAAAATAATAGGCTGTCTGTCCTCCTCAGTCAGGAAATCTAAGCCCTGATAGATAAACTATACAGAAGCCCTAGGAGAATAAATAACTCACATTCTTATGGAGTAGTGAGTCTCTCCCCATCCCCTGTGAGTTTCTGTGGATTTCTGCAGATTGCAGAAGCCTGTGGATTTCTGCAGATTGCAAATTTGTCTTCTGGACAGGTGGTCTCATAATGGTTCCTTCAAGATTGGCTTTTCTGGGGCATGTGGAGTCTTTCTTTTGCTAAAGTCGATCTCATTGTGGCATGGAGATAAGCCTGGGTCTTTTGCGTTGTACAGGAGAAAGATCACTGATTCTGGAATCCTTCTTGTGATGTTGCTGACTGAATGGCTTGGGCAACTACTTTACTCTCCCTGGGTCTCAGTTTCTTCATCTATAAAATGACAGGATTGGATTAGATGACCACTGACATCCCTTCCAGATCCTATGAAATTCTTCCCTCTAGATCCTGTGAAATTCTGGCAGGTCTTAGCACACTGGAAAGGTGTTATAGCAATACAGTGGTTGTCTGAAGAGCAGTCAAGCAAAGTCAGGAAAGATTTATCACCAAACACTGGTGACCATGTTATGAGCATTGTTGTTTGTTTTGTTTGGCATTGTTTTGTTCTTAGCCATAGCAACTGATGAAACCATCTGCTAAAGTATAGAAAAGTGACAGTTTATGTTGAAGAGAGTATCTACGCCAACAAGATCATGGATCTAACTTTGATTGGCTCTCTAAAAATACTTGTTATGGGGGCTAATCAATGATTAAAGTCAACCAAAGTATACCTTTGGAACACTTTACTTCAGAGACATTACGAAGAGTGTTACCAGTGTCACCTTCCAGAAAATTCTTAGTGAAACGTTTATATGTAATACTGAGGGTGTATAGTCATGGATATGTTATAGGTAAATAATGTCTTTGTGCATCTCCTGACACCAAGCCTCCTCTTTTCTGCTTCCTTAGAAGCTCTAATTTTCTACAAGCTCTATCTCAAATATTACCTCCGAGATCATACCTTTCTTGACTCTCCTTCTTTCTCCCATTGCTAGTTCCTTCCCCCCACAAAAAATTATCTTGTACCCATTTTCTATATAACTATAAAGTAATAAGGCAGCTAGATGGCACAGTGGATAAAGTGCCAGGATTGGAGTCAGGAAGACTCATCTTCCTGAATTCAAATCTAGCCTCAAACACTGTATGACCCTAAACAAGTCACTTAACCTGGTTTGCTTCAGTTTCTTCATCTGTAAAATGAACTGGAGAAGAAAATGGCAAACCACTGCCAAGAAAACCCCAAAGGGGTCATGAAGAGTTAGACACAACTGAACACAACTGAACAAGTAAAAACAACAACAACAACAAAAATATATGTTATCTCCCCCTGCTGGATTGAATGCTCCTTGAGGACAGGGATGCTTTCATTTTTGTTCCTGTATACTCAGCACCTACCACAGTGCCTACACATAGTAGGCACTTTATAAGTGCTTGTTGATTAACAAATTGAATTTTCATTTTTTGTTCAATGACTCTCTCTCATACTTTGAAGATTAATCAAGACCATTGTATAGTGTATCTTTACCCACACATAGTGAAATTATGTATGGGCTTTACAGCGGCTACATGTGCTAAGGATGGTGGGAGGTACCAACAGGTGGGGGAAGGACTTTTATATAAATTCTCTGCCCAGACCAGCAGACTCTGGACCTGCAAATCTAACTCTGAGTGAGCAAGCCCAAGTCCTGATTCTTTCTGGTATTGTTTTCTCCATGCTCTGCCTTCGGGCTTCTGTTTCCAGTCTCATTCCCTGGATATCCCATGCTGATTCAGCACCCCCTCCCACTATGCACACCCTCTGGAAAGATCTCCAGGTATGACTCAGCCTCCAAGACACTAACTTCCTCACCCGATCTGCAGACACCATAAGATGACCAGTATTTGCATATCCCTAAAGGCTAAAGTCCCCAAAATGCCACTTGCAGGGTAGCTGGTGAAAGGAAGGCATGGGATGGGATTCTTCTCTGGGGGTACTGCAGCTCTCGATCACAGCCCTTCCCTACATGGCATAATCTCTCCTGATGAAAGCCACCAGCCTCTAGTCTCTGCTGGCAGCCACTCGGGATGATAGACTCTGGTAGGCAGACTCTGGCTGCCAGAATGATTTTCTGGCTAATTAGGAGAGCTGGCTGGGTTCCTGGCCCGGATTCAGTGGTTACAGCTCTGACCCTCCACCCACGCCCCTTCATACACATACCTAGTTCACCAGTGGCCAAGCCCGAATTGCCCTGGCAATTTCCCTCTTAGCAGGGAAGATCTTCCAAACAGTGTCATTATTGATAATGCAATTGACCTCCTGCTGGATGACTTTGAGAATTTTTGCCCCCAAACTCAGAAATTCGGAGGCAACTAACCAGCAGAGATCTGTGAATTTAAACAGTGGCAGAACCAGGTGATAAGCTACTCTACCACTTTGTAGACAAGTATCTAGCTTGGAATAAGACTTTTTCTAGTAGGAGAGCCCTCTTGAAGTTGGATAAGCTCATTCATTTCAATTTAATTCAATTTAAGCTCCTGTTACATGCCAGATGCGTGATACAGAGACAGAATTGAACCAGCCACTGCCTTCAAAGTATAATCTCACGTACATAGTTGGGATCATCATCATCATAATAGCAGGCATTTATATTGCATTTCAAGATTTGTGAAATGTATTATGTAGATTCTCTCATTTAAGACAGTGTGTTTGAAGTGGAAAGGGTACTGAGACTGAGTTGTGGGACGTACGTTCAAATTCCAGCTCTGAACATGTGCTCTCTGTGCAATTTGGGGGAAACCATTTAACCTATGTGGTTTTCAGCTTCTTCATCTGTAAAATGGGAGAGCAGGGGACGGATATGACCACTAAGAAAGATCCATCATTCTAGTTGTAGAGCCGTTGACACTCATCCAAACCATGTAATGTAAGTATCATAAATCTGATTAGACCTATTTTATAGATCATTGGATCATATTTTCATAGTAGGAAAGGAATTTAGAGTTTTTGTTTCCCAATTCTCTCATTTTTTTAAATGAACTAGAAAAGTGACTTGCCTAACATATTTTAGTGGTAGAACCAAGATTTGAACCCCAAAACCCATGTTCTTTCCTTTGTACTTCACTGTAGCTGAAGCTCAGAGGGTGATTTGTTCATGCTCATGTGGCTAGTTTCAAAGTAAGGATTCTAACCCATGTTTCCAGAGCCCACAGCCCCCAACCAAGGATGTGGGAATATCTAGTCCCTATAAAGCACCACTGAAGGAGTGCCTGTAGTGACTCTTGACTCATTCCCTCAAGCTCTGTTTTAGACATTCAGACTTGCCCCTCTTTCTTGAAATTAAATGAAACCACATATTTAGAGCTATAAATCACCAGATTTATAAAGATTTACTTATTTATAAAATAATTAAAATTTTAAAAAATTATATATTCATATATATAAATATATTTATAAAGCATATAAAATCATCAGAGGGTATCTAATCCAACCTTCAATTTACAGAGGAGAAAACTGAGGCCCAAAAATGGCCCCAATCAGTCAATCAACAAATATTTATTAAGCACTTATTAAAAACCATATCCCAGGGACCCTGCCCTAACATTTCAGAAGGGAGGCAAGTATGTATGTGCATATACATATAAACATATACAAATATATAAACATATATGTGTGTATATGTATACACATATGTGTATATATATATATATACACACACACAGACACACATACACACATGTATATACACACGCATACAGGGGGTGTCTTGTAGATCAGGCTTGTCCAAGTGCGGCCCGCAGTGCGATTTTATGTGGCCCACCTGTGTTTACTACGGGCGTGGAACTTGACATAAATGCTTTAACTAAAGCATTTGTGTTGATTTCTGTGCTTGTGGTGGACACAGGAGGGCCACATGGGGGCTCATGGCCCGTGTTTTGGACAGCCCTGTTGTAGATGTTTAACAGGTGGCACTCCGAAAACCACTGTATATTTGTCTAATTTTCCAATTTCCCAGGGGTAAATGCTTATGCTGAAAATCTAACAGTTGGCCCTCATAAGTCATTAAGAGCAAACTCCAACAAGTGTTAAGGGTACAATTTGAACCCAAGACCTTTGACTCCAGAGCCAGTGCTCTTCCCATTGTCTCATGTGCTGCCAATGGATGGACCCTCCAAGTATAACAGTGGGCCACTTCATCCCACCTTTCTCTCTTATGATGCAAATGCTTTCCTAGTATCCCCTTAGCTACTTGGTCACAGCTCTGCAGCAGTACCGTCTTCCAAAGCAAAAGTTTCTGCATTATGAGGTTCTTGCTGATGATGACTCAGCTGTTCCTTGTGAAGGCTAGTCATAAATAAGTGATATACATGTTTAATCAGCTTTATCTTTTGGAAAGGCTGAAGAATGCCCAGCATAGTAATTGAGAAAGTAATGCAGCTGTGTCCTAGAGAGATCTGCAGTAGAGTTGGTTTTTGTTTTGTGTTTTGGACTTGGTAAATTGTGTTTATGGGGGGAAAAAAGTGAACAGACTTGTAACGAAATTAGATTGAAGGAATAGAGGACAATTTTTTAGAAAGTGTTCTTCTGATTCAGTCGTATTTTTCAAATAATAAAGCCAGAAAGAAGGAGGATTACGGAGACAGATCTCTGCTTTCTCCTTCCTGAGTGTAAAGTGGTCGATACGCAGAGACTTGAAAGCCCCTTAGAGACATCACTAACAAAATGAATTTTAAATGGCTTTGTTTGAAACCAGTGAGCAGCCTAAAGATATCTTTCATTACCAGCTGGGAAAAGGATGCTGTGGTCTTCTCCACGTCAGGGGCCCCTGGATGAGTGAGCAGCAGGGTGGGTCCCTTGTCCTTCTCTGTGAATTTCTTTGCCAGCATGACAGTACAGATGTTTGTCTGAGATGCCAGAATTAAATGCTTCCTTGTGTCTTTCCAGATGCCAGAAATCAAGAGAATCAGATGGCTGTCTGGGTCCTGTTCACACTTATTAATGAGAAGCTCCCTTTGGCTTTGTGTAGAAAACAGGGCCACAAGTGATAGTGGGCAGGGGCTTAATAATGAGGGCCTGAGTTGGAGTAGTCCTATTCTTGGGCCCCCTGGTTAGTCACTTCTTATCAGTCAAGTCAACAAGCATTTATTAAGGGCTTACAATGTACAGACATTGTATTAAGCCCTGTGCTAAACTCATACAGTTTGGCCTCAGTCAGCACAGGTCAAACTATCGTACATGACCGGACTCTTCCAAGCCAGTTTGTGGAGGATAATGGAAAAATCATTATTCCTACCCATCCATCCCTTAGCCAGCAGCTAAATGGATAATTGTATGGCTCTTGAAATCACAAGTGGGCTGAGCCTGTTATAAAATAAATTGCTTTTGTCAAGACCTCTGCATCATAAATTCCAAGGGTCTCCTATTTACTAACAATGGGGGTACCTGGAAGATCTTTGGTCCAACACCCCCATTTCAGTCATTAGTACTCTTCTCTGTCTCTTAGACTAGATACCTTGGAATTACTTTTGACTTCCTTTTTCTCCTTGTCTCCTATAGGCGGGAACCTTGCCCTACCTGCTCTTTGTTAATCCTATAGTTCTGATTAGATCCTTTTTCTATATCCCCACTGAGGATACTTAGCTGGTACCGTCATCATTTGGTTGACTGTCCATTGACAACAAATCTAATTTTCTTCCAAATGACAGGGCTTCAAATACTTGAAGACAGTCATATTGTAGGATCAAAAGGTCATAGCTTTAGAGTGGTTCGGCCATCTGGTCCAACCCCCTACAATTTACAAATGAGAAAACTGAAACCAGATAAATTCTATAACTTGCCCAAGGTCACACAAGTAGTAAATGATGGAACAAGAAATTAAATCCAGGTTAAATCCTAATGTTAATCAGGGTGGGACTTTTTAGTGCCTTTAATGAGTCTTGCCTTTGTTTGAATGAGGCAGATGAAGTGGGACCTTTTGTCTTTTGTTTTGGAGTGCTTCTCAGCACTGAGGTAATAGGGTGTCTTTGAGTCTTGTCTTTGTTTGAATCAAAACATTGGAAACAATGTATATGATGTGGTGCTAGTGATTAAAGACATAATCAGACCTAACTGTTAGGAAAATCATTTTGGCATCTGTGTGGAGGGTAGTTTGGAGGTAGGAGAGACTTGGATGGGGAAATGAAGGATGAAGGTATTGAAGAGGTGATAAGAGCCCAAACTCAGGCAATAGCTATGTCCGCATAGAGAAAGGGATAGAAGCTAGAGATATTGCCAAAGAAAAACTGACAAGATTTGGCAACTGATTAGATATGCAGAATGAGAGTAGGGAGTTGAGGAAGACATTGAAGATGTGAACTTGGGTTCCTGAAAGGATAGTAGTGCTCTCAACAGAAAGAGAGAGATTTGGAGGAATGCTGGGATTTGGAGAAAAGATAATTTCTGATTTTGACACATTGAGATGCCTATGGGACATCTTGTCTGAAATGGCCAATAAGCAGTTCGTAGTGTGGGAATAGAGGCTAGTGCTGAATATGTAGACCTGGGAATCATTTGAGTAGACATGATAATGATACCTGTGGGATCAGATGAGGTCATGAATGAATGAATGAATGAACGAACATTTATTAAGTACCATGTGCCAGGTATTACACCATATTCTAGGAATACAAAAGAGACACTATCCATGTTATCAAGGAGTTTATATACTAATACAGGGAAATAACGCAATATAAGAGATTGGTGCCTGGGAAAGGGTATTTTGGTCTGAGAGGTCACAAGGACAGAGAGTGGATCATAGCACAGGTAACTGACACTCCCTTTCTAGAAGCAATGGTAGTGTTGATTTATTACTGTACCCAGAGCAAGAGGTAGAAAACGTTTTTCTCAGTGGCTTGGATGAAGACAACAAATCAACAAACAGGTATCACGTGTATGGCAATGTTCAAGGTTTTGGGGTGGGGTGGGGCAGGGGGAGAAGGATGTGCAAAGCCCCATAACAGGAAGATGGCTGGGATAAAGCATGATGGGGGCGGGTGTCTAAATCTAATGAGATACTGTTAGCTTTCACTAAGTCTATAGTAGGCTTAATATTAGCTGCTCTCTGAAACATGGTGTTTTAGCTTCTGGCTCAAAATTGGCATTTGTGTTAATGCTTTGCTGATTGGGCCTCAATTTAGTCTAGGAGAAGAAAGGAAATATTGCTTAAATACAACAATACGAAGTCCACTTTCGCTATGACTCAGAGCCCTTAGCCCATGAGGGTCTTCTATTCTCAAAGGTCGCTTCCCTTGGCATCCATAGATTTAGACACTTCATATGTTGTGTTTGCATCATTTGTAATAACAAGGGATAAAATATAAAAGAAATATGTAAAATCTCTCCCTCAATCTTGACCTTCTTCCAGGTCTTTGGAACTGATGAGAAAGTTCTCTTCCTAGCAGTCACTGGAGCCTTGTAACGAAAAGAAATCGGTAAAGGAAACTCTCTTCCTCTTCTGGGGTTCAAAGATTAGTGAAAATTCACCAGCCCAGTAAGTTTCTTAATAGCTCACAATTCTCCTCAATTCTGCATCTCTTTATGGCTTCCAGTTAGTTTTATGGATCCAGCATTCTGCTTCCATCACTCTTATGTTTGTCCTAAACAATGCATCTTCCTTCCTTCCTTCCTTCCTTCCTTCCTTCCTTCCTTCCTTCCTTCCTTCCTTCCTTCCTTCCTTCCTTCCTTCCTTCCTTCCTTCCTTCCTTCCTTCCTTCCTTCCTTCCTTCCCCTGCTCCAGTGTGAGTCTGTCTCTCTGTCTCTGTCTCTGTCTCTCTCTCTTTCTCTGAAAGTCCTGTCCACGCTCTAAGGAAAGGAGCAAAAGAGAGATCAAAAAAGTAGAGATTACCATCATTTTACCCATCAAGTGGCTTTAATCCACATCAGAAAGAGGATTGGTGTAATCCCTCCTGGATGGGAGTGGCAATCATTTTCCTGTGCCAGGATCATCAGAGATTGTTCCCCCAGTCTCTCTTTCTATGTGTGGTTTTCAAAGCCCTTGGAATAGACGAAGAGATCTAAAGAAAAGTGCAGGTAATGGGCTACATATCGATGTGTATTTACACAGTCGTGTACATGCTCAACAGTGCCATGCACACGAATACCTGTTTGTTGATTGGTTGCCTTCATCCAGACCATTGAGAAAAACACTGAACACCAGAACAAAGACAGATTAGTGCTAAAGACTTTCCTTTCTAAGTCAGTATAGGAAGAGGAAGAGGAGAAAGGAGAAGAAGGAGAAGGACGAGGAGAAGAAGAAGAAGAAGAAGAAGAAGAAGAAGAAGAAGAAGAAGAAGAAGAAGAAGAAGAAGAAGAAGAAGAAAAATTCTCATAGTACTTTAAGTTTTAAAAAGTGTCATTTTATCCTCACAAGAGTCATGGGAGTAGGCGCTATTAGTATCCCCATTTTACAGATGACAAAACAGAGACAGAGGTAAAGTAGTTTGCCCAGGGTCATGAAGCTGGTAAACGTCTGAGGCTATAGTTGAACTCACGTATGCCTGACTCCCAATTTCTGAGCATCCTTTGAATGACTGATTACTCTTTGATTCCAATCATTCAGTCTACTCTAGTTCATGTAACCATATCATCATGTAGCCCACGTCTTATCTCAAACATAGCAGGAGACACTTTTCTTTGACTAAATTTGGGTATCCTACGTCTGCATGATACCCCTGATTTACCAGTCTAGTTTTTTTTTCATTTACTTGTGATTCCACCATTGTAGGGAATTCCCAATGAGAAAACTTCCTTTATTGACATAAATTAATTTTCTTTAATAGTCTTAAAGAGTTGCCTGGGACCCTTAGAGGTTAGATGGACTGCCTAGGCAGGGTCTTATAGCTAGGAGGTGTCAGAGGGAAGACTTGAACCCACATCTTCCTTTTTCCAAAGCTGCTCTTCTATTGGGCCCATGACCAACCTGCCGTTTGGTAGTCATGCTGCACCGGACATCTCATAGCCATGCAGTAAATATTTGTTAATGAATTGTGGGGGTTTTTTTTATCTTTTTGGCATAGTAATAACCTAATGTCAGTATTTCAAGGATCCATGATTTTATTGGTACGGGTTACTCTCCCTGTCAATCCTAATGGCAGCCACTATGGAACTTTGTAGACAATCTGTAGGAGTTGCTGTGGCTAAAAAATTCACCGCCTTGGAGTCAAGCTGGCGACGAGGCTGTGATCCTCCCTGGGCCGGTCCTCAGGTGACAGACATGCTGTTCCTCACTGGTAGGACCTGCCTCGGTGTTAGGGGAAGAGGTGATTGTAATCACGTAATCGTGCATGGAATTTTGCCAGGGTTACAGTGGTTGGTTTTTGTCTCACCCAGTGTTTCGCGGTGCATTTAATTATTCAGAATCTAACTGCGCTATCAGTTCAATTTTAATCGATGTGTGGCAAGCACTAAGTGGTACGAGATTTTAAAGGAACATAACTCACTGAGATGCTGGCTTTTAGGAAAATGTGTTCAGTTCATTAAGGAAAGGTCTAGTTGCAGGTTCTGTGTATCGAGTAATATGAATGCTAATGGAGAAAGGGGTTTTTCAGAGGGGTTTTTAAAATTTTAGATCTTTACTAAAATCTTATTCCAGGATTTCATCCCAGCAAGGATGTGACTATGGGGGCCTCAGAGCCTTGGCCAGAGGAACCCATTCTCTGGCAGATTCTCCTGTATTTAAGAGGGCTTTGAATGTGGACTTGGTGATGGGTGAGGTGGTTGTCGGCCAAGGAATGTCAGAAGCCCGGCTGACAGGATGATTTATTTCCAACCGCAGCAATGTATAAAAACTATCTACTAAAGTGTGGACAGAAGTACGATTAGCTTTGGTGGAGGGAATTTCCACACAGGTCCTAGATCCTAGATGGCTCAATAGATAGAGCATGGGATTTGGAGTCAGGAAGGCCTTAGTTTAAATCCTCCCTATACTAGTTAGCTTAATAAATAAATTAATTAATTAGCTCCCAATCAGTAGCTATGTGATCCCGGATGCAGGTGACCTCCATTTACGTTCAGTTTCCTCATCTGTAAAATGGAAATAATAGCACACATCTCACAGCATTGTTGTGAGGATCAGATAAATTAACATATATAGAGTGCTTTGCCAACTTTTAAACACTATATAAATGCTGCCTATTCTTATTTTTCTGGACTTAGAGATGAAAGGGATTTCGGAAGTCCTTGGGGGTAACTAGTGTAACTCTTTATTTTGTCTAGGGAGTAAGAGGCAGAAATAATACTTGAATCCTGGCCCTCTGATTTTAAAACCACAGATGCTGAAAGAAGCAACGAAAACAGGGACAAAGTGATGATTTAAACGAATGCCCTTTGTCTTTTTTTAATTGATTTGGTTTTTTTTTTTATCACCTACATTTCCCAATATTTTATTTCCCAGAACTGTCCTATATATGACGGCATCAAATAGAAAGGAGATGGGAACACTAAACATAGGTAATGATCCCTGCGGGCCACAGAATGACTTAGAAAACCACATAGTAACATTATCTATGTTCTATTGTATTTTTGTTTGCTAAAGATTTCCCAATTACATTTTAATCTAGTTCGACCAAACCCAGGAATATTGCAGGCCACCTTCGGCTACGTGTTTGACACTTCTACTGTATGACAAATAATGAGAGGAGGGGGGGAAAACAGTTCAGCAAAACCAGCAATATGTCAACTGAAGGCAACATATACAGTTTATACATCTGTAGTCCCTACCCATTGCACCGAAAAGCGGAAGGGATAATAAATAAATGCATTTTTCAATAAAGCTACTTAAAATCAGAGAATTTTGGAGCTTTAGAAGGGACCATGGATACCATCTAGTATAACCCTTTTATTTTATAGATGAGCAAAGTAAGGCCTAGAGAGACTTGCCCATGTTTATCCAGTGGCAGAACTAGGCCAGAAACTAGTTTCTAAACTCGAGTTATCCTGTTCTTTCCATTATGTACACCACACTGACTCGTGTTAGGGCTGGTCTGAGGATCAAAGGAAATAATATAATTTAGGAACATAGGTGGAACTGTCAAGGCCACCTAGTCTGGAACTGTCAAACATGAGGCTTATAGGCCTCCACTCCCAAGTGTGGGCCAAACCAGATTGATATGTAATTGGGAAATATTTAGCACTTTTTCTATGTGTGTATATATATATACACATATATACATATATATATGCAAAAAAAGATATATATACACACACATGATATATGTAGACATATATACATGTTTACATATATCATGTGTGTATATATGTACATATATAGTATGTATGTGTGCATATTTGTGTGTATATGCGTATTTATATACATATATATGCATATATATGTATGGGTGTGTATCCTTTGTTTTCGAAGAGAACCATAACGACCTCACTATGCTTCTCAAGATTCAATGTGTCCAACTATGGCTGATCAGACCAATATGAGCTCAGAATGCTCTACCATAGGTCAGACACAAATGGTCCATGTGAACATTTGGGGTGGATATTCTAAATCTGCAAATCCTGCTTTTGGCAGGGGTACTTTTTGCATTCGAACAACATGGCCAGACTCTCAGAGTTGCGCTCTCTGAAGCAGAGTTTGAATGCTTGGCAGTTTAGTTTGAGTAAGGACCTCAGTGTCTGGTACCTTGTCCTGCCAGGTGATCTTCAGAATCTTCCTGATTCTGTGTATGTGTGCATATATGTGTGTGTGTGTGTGTGTGTGTACACACACATATATACATACATATATACACATACATATATGTATATATACACATACACATGTATATGTGTGTGTGTGTGTATGACAAAACATAGATAATATCACATTTTAGAAGTAAGTCAATATGTGGCCTGAAGGAATCCTTATACACAGTTTAGAGGCCCTCACTTCTCTCTGAGTTTGACAACTTATTTCACCCAATCCCTTATGAAACAAACGGACCCAGTAGGGTTAAGTGACTTGCCTATGGTCTCACAGCTTGAAAGTGGGAGAATTGGGACTTGAACCCAGATCTTCTGACCTTAAATCCAGAATACTTGTCTACAAAAGTATTCTGGAAATTATAAAGTGTTAATCCTTTTTCTTCCTATTTGAAAAAAGTACAATTGTGGGGTGTGTGTGTGTGTGTGTGTGTGTGTGTGTGTGTGTGTGTGTGTGTGTGTGATAGGAGATAATCATTGCATTTCCAGCTAATGGACCTTGATTTGAATAGGGGCTCTAAAATTTGCAATCTATGTGACCTTAGCAAGTAATTTAATCTCTCTGAGCCTTAGTTTCCTCATCTGTAAACTGGGTAGAATAATACTTGCATTATATACTTAGCCCTATTGTGAGGATCAAATGAAATGATATAGATAAAATGATTTTTAAATCATAAAACGTTATATAAATTTCAGCTATTATAAGATCATATGTCTATTTGGAAGGTACCTTGAAAATCATCCAGTCCAACCGCCATATTTTACAGATGAGGAAACCGAGGCCTAATGACTTGCCCAAGATCACATTGGGTCAGTAGTCTTTCTAATACACCAGGCCGATGCTATTACTTTTAAAACCGAGCATGTGAAGGCTGTTGAACAAGGTCCAGTGGATTTCCTTGGAACTAAGGGCTACCGTATTGAAGCTCATAGAATTACACTGATCGGTTTTCAGAGCAGAATACATGGCAAAGACAAAAGCAGAAATGACCAAAGTAGCACCCTGGCCTAGTGGGAAGTGCATTGGTTGAAAGAGAGATCCGGGTTCCGGTTTCATGTCTGTCACTAGCTCCTTGTGTGACCTTAGGCCATCACTGAACTTCTCTGGGCCCCGGTTCTTTCCCTGCTCTAAAGTTCTAGGATTCTAAGGAGCACAAAGAGAGAAGCTTTTCCATTTTTACTGCTCTTTTTCTAACTTGCATAGAGTAAAAAAAAAAAAAAAAACACCAGCTGAAAAGCTCTTTTCATTCTTTATGCTGAACCTGGAGCTAAGCCTTCCTCTAATAATAGTCCAGCTCGAGCAGTCTGTTATTCTAAAGCCTGGAAATAATAGAGGCTCAAATGAGCATGATCTTATAATTGTGCCATGAATTCCTGAAGGACCAGAAAAACAAAAGCTCTGTCTGCTCTTGGGAGCATTTTTCTGGTTTCTGAACTGCAGAGTGAGTGGGTCTGGACCCACAGCTTGAACTGCTTTTCCAGACCTAAGAGTTCTTAAAATTCCTCTGTCCTTGGAGAGGGTCAGTGGCCATGGTGGTGGGTCAATAATAGCAGAGAAATGCCAGGGAAAGGAGCTGTGGCCTAGGGACTTTTTGTTCCCTCAAAGGCTTGTCTCCTCAGCTCTACTAATTTTCTTTCTGATGGGAGGCGAGAGTGAATGTGGGGCCAGAGTATGCCTGAAAGGACTGAGCAGCAGCAGCTCTAGGAAGGCCGGTCCCTGCCAAGGGAAGCCAAATTTCAACCCCCTGGCTTCTTTCCTACAAACATTTATCTGTGTTCTATAAGGCTTAGCATACTGGCTCCACCCCCTAGGAATCAGGCTTTTTGGATGCCAAATGGAGATATGTAACTGACATTAACATCTGTTTTTCAAGAACAAGGAATTAAAATAGGAAGTTACCGGATGGCCTCTTATGTGAGGAAGAGGGGGGTCTCTGACCCATACCCTATCTACACCTCCAGCCCCAAAGAGAATGCCCTGCTTGTGCCAGGGCGCCACAACTCCTGATATCTACACCTTGGAGGGCTTAATGTTGTTTATTTGAAATCACTTTACAAGAGTGGTCAAATCAACAGGTTTAGCGCCACTGCCATCTGTTCCTAGAGAACCTCTTCTGGCCTCTAAATCCCATCTGTACCCACCAAACATTCATCCTCATGACATTCTATTTCGGGTCTCTGAGTAGACACTGAAGTCCTCTTCTGATGGAAGTGACCCCAGGTTTTCAGAAGCTATGCTAGCAAAATGAACATTCTGGCAGGCCACAATAAGATGAAGAGGGGAAAAACAATTTTCGATAAAGAAAGTCTTACTGATGTTGACTAAGAAGCAACTTCATTAAATTCAGAAGGGATTATCAGCAAAACTTTGTCTATGAAAAGGCACATTTTTTTGTCTACAGTACAGTGATTCATGGTCTCATCTAAGGTGTAGAGAATTTCAATTAAATTTAATTCAACAAACAGTTATTAAATGTCTGTTTTCCCATCTGTCTTACTCATTTGACACACTTTCTTATGCTTTTTTGCAGTTAGATTCTTTGAAGACATATACCGCCTTCCCAGTTAGAGTTAAAGCTCTTTGAGGGGAAGGAATTACTACACCAGGATGGTGAACCATTGTGAGAGAGGAAGGGAAAGGCAGCGGCTGTTTCCAGTAGCCCTAAGGAGGGCATCAATCTCTTCTGTGTTTTGAGGCTGCCTTTAAGCAGTAGATAAGGTTAGAGGGATGGCCCCTTATTTAGAAATTTCAGTATTGATTGTCTTGCAAAGAGGAGAACAGGTAAGATCTTTTCATGGCAGAGAAGTGTGGCTCCTAGGAAAGCTGATTCTCCCCTCCCCACCATTCCCTTCCCTGTATTGTGTATGACCTTGGGGAAGGTTTGTGCACTGGACTGGGGTGTGAGTTGCCTGAGGGTTTGGGTGCCAATGAGTTTAGGTCACAAGATCACTAATACCTAAACCTTGACAACATTTCAAGAGTTCTTCTCTGTTCTTTTGGATATGCCTGGGTCAGATGTTACTATTTATTGATGGTCATAGGTCAAGGGGTCTTGACCACCTCATACTACCTAGCCTTTCATATTGGAGGAGCTAGATAAATATTGGTTGATGGATCACTTCTCAGCTGAGAACCTTTTGCTTTAAGTTTATATATTTTTTGAAACTCATTAGTTAATAAACATATTTATGGAAGAAAAAAAAAGAGGGCCCGTTCCTCCTGTGGAAATCCAGAATATTTTTCCTGCAAATGGAGACAGAAATATTTCCCAAGGAAGAAGTTACCTTCAGAATTTAAGTTCCTCTCTAAGGATGAGGGAGAAGGGGCAGTGGAGAGGGTTTTTTTTGTTTTCTTTTATGTCTTCCTAATTATAAATGGAATGTGTCTGAGTGCTATGGTAATCATCACCATGGAAATAAGTATCCGTTGCTAATTTCAGAGGCAGTGTGGTGAAAAGGAAAATGTTTTGATCTTGGAGTCAGAAGACCCAAGTTCAAGTCCATGCTTTGGTGCTAGCTAGTTCTGTGATCCTGGTGAATCTCAGTGAGCCTCATCAGCAACTCAGGGATAATACTTACATTCCCTGTCTCAAAGGGTTGTTAGGGTAAAAATGCTTTGTAAGCCTCTGAGGACTTTTTAATTTGAGCTGTTATTATTACTGTTCAGGTCTCAACTGGAGCATCAGCCTTATTTTATAATATGTCACGAAAGTGATTTGATTGCGCTAGTAGAAGACATCATTTGGGAAAGGTTGCACTGTTCATTGTAATGAAATTAATTTGCATCTAAGGAATGGCCAAGACAGAGGTCTAACAAAAAGTAGACGTCTCCTCCTGGCACAAAGCTGCCATCTTTACAACAGAGTGAGAAGATGGGAACTACAAAAAAAGGTCTTAAATACATGTCAGAAAATAGAGAATCTACAGAGAGCTCCTAAAACAATTATGTTTTCAAAGGGACTGTATGAATTGACTGAAAATATGCAAACATCTAAATCGAGGAGATGAAAGTGGAGGGGAAACAAGTCAGTAGTTCAATGAATAAATGGTGTTTTCTGTGTTAGAGGGAAATCAATTGTCCTTATTAAAAAATGTTGATAAAACAAGAAATCATGGGATGAGATGGCATTAGGAAAGCTTAAATCACCTTCCAAAGGAGACAGCTGCTTCAGGCTTTGAAAATGACTAAAATGTGGCTCATCTATGTGGAGTCACAATTATAAAGCACGAAGGAACCTTAGAGAGATTCCTCATAAGACTGTGAGCTCATTGAAAGAAGTGACAGTTTTGTTAGCCTTTATTTCTTTTTCTTTCTTCTTTTCCTCCTTCCTTCCTTCATTCCTTCCTCCCTCCCTTCTTTCCTTTCCTTCTTTTTTCTTTCTTTTTGCTTTCCTTCTTTCTTCTTTCTCTCTTTTTTCTTCCTCTCTTTTTGCCTTCCTTGCTTCTTTCTTTCCTCTCTCTCTCCCTCTCTCTAACACTTGGCAAAGTGCCAGGCTCATAACAGGCACTTAATAAATGCTAGTTCCCTGAAAGTCCAGTTTCCCCAATTCACAGTTCAGGAAACAAAAGCCTAGAGAAGTAATTTGCTCCTAGATCAGAGAGTAAGTTCCCAGTAGATTTGGGGCTAGAACTCAGTCTGCCATCTTTTCTCATCTGTGATGATGCCAATAATGGCAGCTTTCATCAGGGACAATCTCAATCATCCCATGCTGCAGGGTACAGAATAGAAAGCCAATACAGATACCACTGTTTGCAAAAAGGATCCTGGAGATGATGGAGGGAGATTTTTACAGTTCAAATAAGTCTTAGGATGAAAGACTGATAATACAGCAAGATTAACCTTGATTTTTAAGGCTAAGTGTACAGCTCTTGAAAGTGAGACAACACTGACTTACTGTGAAGTTCACTACAGATGTGACTCACTCTCTGTAGCTATTCTTAAAAGTTCCACATAATGAATGTATATGTAGAGCCTATATCAAATTGTATGTCTTCTTGGGGAGGGGGGTGGGGAGGGAGGCTGAGAAAATTGAAAACTCAGACGCTTGTGGAACTGAATGTTGAAAACTAAAAATAAATTAATTAATTTTTAAAAGTTCCATGTAAATCAAATCAAATGAATAAATCTGGAATGCTGCTCAGGACAGCTTAAGCATGCCTGGGATGAGGACTTGGGACTTTCCAGGTGAGATGATCAAGGATTATCTGAGAGATGAGCTTCCTATGATACCAAAACGTCAACCACAATACAAGGGTTTGAGTTGTTGGGATTAATTTATAACAACAACTAGCATTTATAGCAATTTAAGGTTTACAAAAGTGCTTTGCATTTGTTATCTTATTTGATCTTCATGATAGCCCTACTAGGTGGCACAGTAGATGGAGTGTCAGGCCTTGAATGAGGAAGACTCTTCTTCCTGAGTTCAAATGTGGCCTCAGACATTTACTAGCTGTGTGACCCTGGGCAAGTCACTTAACCCTGTCTGCCTCAGTTTCCTCATCTGTAAAATGGGCTGGAGAAGGAAATGACAAACCACTACTTATTTTGCCAAGAAAACCCCAGTGGGGGTGATGAAGAGTTGAACAAGACTAAAAACAACTAAACGACAGCATAGCCCTGTGAGGTAGATACTATTATTACGTCCATTTTACAAATAAAGAAATTGAGGTTGAAGGAGTTTAAGTGATTTGCCCAGGATTGCACAGATAGGAAATGTCTGAGGCAGGATTTGAACTCTGGCCTTCCTGACTCCAATTCCAGTACTCTGCCTACTGTATCACCTATCTGCCTCTTCTAGTAAATGTAGTTTGGGGCTAATACTAGACCAAGATCCACTGGAAGACAATTCTAGAGAAACAAACCTAGGGTGGGCATAACGAGGATGATAATCAGCATGCCATTGAGATGAGTTGAAATAACTCATAGAAGTGGACAAGCCAACTATGTAACAAGAGGACAGAAAGAAGCCTCAATCGGTATTATAGAAGTCCAAGGGATGTTGAGGCAACACCTGGTATCTCTGTTTAGAGGGTATGCTATCTCTCTTGAAGTGCCGAACATTAAAAGGAGGAAGAGTACCATTTGAGCGTGACTCAAGGACCTAGGGAATCGAAGCTGAGTTGCATTAGTGTTGAGGAATTCACTGAGGCAGTCTAAGAAGACAGTGCTACTTCTCCAAGGTAGTCAGAGGCTCTACAAAGACCAAGTGACATCTACAACATGTTCAGCATGTATCACCTTACCAGAGGAGAAAGGGAAGTTTTAAAGGGGGTGCATCTCACTCTCACAGCTTAACAAGGAGAAGGTATCTGAGAAGAGAGATTTCCAACATTTGTCAACTCTGATGACTCTCTCTATAAGCACTTCTAGTGATTCATGTGGCTGTAAATGGTTCCACCAGAAGAAATCTATAAAGAATCAATAGGGTTTCTGAAACCCTAGGGAGGGGAATGGAAAGCTTATGGGAAATAGATGGAAATTTGATCCCTGCATCCAATGGAAAGTGAGGGGTTTCAGAAGAGAGGAAGATTTGCAATGTGATTAAATGTTTAGAATGATGGTGTCTGAGAAGGACTTGGGGGCCATGGTTTAAGATGTCAATGGATCTTGAACATGGAAGGAATATATCTGATGGGGGCTAATGAAATATATATTTGCCCAGAGACTGGAATGGAGAGTCTAAGCAAGAGGTCTTTACACTGAAAGTAGGGTGGGTCTATTACTGCAATGTTTGGATGCTCTGAGGTATCACCACTGTTGGCATTTTCTCTAATGATATAGAATACATTGAAAAAAATCTAATCCTTCTCCTCTTACTTGAGTTTGGTCTCAGTCATCCCTTATATCCTTTTCAGGATGAATCCATCCAAATTACAAAACATTTTTCTTTTGCTCTCTCTTGACATTGTCTGAAGCAAGTAGACTGACCATAAATTTATCCCTTAGTCTCACTACATGACTGGTCTACTTGGTTTTTTTTTTTTTGTTCTTTTTTTTCAGTTTATTATTTAATATATTTGGTTTTCAGCATTGATTTTCAAAAGAGTTTGAATTACAAATTTTCTCCCCATTTCTACCCTCCCCCCCACTCCAAGGTGCCATATATTCTTTTTGCCCCATTCCCCAGTCTGC
>CM053623.1:267264540-267312660 GCA_028646595.1 Phalanger gymnotis | reverse complement strand
GCGCTGCCCCACCAGCATTCCTCCTTCCCCAAGAACCCCCTACCCGGACTGGGCTTAAATCTTCAGCAGGCTCTGCACTCCTACTCTGATCAGCCACTTAATTCCTCCCACCAGGTGGGCCTGGGGCCAGAAGCAACTGCAGCTGAATTTCTAAAGCTGCCCCGCCTCCGTTGCCCCAGGGGTGGTAGGTGAACTGCAAACTCCGTCCAGTCCCGCAGCTTTTCCCACTAACCTTCTGTTTTCTTTGCTGTTTGTGGGTTGTGAGGTCTGGTACATGGCACAGCTCAGTAATTCAGCATGCTAGGGCACTCTCCGCTCCACTCCTGGTCTCGTCGGTCCGCAGTCTGCCGCGCTGCGCTGTGCGCGCTGGGCTCTGCTTGGCTCAGCTCCGCTCCCCTCCGCTGGGAGCTGGGAGTTCCGTGTGGGACAGCCCTTACCCAGAGACCATCCAGGCTGTCCTGGGCTGAAGCCCTGCTTCCCTCTGCTGTTTTATGGGTTCTGCAGTTCTAGAATTGGTTCAGAGCCATTTTTTATAAGTTTTTGGAGGGACTTGGCGGGGAGCTCATGCTAGTCCCTGCTTTCCAGCCGCCATCTTGGCTCCACGCCCCCATGTACTTGTTTTACTTGTCACAGAGATATATGTGCCTTTATCTATATGTCTCTCTGACCAGTGAAGAAAGCCAGTAATTTATAGGAAACAGTAAATATCCAAGGAGGGCAAAAATAAAAGACGTATGGCCTCTGATGTCTACACATACTTGTGTCAAGTGTGAGTAGCAAAACAAAATAAGCTAGAGATCTCTTAAATTTTGATAAATTTGACCTCATAAGTATCACTGAGATTTTGCAGAGGTCAGTGGGGAAAATATAATTCATGATTAGAATATGGGCCCAGGATAGATCTTATCCAAAATGGAAAATAACTGACCAAAATCGTTGGTACAATAATATTTCACACCCAGAGATAATCATGTATGATAGCCTATAAAGTGAAGAGAATTGAAGAATGTTAGGTAAGGATCCAAGAGAAGGGATATAAAAACAATATTATGATGGCCCTGTACTAGAGACCAAGTATCCTGAAGGAGGAAATCAAAAATGAGCATAGGCAGCTGATTACAAAGACTTGATGTAGTCATGCTAGGTTAGCTTAATCACCTGTAAAACTCCAATAGCTTTTTCCTCCAACTAAAGAAAAACAAATAAGAGATTCCTTTATTTGCCTTGATGAAAATTCCATTCTTCAAAAGGTGGAAGAATGGCTATGCAGTCATTTGTTTTTCATGACTTTACATATTTGTGATGGATTTAGTTGTTCTTGCTTTCTCAATGGGAGAGGGGAGGAAGGGATGGGAAAGAATTTGGAACTGAACATAAGTCTGAATTTAAAAAAAGATAGAAGCAGGGGTGGGGTGGGGTGGGGTAGAGGAATTGCAATTTCAGATCTAATTGTGTTCAATAAGAAGGAACATGTGGCTGAAATGAAAAGGAGTGAGGAGATAGGAGCACTGGAAATTTTGGGAGTGTGGATTTCAGATCCTTCAGAGAAGGGACAGATAGGATCCCATAAGGTGAAATTCTACAGAGAAGTTAGCTTCAGAAGGGTGGAAATTCTCCAGAATAATTCTAGTGATACAAGGAGGAATGACTCCAAAGAGGAAGAAAGAGGGAAAGTGATGTGTACAGAGTGATGTGGATGCACAGGTAACTCTCTGACCAATTTTTTAAGAGGTATGTATAAAATATGGGAACAAGGACAGGGAATCGATTGGATCCAAATAAAGTAGCATGATTCTGGATGAGCAGTTTATTCTAATTCATACAGAAATTCAGAACGAGCTCAAGTTGGTGATCATTGTTAAGAGTAATATAAAAGCTAAAGTGGAGCAGGAGAAAGCTCAAAAACTGCCCAGTATGAGTGGCATGGTAATAGATGATAGCTCTAATTTTATTTGTTTTCTTTTATATTTGAACTGAGGAAAATAGAATATGGTGACCAGGGAGTAGAAATCAAGGTAGGGGAGGTGATGATATGCCTTTAATTCTACTTTCAGTGAGTTCATGCCTCCAGGCTCAGACCTTATCACCTGTGGTGCCAAAAAGAAATGGTACATATAATTAATGAAACACTTGCCTTTGAAAAATCATGGAAACGGGAGTGGTGCCACAAGGCTCGAGATGGATAGATGTTTCCCTAATCATAAAAAGTAGGGGAAGAGGGTGAAGTCTTCAAACCTTATGGCAATTGTTATTCATTCATTTCAATTGTGTCCAACTCTTTGTGATCCCACTTGGAGTTTTCTTGCCAAAAGTGCTACAGTAGTTTGTATTTCCTTCTCTGGTTCATTTTATAGATGAGGAAAACTGAGGCAAGCAGGGTTAAGTGACTTGCCTGGGGTCACAGAGCTTGTGAGTGTCTGATGGCAATTAGCTATTTGAATTACTGGGAAAATTCTAGATTGTACCATTGAAAGAGTGGTTTGTGGTCATTTAGATAGGCACACAGTGATCGCTGAGAACAGTAGTTTAATCAATAAAAGGTCATGCCAGCCTATGCTCACTTTTTTTTTGACAGTTCCTGCACTGGTGAATGTCATGGGCATATTAAGCCTGGATGTTAGCCCAGCATTTGATGGAATCTCTATCCTTTGGATTATAAAGAGAATTGTGGGCTAAAAGATAATTCAATTAGGTGGTTTCACTGGCTGGTTAAAAACTTGGGCCCAAACATTGATTAACTTGGAGAGAACTTTCTAGTTAAATGCCCTCAGGGATCTGTCATTGGCCCAGAGATGTCCCATATCTTTATCAATGAATTGAATGAGGTAGTAGATGACAGCTGTATCAAATTTGTAAAATGACAAGAAGCAGGGATATGTTCATTAAAAAATAAACTCTTTAAGGGCATGGATTGATTTTGCTTATTTTTTTTTGTACCCCACCACTTTGTTGACACTAGGGCCTTGTACCTGGTAAGCCTTTGATGAATGCTTTTGGATTGATTGAATGGCTAACACATTGGATGACAGAATCAAGAACCAAAAAGATCTCAGCAGGCTAAGAAGACGGACCAGATCTACACAGGTGACACTCAATAAGGAAAAACTGAAATCCCTCTATGTGTGTTGTGAAAAAAAAAGTCCACTTCAAGTTTAGGATAAAAGAGGCATGGCTAGGCATGAGACTGTGTGAAATAAGTCTCGCACTTTTCATGACATAGTCAAAAATCTAATGTAATCTAGTCTGAATTATTAGAGGTACAGTGCCTAGGACAAAAACAAGTGAAAGTGCCAATACGCCGTGCCCCAGGACATACCATGTCTAGATCATTGTGTTCAGTTCTAGGCATTCCATTTGGTTTATCTAAATATCTATTTATTTATTTAGGAATAGCATTAAAAGAAGGGTAACCAAGATGGTACAGGACCAGAGCCAATCCCATCAAAGGATCAGCTGAAGGAACTAGTGATGTTTTACCTGGAGAAAAGAAGAGCTAGCAGGGACGTGAATGTTGCTTTTAAACGTTTCAAGGGCTGCCATGTGGAAGAGTTTAGTGGGCGCTAGAGAATAGAACTAGGAGCAAAGAGGAGTATGTGGGCGATGACGGTGGATATGGGCTGGGATGGAGGTCTGAGAGTGTTGCAAAGAGGCAGAGTTCAATACAGTCCCCTAGAGAACTTCTTAACAGTCTTTGCTATGTACTAATAGAATGAGCTGCCTTGGCAGGTAGTGATTTCCCTCTCCTTGAAGGTCTCCAAAAAGAGGCTGGAGATCCCTTAGTAGGGCTGTGATACGGGCATCGCAGTGAATAGGCAGCTAGGTGGCTCGGTACGTAAGAGTTTTGTGGACCTAGAGTCAGGAAGACCTGAGTTCAAATCCAACCTCAGAACCTTGCCAGCTTTGTGATCCCAGGCAAGTCACGTCGCTTCTGCCCACCTCAGCTTCTTTATCTGTAAAATAGGAATAATAAAGGCAACCACCCCACGGGATGGTTGTGAGGATGAAATGAGATGTTTATAAAGCGCTTTGCACATCTTAAAGGACTGCATAAATATGAGCTCTTATTGTCAAAACCTTTGAGGTTTCTTCCAAGTCTGAAATGTGGACCCTCCCCACCCCTCACTCACACACACACACACACTGAATCCCGAGGACCTTGCTATCCAAGTTCTCCCACTGCTAGCATTTACTAGCTGCATGAATACGGGAAAGTCACTTTTCTCAGTTTCCTCACTGGCAAAATGAGTGGGTTTGACTAGCTGGCCTTGGCAGCCCCTCTGGATCATATATTTCATGAATTACTCTCCTCAAGATAGGCCAGTTAGAACTTTAATACCACGTTGGCCCCGTGCCCTTGACATACTCCTCATTATAAACCTGGTATCAGGACCTGAATGAAACAAACTCTTTTCTGGGATTAAGCTTCTCTCATTTCCAGTGCCTGAAATGATACCAAATGCCAGTAAGAGTGATCAAATTGTCCCTTTGCCAGACTCGAAAATTCCTGTGTGCAAGGCTGGATGGTCTAACAGTCGTTACCGGCATAGTGTCAGGAAGGCTGGCTTGGGATCAGTGAGTCAATGGCAAAGGACTCACGCCTCACAGCAGCCTGGGAACAGCAGGCAATGTGAAGATAAAGCATTCTCCTCTTTATTGTGTCTGCTGAAATAATGCACAAATATTCCATTTCCCTCTGCCTCTTACTTCAGACAACAGTGGTAAAGACGCTTCTTTCTTTATCTGAATTATTTCTCCCTGAAATATTTAAAGCCCTTCATCTCATTCCCATGAGCAGTTTTAACTTTCAGGACATAGTTACCTAGATCACTTAGCATGTACCGCAAAGAAGCCAATGCTTAGGAGTCCTCATTCTTGAGGGTATGGGAAGGGGGGGTGCACAGGGAAGAGGACATAGCTTCAATGACTGTCAAGTCCTCTGAGGGGCAAATGTGTATGTACATTACAATATGTAAAAACCACAGACCTGTTTCATACCAACTCTTGTATAGTTGTGCCTTTTCATCCTACATTTATGCAATTAATTAAGACACACACATGAGCATAAGACCTCACATTTATCTGTATATATTGTGTATGTCCTTCATCCCCTCTCCATCAGAGCCAGGCCCTCCATCATATACATGCATATATTTGGGAGAGTGGATACAGGAATGCACTTTTATCTACATGGGGAAGAAACTGTATTGCTCCAAATTAGCAGCTTATGACTAACTTTGGTAGATTTGGCTCTTCTCATCAATGCAATTTGATTTTGTTTCTTCTTTCTCATGATTCAATCCATTGGCTATAATTCTTCTTTATAACTTGACTATTATGTAAATTAGTTTAATAATAATATATAATATATATAACATATAATAATAATAAATAATTTAAGGTAGATATAGAACCTATATCGGATTACATGCCATCTTGGGGGGGGGGGAGGGCAGAAGAGGAGGGAGAGAAAATTTGGAACTCAAAAACGTGTGGAACTGAGTGTAGTAAACTAAAAATAAAAATAAAATAAAATAAAAATAAACAAATTATTTGTCTAATTCATAGGCTTGGACAGTTGCCAAGTGCCCCAAGAAGTTACGGGATCTACCCAAGGTCATTTAGCTGATGCACATCAGAAACAAGATTTGAACCCAAATTTTCCTGATTCCAAGGCTGGCCCTCTATCCATTATGTGGTTGCCTCTCTTGACCAAGTATTTAGCTAATAACTCAATTTATCGAACTTGTTAAGTTTACGAAGTACTTTCCTTACTAGAAGTACCCTGGGATAGAGGGTATGAATTTTATCATCTCCATTTTATCAGTGAGGAAATTAATATGCTGAAAGATAAGGTGTTTTTCCCAGGGTTACAGAGTTGGGACACAAACTCAGATGAACTTCTCACTCCAAAACCAAAGTTCTTTTCACAGGCCTACATGCCCTCTCTGAAGCCAATCTCAATGGTGCTAATGGTATTTCTAATTTTACAGATAACAGGACAAGAAGGTTAAACCCTCCCTGAGAAAGGTTAAAGGGCAATTCCAGCTGATAGAAATGTTGGCTTTCTGCACTGCTTCTTTCACAGGGAATTAGATTCAACAAACAAAACATGTCTGCTATGTTCCAGGCACTGTGCTAGCTTTGGATAATTGAAATTGTTTAAATAATGAAGAAATCTTACTTGACCCCATAGATTTCCTTCCTACTAACATTTCCATGGAAATTAGAATACTAATAAAGATAATAAGTAACTGGTTTGGCTGCCATTTATCTGTCCTTACAAAGGAAGGTAAGAGTTACATATGCCAACCCCTTTGCTTCTCATAGGCTCTAGAGAGTGCTGGGCCTGGTGTCAGGAAGTCCTGAGTTCAAATCCTCCCTCAGACACTTACTAGCTGTGCCACTCTGGGCAAGTCAATTAACCTCCATCTACCTCAATTTCTTTATTTGTAAGATGGGATAACAATAGCACCTACTTCTCAGGATTGTTGTGAGGATTAAATGAGACATTTGTAAAGTGCTTAGCATATAGTAGGTACTTAATAAATGCCTATTTGTTTCCTTCCTTCCCTTTTCTTAGATGAGCCATAAACTAGGGCAAAAAAAAAAAACTACCTGTAGCTCTTTGGCCTCCTATTCAATTAGGATGGTGGGGAGAGAACCAATGCATAGAACATAGGAGGTAATGGGCAGACCCATCTCAAGTCCTGCCTCAATTTGAGAGTGTGGGCAAGTAGTTTTATTTCGCCTCAGTTTCCTTGGCTGAAAAACAAACCCAAGTCATTAGCTACCTTCTCCATACCATTGGGATCATTGCAAGATTTCACATATTGTATCAAAGGAAACATCATGGTTTCTTGAAGAAAAGAAGCAAAATTAAGAAATCCGTCTATTCATTTACTGAAGTGACTTTCCAAGGAGAAAAAAAAGAGGAAGAAAGGGAGGGAGGGAGGGAGAGACAGACAGACACAGACAGAGAGAGGGAGAGAGAGAAGGGGAGGGAGGGAAGAGAGGGATGGAGGGAAGGAACGAAGGAAGGAAGGGAGGGAGGGAAAGGAAGGAAAGAAGGAAAGAGAGGGAGGAGGAGACAGGGAGAGAGAGAGACAGAGAGAGAGAGAGAGAGACAGAGAGAGAGAGAGAGAGAGAGAGAGAGAGAGAGAGAGAGAGAGAGAGAGAGAAAGAGAGAGAGAGAGCAGAGAAACACAGGGAAGTATTCAAGATTCCAAAGATGTCATATCGAGCATGTTGAGCCATCAGGCTGTCTCAGACATACATACCATTCTGCTCTAATTTCCTGTCTCTGTCCCTCAAACATGTTTTTAGGAAGGTTAAAATGGCGGTGCCCTGTGCGACAAAAGGAGGCTGAACAGGATCTGTTACAATGCTCCCTGGCTGAAAAAGTACACCTCTTTCAGCACCATTATACATCACCTGTCTCCAGTTACCTCCAAAGAAGGTGTGTAATATATGACTAAACACACTGCTAATGCAGGCACACCAGCTTGGGGACAGAGAGGAGTCTGTCCTGCGGTAAAATGATCTGCCCAAGGCTTCCATTAAGTCATCCGGAGCACAAAACGTGAGCCCACATCAGAGATGGTGGGAATGCGTTTAGCTCCTGATGCTTATCAGGCTTTTCAAGATCTGTAAAAGGAGGGAGCGTAAAAGTCCTATTTTGTAGCAAATATAAAAATAATGGGCCTGCCCAGAATATCGTGCAAACCTGAATTTGGAATTAAGTGAACATTCATAGAAATAATTTGTCTATCACTACCAGATTTTCTTTTTCTTTTTGTTTCGCATCTAATAGAAATGTTGGCTATCAGTACTACTTCTTCCAGAGGAAAATAATCTTATCAGTATGGCATTATATTAACTTTCATTAATATGGAATTAAATTCAACAAATGAAATGTGTCTGCCATGTTCCAGTCACCATTCCAGGTGCTACAAGATAACAGAGACAAAAAAAAAAAGGGGCCTTGCCCTCAAAGAGCTTCCATTCTTCAGAAGGGAAACAACTTGTACATAGATTAATAAATATCATATTTTACGTACATATGCATGTTTGTATAGAAAGATAGATTGTGTGCATATGTATGTATGTGTATATGTGTGTATGTATATGTGTGTGTGTATATATATATGTATATATGAAGAGAGAGAGTGTTCTTTTGTCGTTGAATTGTGTCTGACTCTTCATGACCCCATTTGGAGTTTTCTTAGCAAAGATCCTGGAATAGTTTGCCATTTCATTCTCTAACTTATTCGACAGATGAGGAAACTGAGGCAAACAGGATGAAGTGACTTGCCCAGGGTCACACAGCTAGAGGCCAGATTTGAACTCAGAAAGATGAGTCTTCCTGACTCCAAGCCTAAGGTTCTATCTATTGTATCATCTAGCCATCACCACCCCTATTAAATATAAAATATGAGGGGAGAAGAGGCTTCCTGTGGAAGGTGGCATTTGAGCTGAGGCATGAAGGGGACCAGGCATTCCAACAGGCTGAGGTGAGGAGGAGAGAGTGCATTCCAGCCATAGGACACAGCTCATGGAGAGATAGAGAGGCAGGAGAGGAGATGTCATATGTGGGAAATAGCAAGTTAGCTTACCACTGGTTACTTCTTACGCATAATAAAAACAGTGACATTTTCATGTATGCAGTATAAGTAGAGCTTCTGCCAGAGGTCATTTACTGTATTTTCTCTGTTAATGACACATAGATTGCATGGTTAAGCTGGTGTAAACCTTATTCCAAGGAGCCTGAGAACAATGTGTGTTTGTGATCTGAGTATCATGTGCCCCAGTAACTATGTCAGAAAGGGAGGGGAGGCTAGTGAGCCAAGTGGCTATTCAGCTGTGTAATTCTATAGGACAACACCAGCATAGGGGGTTTGTACCAGGTTGTATTGGATCTCCCAGAGAGACTGTTGGAGGGCATTTTAACAGGAACTGCCCATACAAAAGAGACAGCATGGGGGTCTTGAAACCTACCCCTCCAGTCCTCTGGATGAAAAAACAAAGTCATTTTTGTATCAGCTGTTTCCTTAGTATCTTAATCCAACAATGCCTTTCTCTGAAGTGGGTTGCTAGTTAGAAACAAAACCTTTTTATTAACATCATGTTGCTTTTTTGCATGACAGCTGTGTTGTTTTCACAATTTTGACTGCCTTTTTAGGCTAGAAATTTTGTGTGTGTGTGCGTGTGTGTGTGCGTGTGTGTGTTTTAATGTCAAGTCGTGGACAAGTATAAAATTGAATATACATGGAAAAATGGCATGGAACAGAAGTTACGTACTATTTAAAGCAACCAATGTTTTCTGTCTCATCTTATGCCGGGGGTAGAGAGAAGGTTTGGGAAAGAGCTCCTGACAAAGAAGTGAGAGATGGGAAAGAATCTATAGCAGAGAATATTTTTTAAGCTATAGGCAGTACAGCTTTAGGTCACAGGTCTTATGTTTTGTACTAGAAAGAACCTGAAGGGTCATTTAGTAGAATCCTTTCATTTTATAGATGAGAAAATCAAGGACTTGGTGACTTGCTGAAGTCACACAGGTAATAATGAGTTACAGAACAGGGATTTGAACCCAGGTCCTCTGATAACTGCTTCTAGAGTTCAGAGACCTTAGAGATAACCATTCCAGTGTACCATGCTGTAACCAAGAATAAAGTAACCACATTAAGAGGCGCATTAACTCTTTCAGAATGCTATTACATCAATTCATAAACATTTATTAAATGACAGCTATGTGTCAGGCACTGTGCTAAGTGCTAGGGATACAATAAAAGAGGCAGGAGCTCATGTGAAATCAGAAATTCACAAAAGAGAGGTATGTTAGACTTCTCAGATGTACACACTCTAATTTCTCCTCTCAGACATTTTTGGGAAGGTTGAAATAGAGATGCCCTTTGTGATAAAGTGAGGCTCGGCGGGAGCTCTTCTGGAGACTTTAAACCTTAGCTTTTTACCCCATTTTGCAGACATGGCCAGGGGGTTGCTACATCTGAAGACAGGGCCCCCATGGCCAGCCCAAGGCGGGATAAGATGCTTTTTCTGATTTGTTTTGACAGTTTTACTGAAATTCTCACTTTCCGACTGCCAAAGCTGCTTAAAACCAGAGGCTTTTTCTCATTTCTCCATTTTCAGTAAACCATAAAATGATCGAGTGATTTCCTGATGGAAAATGTACAAGGTCATAGCCATAGAAAGCTAACATTTATAGAGAGCTTTAGTTTTGCAAAATGCTTTACAAATATTTACCAATAACTCATTTTATCCTCACAGAGACCTTGTGAGACAGGTGCTATTATTATCCCCATTTTAAAGACGGGTAAACTGAGGCAGATGGAGATTTAAGTGACTTGTCCAGAGTCACACAGTAAATGTCTGAGGCCAAATTTGAAGTCAAAAATTCCTGACTCCAGCGCCATTTGATCAAAACTTAATATACTGACTCATGTGTGAAAAGTCTCTGGGAAGTACATTACAAGTGAGGAGGACGTTTTGGATGAGGAGATCATGTTCTGTGTAGAGGTTCAGAGCTCGAAGGACCTCTATAGGCATCCATACATGAGCCAGAATCCTCTCTACAACATTTACGGCACATGAACATTCAAATTCTACTTGAAGACCTCCAAGAATGGAGAACTCTCTACTTCCTCAGGAAGCTCTTTCCATCTTCAGAGGAAAGCCTAAATTGATTTCCTTGCAACTTCCTCCCACTAGCCCAGCCTCTGCCTTCTTAGGCCAAGTAAATGGGTCTAACCTCTCTGCCACATAATGTCTATCTTCAAATGCCTGAAATATTTGAGGTCCACCATCAAGCCTTCTTCCCAAGTTTTCTCCATCCTAACTGTCCCTTGTCACTTTAACTTATCGTCATGTGGCCTGTTCTCTACTTCTCAGATTAACCTAACTGCTTTCTTCTAAACATACTCTTGTATACCAGTTTTGTCCCAACTAAACACAGCCCAGGTATGTTCTCACCAGTGCTGCTTACAGTAGCACTCACTCCTCCCTAGTTCTGGACACTGCTTCTATGAATGCAGACTAAGGTCCATTTGGCATCTTTCCTCTCTATCATCTCCTAGATCAGAGAATTGGAGATGAAACGGACACTAGTCCAACCTTCTCATTTTATAGATAGAAGAACTTCACCTTAAAGTCTTGTCTCAAATCTTCTACAAGAAGTTTTGCCTGATTTCCCACTAGAGGCTAATACCTTTTGCCTATGAGATTACCATCATCTATTCTGTATACAGGCAGTACATAGATGGCTGGGTCTGGAGTCAGAAAGACTCATTTTTTTTTTAAACTCATCTTTCTGAGTTCAAATCCAGCCTCAAACACTTATGAACTATGTGACTCTGGTGCAAGTCACTTAACCCTGTTTGCCTCAATTTCCTTATCTGTAAAATGAACTGGAGAAAGAAATGGCAAACCATCCCAGTATCTTTGCTGAGAAAACCCCAGGTGGGGTCATTGAGAGTTGGACATGACTAAAAACAACTGAACAAACAAAAAAGACTTTCTATACATCTTATATATACTTGGTTTTTTATATGCTATCTTCCCCTTTAGAATATAAGTTCCCCAAGGGCAGACTGTTTTTGCCTCTCTTTTTACCCCCAGCACTTGCTACAGGGTCTGGCACACATTAAAGTAAATGCTTGTCTGTTGAAGGATTGAGGGAGCTGAATCCCAGCAAAGGAGATGCCTTGCCTGGGCTGAGCTGAAATTTGAACCCGGGTTCTTTATCTTTTTTATTGAGGGGGGAAGGCAGGGCAATTGGGGTTAAGCGACTTGGCCAAGGTCACACAGCTAGAAAGTATGTCACATGTCTGAGGTTGAATTTGAACTGGGGTCCTCCTGACTCCAGGGCCGGTGCTCTACTCACTGTGGCACCTAGCTGCTCCCTGAACCCGGGTTCTTTAACTTCCAATGCAGCACTCTTTCCACTGTGCTGTGCCATCTCCCCACATGGTTTGTGCTGATTCATGTTTTGTAGTCCTCTAAAACCCCAGATATTTTCCCCATAGGAATGTTTGCCTAACCACAGTAATGTCCTTGGAGAATGACCAATGAGAGTGCATATGAAAAGTTGTTGTCTCTATGGCAGCCTTATTATTTTACAGTCAAATGCATACTGCACACTAATCAATTAATTAACATGCTGGCTTAGCAATATTCTCTCTTTTAAAGTTATCGCTCATTTGATCTTATAAAATGGCTGTTGGAAATGGGATGCCAAAGGCCAACACAGAAAGGCTTAAAACATCAGGAAATGAAAAAGTAACCACTGACCTTGCCGCTCACATCATCCTTTCAAACGATGCCCTTTTGTTGGTTTTCGGCATTTCAAACATTAGTTTGTAATGCCTCATTTCATTCCTCACCCCGTGGAGTCTGCATTTATAATCTGTATGCATCATCACTTGGAGATGGAGAATTCTATTAGATTATCTAGGCCATCTCCTCCTGGCTATGGAGATCATTAAAGAAAAAGCACTAGACAACTGTTTCCTATTCATTACAAACAATAAAGAGCTAGAATTTACACAGCTATTAAAGTTTTAAAAAGCACCTTGCATATTATTTCATTTGATTTTTGCAACAACCCCGTGGATGATAATAGCTAGCATTAATAGGGTGCTTTAACATTTGCAAATCACTTTACATGTTATCTCCAGTGATCATCACAACAACCCAGTGACGTGGTTATTTTTTTGTCCCCTTTTTATAGATGAACTAGGTAAAGCAGGTCATATTAGCCTCATTTTACAGAAAAGAGAAACTGAGACCTGTGTTAAATTACCATTACAAGACTCAAAAAGGACAGATCCCTTGCCCAGATAACAGTCTTAGTAAGTCTTGGACCTGGGCAGCTAGGACTGGGCTTGGAGTCAGGAAGATATATCCCTGACTTCAAATCTAGCCTCAGATACTGACTAGCTGTGTGACCCTGGGCAAGTCCCTTAACCCTCTTTGCCTCAGTTTCCTCATCTGTAAAATGAGCTGGAGAAAGAAATGACAAACCACTCCAGTATCTTTGCCAAGAAAATCCCAAATAGGGTCATGAAGAGTCAAAAACAGCTAAAAATGACTGAAAAAAAGTTGAGGAACTAGAATCTGAACCTGGCATCCAAGTCCGGCACTCTTTCCAATGCACTTCGCTATTCTTGCTGACTCGGAGAGGACATGCGGCAGATAGTCTGACAGACTGGATGTGTGACCCTAGACTAGTCTCCAAGATCACCAATCATCACCATCAATTGTATCATTTACATAGTGCCAACTAGGTACCAAGCGCTATGCTAAGCACTTTTACGTATCTCTGATCCTCACAGCAACCCTAGGAGTTAGGTACTATTATTCCCCCTACTTTACAGTTAAGAAACTGAGGTAGATTGAGGTTAAATGACTTACCCAAGGTCACATAGCTAGCAAATTTCTGAGGCAGTATTTTCACTCAGATTTTCCTGGCTCCCAGCACAGGCTCTTTCTGCTGCACCACCTAACTGTAGAAGAATTAACTGATCGACATTGGCAGAGTATATTTTTCTTATCGGCAGTTCCCCACACCCATGAAATTGCAGACCTGGCCCACCAAAACAAATGAGAAATTACTGCCTCTCGAACTGGAGATACCCCAGTGCTTCAGCTGTCTCTGAGTCTCTTGGTATGAGCACCTCCTCTCCCAATGCAGATAGCAACTGTTCCACAACAGAGAGTTTAGTGAATTGTAGTTTTAAAAAAAATTGTCGATTGGTGTCCAGCTTCCTTATAATTCTCTAAGCCTAGTTGGACTGGTTCTTGGACAACAGACATGTAGTCTGTCCAGAAAGCTCATAGGTGAAGCATCTTCACTTTATCATTTCAGATCTTTGACACTTTTATTAAGAATCTATTATACAAAACTCAATAAATATGGTTTTATTATCTAGGTTTAATAATAATAATGAAAAAGAACCTATCACATGGAAGGTGCTATTAGGTTCCTGGCATTCAGTCTTCCTAATAATACCGTCCACAAGTAGAGTGTGCTCTCTTGTGATGGAATGAATTCTCCAGTGCTGGAAATCTCCCAACCAAAACTGGCAGACCACTTGTCAGGAATGATGTATTGAGCATTTCTGCTCTGAGGAAGTGGGCTGGATGGACTCTGTGAAGTTCTGTAATTCTAGGAGTGCAAGTATTATTACTTTTTAATTCCCATTTTATAGATGGGGGAACAGGTTCAGAGAGGGCAAAATCATGCTTTAGTCGTTTTGTTTAAATAATTTCTTAACTTCTTGGCAAGCAGCCAACAGGTCATGGATTGCTACCAAATTTAGATAAATGCCAGAGGTACAAGAAACAGAGCATCCATGCAACTGAGATCCACAGTTATAAACGTTGGTTGGCGATGAATGACGGATGTTTCCAAAACCTCAAAAACCAAAGAATGCATAATGTTAACTTAATAGAGTCTTTCATGCCAGTGGAACCACAGTGTTTAGAGTGAGCAGCTTTATGGTAATAACATAATAGTAACCTTCATCCCCAAATCACAGAGTTTTCACAGAATCAGTCAGTACCATTTTGAGATATCTCACATAAATAACTATAATGTAAGGAGATGGAGGACCTTATGCAAAGCATATAGTAGAAAGGGAACCAGGGGCTAAATTCTTAGAGCATCTTCTTTGTAAAGGGATGGAAAAAGGAAAGAGCGGGGCACTTAGGTGGTGTGGTGGATAGAGCCCCAGCCCTGGAGTCAAGAGGACATGAGTTCAAATGTGGCCTCAGTCACTTGACCACTTGACACTTACTAGCAGTGTGACCCTGGGCAAGTCATTTATCCTGATTGCCTCATACAAAAAAATAAGTTTTAAAAAATAAAATGAAAGAGGAAATAGCAATCACTCTTTATGGCAACTAAAGTTGAATGTCAATGGCTTGTTCTAAAGCCTAGTTACTTTAATCATATGATTATACAGGATTGTGGATTTAGATCTGGAAGAGGACATTAACGGTCATTGAATCCGACCATCTCATTTTACAAATGAGGAAATGGAGACCCAGAGAGTTTGTGACTTGACAAGGTCACAGGTAGCTAGCAGCTACCTGAGGCAGGATTTGAACCAGTGTCTTGTTTTATTCTAACTCCAGTGCACTAAGTGTAAAATAAGTACAATTATCCAGATTGCTCTTAAAGAAAATATACTCAGTCTTCTCTTTTTGTGTGTGTGTGTGTCTGTGTGTGTGTGTGTATCTATAATTAAGGGCAGCTGGGTGGCTCAGTGGATGGAGTGCCAGACCTGAATTTAGGAAGCCTCATCTTAATGAGCCCAAATCTGGCCCTAGACACATACTAGCTGTGTGACCCTGGGCAATCATTGGACCTTGTTTGCCTCAGTTTCCTCATCTGTAAAATGAGAAGCAGAAAGAATGGCAAACCACTCCAGAATCTTTCCCAAGAAAACCCCAGATGGGGTCACAAAGAGTAGGACACAACTAAAATGACTGAATCATATAAAATCTATGATTTCAAAGGTGTAGAGAACTCCTGGTGAGATAATCTCCTCCACCATTGCAGATCAACAAATGTTCTGTACGTTATAGATTTTTTGGGTCACTGACAAGCTAAGTGACTTGCCTAGGGTCATACAGCTCGTGAGTGTCTGATGGCAATTAGCTATTTGAATTACTGGGAAAATTCTAGATTGTGTTATTGAAAGAGTGTTTTGCGGTCATTTAGATAGGCACACAGTGCCATCGAGAGCAATAGTTTAATCAACAACAGGTCATGCCAGCCTATGTGGCAGAAACTTGAACTCAGGTGTGAGGCCTGCTCTTGAGCCATCATTTCATGCTACGTTTTACTCATGTGTTTCCCAGATAAAATAGGAAGAACTTGTAAACCTGTAAGAGCTACATATATATCAGCTCTCATTTATAGCATGTTTAGACATTATTGGACAAGGTGAAAGGCCTGAAGATCATCCAATCCAACAGAAATTTGCCTCTTTCTTTATTTTTGAGATTGAGTCTCCTTATCTTGCCAAAGCTGGAAGAACAGCTGACACCCATAGGCCAATAGTGATCAAGATGGAAGCTTTTACTTTCTCCATTTTCCTGACCTGGGCCAGTTTGACCCTCCTTGGGATGCCTGGCATTTCCCCCTCCCCCCACTCCTAGGGCTTCACCGTATCGGTGCTGATGTCCAATGGGCTTGAGTCCTACTGCAGCTCAGAACTCCCAAACTCAAGCAATCCACCAGCCTCAGCCTCTCCTAATATCAGGCATTATAGATGTGCACCATCACAACTAGCTAACAGGAATTTATTAAAAGTAACTACAGTGCGCCAGGCATTGGGTATACAAAAAGTGAAAGAAACAATCTCTGCACTAAAAGAGATTGTATTATACTCGGTGGGCACACAATGTACACAGATGAGAAAATACAAAATGTGTGAGAGGTGAGACAGTATACGGGATAGAGAGTAGATGCAAAACCTTCCTCTGTTTCCCGCAGTTGAAAAATGGTCAAGGGATATGAACAGGCTGTTCTCAGAGGAAGAAATAAAAGCGATCAATAATCATATAAAAATGCTCTAAATCACTAATAATTAGAGAAATGCAAGTTAAAACAATTGTGAGGTACCACCACCTCACACCCACCAGATTGGCTAAGGTGGCAGAAAAGGAAAATGATATGCTGGAGCGGATGTGGGAAAACAGGTACTCTGATGCATTGTTGGAGAGCTGTGAACTGGTCCAACCATTTTGGAAAACAAATTGGAAGAATGAAGCAACTGGGCATGGTTAGCCTGGGGAAGACAAGATTTAGAAGTGATTTGATCACTGTATTCAGATAATTGCAGGGCTGCTGTGTGGAAGAAGGAATCACACATTCAGGGCAGAAGTATGCATAAGATTGCAGGACTTTAAAAAAATTCTTTAAAAACAAAGTTAAACCAAATCAAATCAAAATAAAATAAAATTCTTCAATCCATTCCTTATCCTTAGACAAGATTGTGACTAATATGTGGAAATAGGAGATGCTATCTCCTATTTTTAAAGTCCTACAGAAAAAAGATATCTCACAATTTCTCTCAGCCACCGATTCTAACATGTACTTTCCTTTACTGTTTGTTAGGAAAGCTTTCGTCTAAGTTAATGCTATTTTAATGAAGGTGATTGGTTAGTCATCATCCTCTGAGTCTGAGAGGCCTTCATGCTCTGATCTGATTGAACTCCCCAGTAATAATTAATAGAGGTTGCTGATGTTCTCTGTAAAGGTGGCCCTCCTGCCTTTCCCAGGCAGTAATCCTCAACCCTGGGGAACCCATGCCCCATGCATTTGATCCAGCTGTTCCCGCTCCTTCAGAACTTGGCTCAAACACCACCTTCTACATGCAGTTTTCCTTTGCTCCTCCTGCCCCAGTCTGTAAGTTTCCTCCCCTCCGAGTTATCTTGTCTTTATTTTGTGCATAGTTAAATACATACATGTTGTCTACACCAGTGGGGATTACTTGATTTTTGTCATTGAATCCCCAGCAATTCGCAAAATGCCCAGAACACTTGAATGTTTGTTTGATTGATCGGACTATTGAGAAAGTCCCAAAATCAAACTGACTGTATTGTTGGACCTCACTGGTGCTGGACAGTGCATTCTTCTGTTATTGGTTCCCTGTTTGATGCCCCACAGGATCTTTTCCAAATCTTTACCTCTCTCCTCTCTCTGAGGCTCTAAGCACCCGATATCCTGAGTCTCTACAATCAGTTATTAAGCTCCAACAATTGGGCTAAGTTTTAGAGATGCAAAGAAAGGTAAGCATATGATCTTTCCTTCAAAGAGCTCACAAGGCAGACTCTAACTTCACTGAGAAGACCGAGGGCATTTGACCTCAATAGCAACTTGGTGGTGCAGTGGATAGAGCACTGGGCTTACAATCAGAAAGACTCATCTTCATGTGTTCAAATCTGCTTCAGACACTCACTTGCTGTGTGACCCTGGGCAAGTCACTTAACCCTGTTTGTCTTAGTCCCTCATCTGTAAAATGAGCTGGAGAAGGAAATGACAAACACTCCAGCATCTTTACCAAGAAAACCCCAAATGGGGTCACGAAGAGTCAGACACAACTGAATAAAAACATATAAATAACCTCAACTTAGTGACGTCCTCCCATCCCTGATTCCACTCCTTAACTCTTCTCATCATCATCACCCATTCTCTTTTCCATCATTCAGTCTCAGAAAAAAATGGTCCTACTCCAAAAGCCTTTCTATTCTGTCCAACCCTTAGTGCCTTCTCCAGGGTCAAGCTTCATCAATCCTCTCTTCTCTCTTGTGTCTTTTCAGTATCTCTGTCTCTGCTAAGTCCTTCCTGTCATCCAAAAAAATTATTCATATCTCACCAATGTTTAAAAAAATTCTTTTCTTGATCATTCTGTCACATCCAATTAACATCTCGTCCTTCCTTTCCCTTTCTTCTTCACAGCCAAACTTCTTGAAAAAGTAGCCGTCATCCAATGTCAGCCCCTCTTTCCAACCCTTTGCAGTCTGGTGTCCACATCACTGAGGCTGCTTTCAGAAATTATCAGTGACCTTATTCAAAGCCAGTGGCATTTTTTCCCCACACACTTCATCCTCCTTGACCCCTCTGCAACGCTTGACACTGTCACTTCCCTCCTCTCCCAATACTATCTTCTTCCATAATTTTGAAGACAACAATCTTCTAATTCTCCTACTTTTGTCTCCTTTGGTTCATCTTTTTCTTCCTCATTCTTGAAGATAGGTGTACTCCAAAATCCTGTCTTTGAGCCTTTTTAAGCCCCTACATGCTCTCCAAAGTCAATCTCTTTCATTGTTATTAATATAACAACTGCCACCATGTAAATCCAAATCTGCATCTTGAGTCTTTACTCTTTACTCTGACCTAACTCTCTAGCTGCCCACAGAGAAAGTGTGTTAGAGGTGCTAAAATGCTAGAATTTGAACCAGGAAGACTTGGGTTTGAATCTTAACTGATACATTAGCTGGGTAACCCTGGAAAAGTCACCTACCTTCTCCATATCTCTACTTCTTCATCTATAAAATAAGATTAGACTGGATATCATCTAAGATCGCTTCCAGTTCTAAATTGATTTTTATCTTCTGATTTTTTTTTACCTAATTGCCAATTGGTACCTCACACTCGCTAAGTATAAAACAGAGCTTATTAATCTTTCTCCTCAAACCTGTTCCTGACATATGTTGGGAATGACATGATTGTTTCTGTCAGTGACATCACCATTCAGAGAGAGAGAGAAAGGGAGGGAGAGAGGCAGGGAGGGAGGGAGAGAGCACTCATATGCTTATGGACATTTCCTCTCAGAAAGGATCCCAGCTCCATACTCAGACCCATTTGAGACTAAGGAGGGGCTGACCCTAAAGCAAGCTTCAAGCTTTTCTCGCACAGTCTGACTTATAATGCCCCAAACCCAGAGTAGATCTCCAAGGAAAATTTCTTAAGGCTCATGTTTAGAGTCTTCCCAAAAGGGATTGAGGAAAAGTACTTACTATGCAAAGTAGCAGATATAATGTATAAGACAGTTATTTATTATTGCACCATAACAGAAATGCTTAAATAATAATTGCTAACATTTATATAGCACTTTGAAGTTTGCAAGGCACTTTACAAATATTATCTCCTTTTCTTTTCGCAACAATCCTAGGACATAAGTGCTAATAATATCTCTGTTTTATAGTTGAGTATACTGAGGGAGACAAGAAGACAAGTGACTTTTCTAAGGTCCTATAGCCAGTAAGTATCTAAGGCTGAATTTGAACTTGAATATTTTCAATTCCAAGTCCAGAGCTCTATCCACTGAGCCACGTAGCCGCCTTTCTAAATACCTAGCATTAGTATAGTGCTTTAAGGTTTGCAGAGTACTTTATAAATATCTACCTTATCCTCAGGACAATTTAGTAGAGTAAGTGCTAATATCACCATTTTACATATGGAGAAACAGTGGCAGACAGAGATTAAGTGTAGGCGTTTGTTGCTCAGTCATTCTGGGGGCTGCTGGCTGCCTAGGACAGGGCTCCTCCTCTTCTTTTGTGGTGAGTTTAGTAACAGGAAGCATATCCTCTTAAGCGACCATCGCCTGATTCAGGAGCCCCAGAATGAACAAGGAGACCACCAAGGCCAGAAATGGGGCTACAGCTATCTCAGGATCACTGTCCAGTCACCTGTGCTTAGGGAAAACACACACAAAATCAGAAGACAAATTCAAAGATAGAAGATCCAATTTCAAGGCCTCCTGGGTGCACATACGCTCACTGGTATGGATGTGTAACCACCAAAGTTGCTGCTGAGGAAGGAGGAGGAAAAAAATTCCCTGCATCCGTCTCTTGGACTTAAAAGTCTGAGGGAGAGCTGGCATTTCAAAAGAAAGATGCTTTTGAAAAAGCAATGAAGTTCTTCTTTGAGAAATAATGGAGCATTACATAACCTGCTGAGCTAGGAGCAGTGATTCTTCCTGGCTCGGTTCTTAATCATTTTTAACACGCCCCTTCTGTCGCCTCCATGGGGGCCGGGGGGCCAACCAGGTACCACAGATTTGCACCTCCTTTAAAATAGACCAGAGCACATGTAACCTACTAAAAAGGGCCTATTCCCTACATATACTACATGGGAAATGCTCCATTGTAGATCATAAATTGAACTTATTTTAAATGTAATAAGGGAACATATTTAAAGCATTCCTGTGGTGAATTAATCTATTTCACAAATTTAGATCTCTGTCTATTGGCTTAATTCACTGCAGGGTATACTAATAACTTCAAAAACAGTTTTGCATTTGGTGTATTTGCTCACTGAATGACTAAAGAGTTGGGAACTAGTTTTTGCCTCATCCCCAATATACCAACAAAAGTGAATGATAGAAGTCTTTGTAAGGACAGACAGATGGTCACCTCCTTCCTAGTCACTGGGATCATTTCATTCTTATCTTGTCCATTTGTGTATACTGACCAAGATTATTCTTTACATAAAGAAAGAATCCAGACCTCTAATTTCATCAGCATGCTTGAAACTCCTTCCAACCATATAGATTAGCAGCCCATCTATAATTTATGGAGAGTAGCCTCGGGGCACTGAGGGACTAAGTGACTTCTCCATGGTAGCACAGCTAGTGAGAGTCAAAGGAAACACGTGAACCTGGGTCTTCTCAATGCCCAGACCAGTCCTCTACCCCATTATACCATGCTGTTTCTCTATAATTTAATCACGTAGGATTCTACCTTAGTAATGTATCCCAGGAATCCCATTATGTTTGTTTGTTTCTGTTTTTCCAAGCAGATGCAGTGATCCAACAGAGCTTTATTCTTTAAAGTGGTCTGTAGCTTTGGACTTGACTATTAAGTCAATTGGACCCATTTCAGCACAGCAAGACACTTCTCAATTCAAACTTATTGCATTTTGGCAAATGAAATCTATATTTTCCATGAGTCATTCTGTGAATTACAAAACATTCATTATCCAGGAAGGTTTACTGTGTATCTCAAATTAATGCAGCACAATAATAGTGTTAATGTCAGCAGGATTGCGCCAGACAATAGGGTAAAATCTGCTGCTGAGACTCGAACAAATAATGTTTTTACTTAAATTGTCTAACATTTGAAATTGTTGACACCATGAAGTGCTTAGTCAATCGGTCAAACGTTTCTTTGAAAATTTCCAAGGTATAAACTCTAGCTTCTCCTGCGATAAGCCAGTTCCTTTTCTTTGTGAACAGTACAGGAAAATCAAAGGTTTTTAGGAAAGCTGTTGTCTCTACCCCATTGGTAACAAATTTTTTTCAGTCTAATAAGTAATGCATTAGCTCCTGTGTTTTTTTCTTCCCATCTTCACATTAATAGTCGTGTGGGCCTTTAGTGCCGTCAGATAGAAAAAGAGTCATAAAGGAAAGGAAATAGAATAGATGTAGCAACTAGAAGGAACTTTAAACCTATAGCACTTTTTATTTCCTTGACTACCTTCTACCCTTGGCTGTACTCGACCCTGCACATCCTTTTGATCCTATCAACTTTTGCTACTGGCTGTTAAAAAATATGACTGGTAATTATTTTAGTGAATTTTAGATAGATTTTCAGTCTTTTTCCTTTCACCCAAACAAAAAAAAAATGAGAATAAACCTAAGGATTTGTTTGATAAAAGGCCTTAGAGATCATATAATGCAACCTTATTTTACAGAAGAACTGAGTAGAAGGAGAAAATGAAAAGGCGTTATCATATCTTTGACAACTGGTTTTTTTAGCGTTCAAATATGCTTTGATATTTATGCTTTTATGGATCTGTTATAATATCACCAGTATGGGCACCACTGTAAATTGTCACCAATCCATGCCTTCTCATCTGTGCAGTTTTGCCCATGTCCTCTCAAAATTCCTCCTTAGGGCATTTGCTTAATACACTGGAAACTTGACTCTTTTCCTTATCTCCTTCGCCATTTCTGGATGTCAGCATAACATGTGATTTATCTATGTCACCCCATGCTCTCACTGCATGATCTTTTCTGACCTCCTATGTCTTGGATTCTACCCAAGTCATCCTTGGTAATAGGATGCTACCTATTTATGTTTATCATGTGGTATCTCCTTGCCTTTTTAGTCAGCTGTAATTTTGATTCTTCAGCAATAATGGTGTGCTGCGCTTCCATGATTTGCATATGCCATGATTTTTAGAAACAGAGAATCTCCAGGAGAATATTAATGTTAGAAAAATGGGCCTTGGAGGCAGGAATTAGACTGGCATCACTGAAATCACAGAGGATTTGGTGTCAGACTGCAGCTTCTTAGTCCCATGATTGAGAAATAAAGAAAACACGCCATCCCACTGTTCATTGTCTGTTGATTATTTTCTAAGAATATACAAATCAACAGAATGAACTCCAGCCTTGAGGACTTGGATCTCCAACAAAGTGTCCCCAATGTGTATGATAAGATTCTTTGGTAGATGTAAACACAAAGATGATTTTCTTCAATGAATCACCATTTAAAGTTCAACAAATATGAATATTGACCTTGCTATTAAATAAGGAGACATATGCTTGCCAGAGGCTTTACCAATGTCACGTGGGATGTCTTGGCATAATCCAAATGGATTTTAGTCCTGATTCTGCCACTGTATGTTGGACCTCAGACAAGTCACTTTTTTCTAAGGCAACTATTTCCTTTACCACAAAATGGGGTTGGTTTGGTCTAGATGATCCATAGGTGTCTTTCAACTCATAATACTCTATGATCTAGGGCAGTTAGGTGGTACAGTGGTGGTACAGAGCACGGGACCTGACATCAGGATGTTGTGGCAATAAGACCTTTCCCTGTTCTTCCCTTTTGGGATGCTAAAACTATCAAGTCTCCCCTTTGTCCGAATCAGGGGGAAACCTTTTGTTGTCTTTGTTTTGGAGTATTTCTCAGCCATTTCTCAGCACTGAGGCAATCAGGAGTCATTGACTTGTATATGATGCGATGCTGGGGGTGGGGAACTTTCACACACTGAGCCAGGGTGAGGTCAGAGCCCTGAGGGCTCCAAACAGGATATAATTGAGGGGAGCTTGGTGTTTGACTTGTGGGGCTCACATTCATGGAAGGAGTGTTGAGACTCTGGGCAAGCTGCTGTAACTACCCCCCCTCCCCCCCCAACCCTTCCCACTCCCCTACCCCCCCACTCCCCCCCCCCACTTTGCTAACCCCAGACCCATTGCTTCTTCTCTGGTAACTATGTATTGTGATTGGAATCAGACAAGGTCTGTGTTGATGTTTGTAATTTCTGTTTGTATTTGTTCTGAAGTTCAAGAGGCTGATCCTTTCCGCCTGAACTAAGTGAATGATATGTGTATGTTTAATTAAACTGAGATTGTTCACCCCTTAAAGTTGCTTTCCTTAGAAAAGCAGATCCAAGAACCTGTGCTAGCAGCCCTGTTGTTGTTGGTCTTGTGTTGGTCTTTCACCCCCACAACAGCTGCTAGCAAGACTGTTGCTACACAAGAGGATCTGAGTTCAAATCCAAGCTCAGAAACATTATTAATCAGCTGTGTTACCGTGGGCAAGTCACTTTATTGCCACCAAAAAACAAAACAAAACACTTTAATGCTTTTTTTCTCTGTTTATCGGGAAATTGCTATTAATCTCCTTAATATTTATCAAATTCCTATGGGTTTTTGACAATATCAAAGGTATTTACTTAAATATTAAATCTAGTTCATAATTTTTCCTCTAACCACACTGATTTTATTTTGTAAATTTTGTTCGAACACCTTGATTATATGTAGTTTATCTTGTTTTTATGATTCCTTTTATTTAGTTTCTGATTATGAACTAATCTAGTCATAATTGTGAAAGATATCTTATTACTCTCTAATTTCTTATAGTGTGATGTTTATATTTAGATCATTTTATCTAATTGGAACTTATAGTATAACTTGGTTTTAGCAGCCCGTCTAAATCTAGTTTTCCTAGCAACTGCCATTGAATAAAGAGTCATTTCTCTAGTTTGTGTTCTTGGGTTTCTGAAACATTAGATTTCTGCATGCATTTGTCCTAGGTCTCATTTAGTCTATCTACAAGTAGACTTTTCCTTTTCAACCTACTACTAGCTGGCTTTTATTCCTAACATTTTGTGGTATAGTTGGCATCTAGTGCTATTAAACATTCCTGGAGTACATGCAACATGAGCCTGGAAACAATTTTTACTGTTGGTGGAATTGTGAACTGATTCAACCATTTCATAGAGCAATCTGGAATTATGCCCAAAGAGTTATTAAAGTGCTTATGCCCTTTGACCCAGCAATACCACTACCAAGTCTGTTTCCCGAGATGATTAGGGAAAAAGGGAAAATAGCCTGTATGTTCTAAAATATTTATAGCAGCTCTCTTTGTAATGGCAAAGAACTGGAAATTGTGGAGATGCCCAACAATTGGAGGACTGAAGAAGTGGTGGTATATGATTGTGATGGAATACTACTATGCTATAAGATATGAAGACCTTGATCTTAGAAAAACATACATAGATTTGCACGAGTTATGAAGAGTGAAATGAGCACAACCAAAAGAATATGTACATTAACTATGAAAGACAATTGAAGGAAGTTACTATTTGCATCAAGAAAGAACTGATAAATAGAAATGGTTATGTATAAATATATATGTGTGTGTATATATGTATATATATACACACACATATACACATACACATACACACATATATACATATTTTGTCCAGTGGTAGCCATTTTGGGGGAGGAAGGAAGGGGAAAAGAAAGAAAGTTATATGATAACTTTATTATATATTTAAAAGGAACAGCAAGTTGTACATAAAAGATTTGCAGTTCCATATACATCATCTTTTTTTCTGTTTTACCATGTTATGGAAATGCTTGTTTTATTCCTTAAGTTCAGAAGAAAATAATTTTTAAAAATAGATTACTATAAGTACTTAGCTATAGCATCTATGTTCATTAGTAATATTTGGTTCGTACTTTTTAATTTTTCTTTGTATCAGTGTTCATTAGAAATATTGATTTATGCTTTTTGTGTTTCTGTTATATTTCTTCTTCCTTTGGGTATCAAGACCATACTTATTTTGTAAAAGCAGTTTGGTGAGGTGACTTACTTCTCTATATTTGTCAATAGTATATATAATATATGAGTTACTTGGATATTTTTAATGTTAGAACTTAATTTATAAATATATCATCATGAGAGTTTCCATGTGGGAGCTTTCCATTTCAGAGTTTACGCTTTGTTTATATTCTTTTCATCAGACTGGGTTGTTTAGAGTTTCTATGACCAATTTTGCTAATCTGACCTATGTATTTTTGCAAATATTCATCCATTGCAATTATTTTCAGTTTTGTCGTCCCGTCTTGAGTATATTCATTTTTTATTATTTCACTGTAATTTTCTCGTCCTCATTTCAAATTTTGATTATCTTGTGCTTACCTCTCTTTACTAGCTAGATTAGCTAATATTTGTAATGCAAATTGATAAAAGAACAAAATAAAATCTATTTAACTCTCTTCTGTTCTTATATCAATTTCATTACATTGTGTTTATAAAGGGCTCCAGATATTGTGACCTTACCACTACCAACAATGTTCTTCAGGAAAGGGAGTGCAATCCCATTTCTTAAAGTTAATGATGATATTCTATATGGTTTTGAAATTGTGTTTCTTCATGACCTTTATGTCATAAACTAAATTCCTAGCTAAAGGAATAAACATGTTCCTAGGCTGAGATGGCATATATAATTGCCAGTCAACTCCTAAGAAACTTAATTTTGACATAGTGCAAAAAATATACATATTATTTAGTATTCTAAAAATCAACCTAAGCCCATACGAGGTGGTGTGAACATTTTAGGTGCCTAAACTAGTCATATTTCCCTCACCTGTGGAGGGCCACTAATATTGTCTTAAATATTATATCACTGTTCATTAATTATAAGCATAAAGATAGGGACTGGATCTGTGATTTAATTGATAGAAAAACTCCCAGATCAGGAAACCTCCTACTAGTACAAATCAATACTTTCCTTGCAGCTTATAGTCTTAGAGGCTTGTCTAGTGCATTGAAAGATTAAGTGACTTACAGAGTATTACACAGCTAATATTTGTTAGAGACAGGACTTCGCCAGGTCTTCTGCTCTGAAACCATTTTCTCTATCCACTAAGACCCCAGATGCCTATAATTCTAAATATTCTTTAAGTAACACCTTATATTAGAATTTTTTCGTGTTTATTCATTCACCTCTTCACATCTGGAAGAGGGATAACAAATTATGTCTTGGGCAACCAAGATAGACAGGCAATGGAAGCTTTTCTCTTTCATCTCTTGGATTTACTCTTTATTCTAGGTTTGTTCTTGCCCAGTGCTATGAATGAGCTCTCAAGGAAGAGCTGGCTTGCACTGATCCTATTAAAAGATCTTAATGGGGCATGTGGCAAGAATAAATGTGCGTGGGACGACAGCTGTCAAGTGTACACACACATATTCATTTGTTTAATTGCATGCCTGCCATGATACCGTAACACATATGTGATGAGAAGGCATCTGGTCTCCCAAGCACTAGTGTAAGATTCTGACTATAGGGGCAGCTAGGTGGTGCAGTGAGTAGAGGACCAGCCCTGGAGTCAGGAGGACCTGAGTTCAAATCCAGACACTTGACACATGTACTGCTGTGTGACCTTGAGCAAGTCATTTAACCCCAATTGCCCTGCCAAAACAAAAAACAAAACAAAACAAACAAAAAAAAAGAGCCTGACCATAGTTTGTGTTCTTTCCCAGGATTGTAGAATCAAAGATTTAGAGCTGGAGGAGATTCAAGGGATCATCAGGTATAATTCTGTCATTTTAGAGATGAGAAAACTGATGCATAAAGAAGACAAAGTGACTTACCTATGGTCATATAGGTAGTTAGTGAGAAAGGCGAATCTTATTCTTAATGCAACATTCCTTCTACTGTACCAGACTCTCTGCCAAGCAATGAGGCAGAATAAGTGAGAAGGCAAAGAATCTCAGCTTCCTTGTTACTCATTTGGAAGTGACCCAAGAGGTCTTCTAGTTTAACTAATTCTCAAATAGGAATACCCTCCTCAATATCTCTACCAGAATCTCAATGACCGTTATGGCAAGGGAACTCCTTGCTTCCTGGGGCAACACAGTTGATGTTTGGATGAGAAAAGATATTGAAAGTTTAGAGGTGAAATCTGCTGCTTTCACATGTTATTTCTACTTCTGATCAAGGGGCTAAATAAAATAAGTCTAATCCCTTTTTGTTATAACATAAAATACTCTTGTATTTTATATAACACATGTAATTTATAATTAATATATAATAGCTAATATAAGTAATTATAAATCACATGTTATATAAAATATTATTTATAATTGATATATTAATAAATTTAGCTTAATATATAGTTTTATATAACATATAAAAATACATATGACAATAGAATATAAAATATCCTATAAAATGATCCTGTCCTGCTGTAAGTCTTCACTTCTCCAGGGTAAACATTACTTCAGTTACTTCAATGAATGTTCATATGGCATTTTTTAAGCCCCAGAATCACCCTGTTTGCTCTCCTGTGAAGTCATCATACACACACACATGTACAAACACACACTCACACAAACACACATACATACATGCCTGTGGGACATATATGTATATATATGCCATAAGTTCACAGACTTCAAATTAATATATGTGTTTATACACACATGTATATGTATGTGTATATATATACACATATATAACTGATTTCCTTTGGAATCCTGTGTAGTTCATTTTATATATCTAAAAACCTTCTTCTTAGAAGCCCTCCATCACTTCACCAGACTGCCAAGGAGGTCTGTCATCCAAAAAAGGTTAAAACCCCCTGCTCTAGACAATGTCTCTTCTATGCTGCTGAAAATCAAAACATATCCTTGTCCCACTCTTAGCTCCTACTGAGTTTCTGCTCCTATAAAATCACCATATACTTTTCAAATAAACTGCTATCTAGCCATATTGTTTTTAGCCCAAAGGGAAGATTTGACATTTATTTTTATTATACATTTAGTCACATAATTTCATCACATTGGATTCAGCCCATCCTTCTAGCCTCCTGTAATATTTTTTGTTGGATTTCTATTCTGTCAAGAGATTTAAGCTATTATTTTTGGATGCGAAAGCATCTTGCCATTCCAAAATGGAAGCTTTTCCCCATCTTGGGGAAGATAGAAGAAAGAAATATCACCATTGCAGAGTATAAATAATGTAGCTCAATGTACCAAGCTCATGCACGGCCCATGGGTCCCATTAATCAAATTTACTTCTGTTTTTCTGGAGTCTAGTAAATCCTATAAAACTAACTTCATAAGTAAGCTTGAACAAAGGATAAGATTTTTTTTTTGTCTTTTGACTTTCATTTTTTTTAAATCTTGTTATAATGAAAATAATTTAGTTGTTTCAGTCACATCCAACTCTTTGTGATTCCATTTCAGATTTTCTTGGCAAGGCTACTGGAATGATTTGCCATTTCTTTATCCAGCTCATTTGACAGATAAGGAAACTGAGGCAAACGGGGTAAAGTGACTTGCCCAGGGTCACACAGCTAGTAAGTGTCTAAGGCCAGATTTGAATTCCGGTCTTCCTGACTCCAGGTCTAGTGCTTTATCTACTGTGCCACCTAGCTGCCCAATGAAAAGAATGTATCGGTGCATATTTACATATATATGTGTATATGTATATACATACATATATACATATACACACATACATTTACATATTTATATATGTTTTTAAGTGAGTCCAATGAGGATGGAATCATAAGTTTCAAGGCCTTTAATAGTTAACAATGTAAAGGGGCTTTGATGATTTTGAGCCTTCTGCACGATTTATTATATTGCAACATGATAGTTCTTTCTTTGTAGAAGCCAGATATTACATATCAATTAATATTGATTTTTATGTTGGTGAAGAATCAATCACCAGTCATCAGTCATTTATTTAGCATTTGCTATACATCAGGCACCTGTGTTAAGTGCTGGGAATAAAAAGCAAAAGCAAAAACTGTCCCTGACCTCAAGGACCTTACATTCTAATGGAAAGAGCATATATGTAAACTGGTACACACAAGATATTCACAAAGTAGAAGGAAAGTCATCTTAGATGGAGCGGCTGGGTAAAGTCTCCTGCAGATGATGGAGCTGGAGCTGGGGATTTCTAGAGGTGACAGTAAGGATGAAGAGCATGCCAGGAATGGGGGAAAACCAGCACAAATGCGCAAGGAAAGATGATGGAGTGTGATGTGAAGAACAGCAGTTCAGCCAGTCTGGCTGGAATATATAGTGCAAAGAGGAGAGAAATATTTTATATATAAAAAGACCGGAAAAGTAGGATGGTACCCAGCAATATAGAACTTCAAATGCCAGAGCATTTTTACTTCATCCTGGAGGTAATAGGGAGCCACTAGAGTTTGCTGGGGGAGGGGAGGAGCAGAGAGTGACATGTCAGACCTGTGCTTTCAGAAAATTACTTTGGCAGCGAGATGGTTAAGTACCTATCCTGAAGTGGTGGCTGTGTTAGTGGAGAGAAGGGGAATACAGGAGAGAGACTGTGATGGTAGATATGACGAGACTAGGGAACAGAGTGAGCACTTAAGGATGGCCCCCGGGGTGATTGGTGGGACAGTGGTGCTCTCCAGAGTAACTGGAAAGTAACTGGAAGAAAGGAAGGTTTGGAGGTTTGTACTTGCTAAGTTCTAGATGCCCATGGGACATATAATTTGAGATGATGCAAGACAAGAGCTCAGGAGAGAGACTGAGGCTAGATATTTTTGTTGTCGTTCAGTTGTATCCAACTTTTCAAGATCCTGGGTCCATAGTACACCAGGCCCTTCTATCCTCCACTGTCTCTCAAAGTCTGTCCAAGTTCATGTTCATTGCTTCTATGACACTATCTATCCATCCATCTCATCCTTTGCCATCCCCTTTTCCTTCTGCCTTCAATCTTCTCCAACATCAGGGTCTCTTCCAGTGAGTCCAATCTTCCCATTATGTGCCCAAAGTATTTAAGCTTCTGAGAATCATCTTCATGGAGATAAGTGAACTCATATTGCAAGTGAGATCAAGAAGTTGGATAGTATAGAGGGAGAAGAGAAGGCCCAAGATAGAGCCTTGAAAGATATCCACATTTAGTAGGCATGAAAAGAATGAAGATCCAACAAAGATGACTGAACAGGAACAGTCAAACTCCTTGAAGCTTGGAATAAAACCAAGGGAGAGTGGCCTTGGGAAAACCAGCTGAGGAAAGGTTTATCAGCTGTCATAAGGCTACAGAGAGGTCAAGAAGGCCTCAGCCCTTATTAGTTTGTTGTGGGAAATTAAAAAATTATTAAAAGTCAAAGTTTATTGTGACTCTAAGAATGGGACTTAAACTCTCTCGGTTTCGATTTCCTTATGTGTAAAAATAAGGAAGATGGATTTGTTAGTTTCCTAAGATCCCTTCCCTCCCTACATCAATGATCCTATAAGAATGAGAATTAAGAACCATTAGATTTGGTAATTAAAAGATCAAGAAAGCAGTTTCAAGATGAGCTTACAAGCCAGATTTCAGGGGGTTTAGAACAAAGTGAGAGGAGAGAAAAAGGAGGCATGTATATAACTGCTCCCCTTGCCCTACTGCTTCCCCAAATGGCATATCAGCTTGCAGGATGAATTCCCAGAGGGTTGCTACTACTTTCACAGGTTCTAGGGTTACGTCCTAAGTCTATACTCCTGATTAGTTCTCCTTTCCTACTGTTGTGCTTCTCATTAATAGTCAGCCAATAGAGACAATTAGCCCTTGACAAAGACATTTTATTAAATGTCATAATAATAATGTAGTAAGAACACTAAAACAAAACATTGTGTCCCTACCCCTTCCCAATAAAGTTGGGTTGCACTTTCCCAGAAATACACACAGGAGCCATGAGAAAAGTAGGCATAAACCTAGATTAAAATAGCAGAGACACACGTAGGGAGTGTGTGTGACTGAAGCAACTCACAAGTCATGATATCTCAGGGCCTGGAATTTTTTTCTTTCCTCAAGAGTTCTTCGCAAAGTTGATAGGGCTGGTTCTCTCTTATGTCTATAGCCAGCACTATTCTCTACTGCCACTGGGCCAACTCTTTGAAACTACTTCTAGCTTTGAGTGACTGCTTCTCCATATCCATTTGTGTCTCGGTTTCCTCAAGTGTACCTTTAAACTTTCCTGAATCAACTTTTCAAATGCAGAATGGGGTGTCCCCAGACAGATAAATCTGCTATTAGACACCATATTAATGAAGGGGACTGTGGGAAGAGGAAGAGAAGGAATTCTCTCAAGGGCCAGCCATGTTCTTCCTTGCCTGTTGGTTTCCAGATTTAACTCTCTTAAACTACTATTTAAGACTCTGCAAAGGTCCAATTTCTGCTTTCCTAATGAAATCACAGTCAATGTATCCCAAACAAAATTGCCAAAGAAACTTTTTTAAAGTCACTTGGATGTTCCACAGGATTCTAAAATTCTATGTGTCCCAAATAGAACTGTTCTCTCAAGCATCTAAGATTTTAATGGCATATCAGATGCTTCTATTATTCCCTCTACAGTAGTTCATCCTCTCCCTTACCGTCTCTTTTTCCCCAAACCCATCCTTTCTCTGCACATCCGCCATGCTTGCAGTCACCCACCCAGGCCCATAAACTCGGACTCATCCTTGATTGTGCCTCTCCCCTAACTCCCACAGCTAGAAAATTGCCAAGTCTTGTCCATCCTACCTTCATAATGTCCCTCATACCCATCCCTTTCTTTCTATATGTTTGGTCTCTACCCTAGTTCATATCTTTATTACCTAGGCTATTGCAGAAGCCTCCAATCCCTTGCTTCTCTAGTCACTCCTCCACAGAGCTTCCATGTAGATCTTTTAAAAATATATATTCAGACTATGCTACCTACTTATTAAGAAATATTCAATGGCTTCCTGCTGTCCCCGTAATATCACACAGAATCATTAGTTGTGTGTTTAGAGTCTGACTCTCAGACAATCTGGCTCTCACCTGTCTTTTTAGTCATATCATATTACTTTGTTCCCTATTCTAATCAAATCAACTAGCTAGCCATTCCATCCACACAGTATCACATCTCCCACCTCTGGGCCTTTATCCAATTGGTCTTGCTTGTCTGGAATAAACTCTGTCCTCACTGATGTCATAGAATTCCTAGCCTGATTCAAAGTACATGTCAAGGACCATCTCCTACAAGGAACCTTTCTTATCCCTCAAGTTTTTTAGGATTTTTCTTTCTCTTGAAATTAATTTATTATTTTGTATTTACTTACTTATTCACATGTATCCTCCCCCAGCAGATATAAGCTTTTTAAGAGTAGGGACTGTTGGGTCTTTTTTTTTTACCCAGAGCCCCACAAAATACTATGCATATAGTACATGTTAATAAAAATTGGTTAAATTGAATACAAAAAAATTGCTTTTTAAAATATATAACCTGTTCTACAAGTTGATATTAGAAAGCTTTTATATGGATCCTAGGGGTCAGACTCTGGAATAGGAGATCTAAAAATGCAGAATCCTGCAGTCTAAGATTAATAGAACCTGCCAGTCTGCTATCCAGTCTTCCAATTTTTATGAATTCAAGAAGGGTAACGAGTGAAATGAAGTACACTTCTGCATAACCAAATTAAGTCTTTTAGAGTAATTATTCTTTATCTTATGTTCACATTCTCAATTTCAAGAATTAATCAACCAATTAAAATGACAAGGAGTTTCAATCATGCAAATGAAGTGAGCAGAATTTTAAAACCAGAGGATCTTGTTTTGCATTAAAGAAGTTCTCAATTCATAAGATAATATGCTTTGAGCTGGAAGGGTGGTCATTCTATGGAAGGGAGGTCATTCCAGGCCCCTACCTCTGATTTTAAAACATGGTCCCTTGAGGCAGATTGGCCACAGGTATGAGCAAAAGGCAAATGGGGGGCAACTAGGTGGAGCAATGAATAGAACACTGGCCCTGGAGTCAGGAGTACCTAAGTTCAAATCTAGCCTCAGACAGACACTTGACACTTACTAGTTGTGTGACCTTGGGCAAGTCACTTAACCCTGATTGTCTCACCAAAAAAAAAAGGCAAATGGAGGAGCAGAAATGGACCCAATGGAAGTAGAACTTTGGCTGAGGGACTCTGTTATATTAATATGACCTTAGAGTATGTTAATAGAAACATAATCTCCAGAATGAGGATCTCTCTAGTTCCACTATATAATATTTTGTCCTGGGCAAAGCACATCTTGAATAGTGTGTTCAGCTTGGGGTACCACATTTAACAAACTAGGGTATGCACTAAGAAGGGCCCCCCAGAGAGTGAAGGGGAACATGACATAAAATAGAAGCTTTTAACTTTTTTGTGTCATTGGACCCCTGTGTGAGTCTGGTGAACCTACTGACCCTTTCTCAAAATGTTTGCCTACTTTCATGATTGAAATGCTGAATTTATTAAAGGGTAGTGAAAATAAAGATATGATTTTTTCTGTCCGAATTTACAAATCCTCAAAAATTTTTCCGTGAACCCAAGGTAAAGAATCCATACTACAGAAGCATCATTTAGAGGAACTGGACATGCTTAGTCTAAGAGAGAGAGGAATGACATGATCGTTGTCTTCAAGAAGGCAGGTTGAGATGAGAAGAAGATTGCTGAAAACCTGGGGTTGAAATCTGGTTCCGCCACTTACTACAAGTGTGACCTTGGGCAAGTCACTTCACTATGATCTACTTTCAACTTCCTCATCTATAAAATGATAAGGAATAAAATTGGGCTGGCCATCCTCTAGAGTCTCATCCAGTCTCCAATCTGGGATCCGATAAGTATTTGAAAGGTTGCCTTGTGTAAGATATATTAGACTTGTCTGCTTGGTCCCAGAGGGTAGAATTAGAAGTAATGGTAGGAGATACAAGTTGGCATATGTCATCTCAAAATAAAGAACAATGCTTCTCGACAATTAGAGCTATCTAAGTGTTGAAATGGCAGCCTAAGGAGGTCTTCAAAAAGTAAAGTCCCTGCCACCAGAGGTCTTCAAGTAGATTTTAAATAGCAGTTTATTGAGGAGATGGCAAAGGGGCATCCTGCTTTAGATTTGGTTTGGGTTAGATAACCAAAGAGACTCTTGGGATATCTGAGATAATGTCTTTCTAAGGGAAGGGGTTAGCATTTTCTTCTATCTAATCAATGTTGGCTCTCAGGAAGCAATGAGTTTAAAAAAAAATCAGTTCTTGGTACTTGGAATATTCACAGGAGTTGGAGTTGGCATAATTTAATCCCCTTACTTTCACATATGTTGCCCAGATGCCCTTGGGGCTTCATGATTTTTATTTTGTAAGGAATTCCAGAAATAATTTTCAGACACCACAAATGCCACAAAAAGTCAGTATCAAAATCTTGTCCTGACACTGGGGATAGCCAGAAGACTAAAAGTAAATCTTTGCCAGCCAAATAGTATTTTGGCCAGCCCATAGCTGTAGTGTTAAAAAAAAAAGCTTTCAAATATTTTCTCGTCCTCTGTAGCTTTGACTATTAGTGGTTACAAACGAGGAACCATAATAAAATAACTGATCCTATGAAAAAACATCATAAAATGCTCCATGTAAATAAATTATATGTGTTAGTCTGGCAAGATTAAAATGCAAACTACAGAAGGATTCCCATGACCACACTAAAGCTTTTTCAGTCAGGTGAAAATGTAAGCTATTTCATGGAAAATTCTAATTAACGCTGGATTGCAATTTCAAATTGTAATTAAGCCTGTTGCTTGGTAAGCAAGCAGGGACATTCATACAGCCCTGCCTGGCAGAGTCAGTCTTCTAATGGAATTGATGCTGTCAAAAGAGCAGGAACATTTTCTTGTACTGACCTGTATCCCATGCATATTAGTCATAGCTTCATGTTTAAGTAGCAGATATCCCTGGGCTTTAGGGAATATAGGAATTTTTTTCTAATGTGCTCAGTGATACTGTGGATCAGCCCCTTACTGTGGATATCTTCCAACGTTACCTAAGTAGAATGCTTGCTATTCCCTCTCACTCTTTTTTTTTTCCATTGGTTGTCATATGTTTAACCTTTCCAGCTAGAGTGGAAGCTCTCTGAGAGCAAAACTATGTTCTTCAACTTTGTGCCATCTTCTATAATCCATGGTGCAGTGATAGCCACTCAAACGTTGTGTTGTGTTCATCTTTGTTTTCAAAGAGTACCATGACATCAAGGAAATGATGACATGACTTGCAGTTAACTTTGATATGAGTGAGGGAGGGCTGTGCAAGGTCACCAACTTCACTTTCTCCTCCAGAGCCATCTGGGTCTAGTGGCCTGATATTCTTCAGGAGGACTGGAGATGGCCCAGAATGCATTGCGAGACCCTGGCCCTTTCAAGCTAAGGCCTTTTCGGATTCTCGCTTTGAGTGAGGTAACACCCATTCAGTGAATAGGCCTCTTTAAGAAGTGAGTCAAGAAGTGGCCCCTTTAATGAGAAAAAAGAGCAAAAAAATCAAACTGGGAGGGGAAGACCCTTACGGTTGCTAGTCAAAAGAGAAACAGTTACCATTGACATTCACTCTGAGCCAGGAGTGACCAAAATATAGCCATTAAGTGGTACTTGGGCAGGGCCTATTGTAGTCTGATCTATAAGCTTCAAAGTGAAATGAATGAGAAGGAAGGAAGGAAGGGGAAAGGAAGGGAGGGGAGGGGGAAAGAGGGGAGGTGAGGAGGAAGGAAGGAATTGAGCCAGTACACCCCAAGTTAATTGGGGAACTTCTGGCCATCAAAATTTACCTCCCTTTGGAGAGGAGAAGGCAATGGAGAGGTTGAGCTGAGTAACCCAGCTAACTGGGTCGCCATTCAGGCAGCTCAGACTACTTACAGGTTGTGTTTGTCTTTCGTTTTCAAAGACGAATATGACATCAGGAGATATTATTGGATGGTTGAATAGACAGTGTCCGACAAGATCGTAAATACCATCTAACAGCCAAGTAGACAACTGTGCTGTAAGAAATGATGAGAAGGCTAATCCCAGGAAAAAAACACACACAAACAAACCTGGGAAGACTTCTATGAACTGATGCAAAGTGAGGTGAACACCACTAAGGACTTATGATGAAAAATACTATCTTATCTTCAGAGAAAGAACTGATGGAGTCTGAAGTCAGATCAGAGCATACTATTCTCACTTTCTTTTTCTTCTTTTCATTTTTCCTCCTTTGGCTCTGTATTTTCTTTCACAACATGATTAATACGGTAACATGTTTTGCATGATTGAACATGTATAACCTATATCAAATATCTTACTGTCTCAAGGAGAGGGAAAGGGAGGAAGGGAGAGAAAAAATTTGGAACTCAAATTTTTTTTCAAAAATTTTTTGAACGAATGTTAAAAATTGTCTTTACATATAACTGAACTGGAGAAAAAATAAAATATTATTTAAAAAACAATCAAGCAGTCAAATTTTCTTCATGGCAGTAATACTACCGCCACCACTGCTACAACTAGTTACTATTGGTGTGCCACTTTAAGCTTTACAAAGCACTTTACATATATTCTCATTTAATCCTCACATCAACTCTGAGACCTCTAGGAGAGGTGCTATTATTATCCCTATTTTAAAGATGAAGAAACTGAGGCAGACAGAGGTTAAGTGACTTGCCCAGGGTCACACAGCTTGTAAGTGTTTGAGGCTGGATTTGAACTCAGGTCCTTCTGCCTCCAGGGCCATTGTTCTATCCACTGCCCCACCTAGCTGCTGCTTGTTCTAAAATTCTTTAAAGAATGGGTGATTCACTAGCCTGCGTTTTTTAAATGAATGACAAGAAGAAGAGAATGTTTCTATAATCATTCAACATATATTATTAGAGTTCCTATATTCTGCTTCTGTCTGTGTGATGTGAGAAGCCTAGTTTAAATAATTTATTCTTTCTGCTGAATTGACTGAAATTGTGATGCATTTGAGTGAATCAACTCGATATTTTAGTACTGTATCTCAGAGTTTCATTACCTTCGTTAGCCTTCTCTCATTTTGGCAGAATAAAAGATGGAAGAGATGGCCAACACAAGGCAGTTGGGCTACAGATTGCTACTGTACTAAATATGCCAAGTCTGAACTAAAACTCTCACCAAAACAATAACCCCTTAGTTTTTAGCTGACTTAGCTCAATCTACTCAGGCAAGGAGAGATTGTATGACACAAAGATAGAAGACTCCTTCCTGAGATGCAGAAATAGAAATACCACCCCTATGTTCCTTTAGGCAGTCTGAGGATGCACTGTCATGAGGAGAATGGGTCCTTACAGAGTCCAAAGGAAAAAAAAAAACATTTCCTTACATAAGTTTTTAACATCACCCAGGGCTGCAGATAATGACATCCCTCTGGTGCATTATCATGATGTGACCATCACTTTTTTTCCTCCCTTAAAGCCCATGACAGCAGAACACATGTTCTGATAAGTTCTATCAGACAGGAAGGGCTTTGAGTATAAGGCCCAGCAATGGACTGCCTCTGGACAATCTGCCTGCCTTCATTCAAAGAAGCTGAAGATCCAAGTGTTGCCTACCAAGTGATGATAAAACTTTGGGTCATAGCAACTTATTTATTGAACAGTTACTGAGAGTCAGACCTGTACTAGGTATATGAAGACCAAGCAAAAACAACAAAACCATCCCTTCCCCTTAAGGCCCTTAATTTTGTATTTACATATAAAATATATACACAGTCATTAAAAAGTAAGTTTGGAAACACACTAACAGCTGGATTAGGATGGTTAGGAAAGAACTCTTATAGGACATGGCATTACAGCTGATCTTTGAAGGGGCCTGTGGATTTTAAGGGGCAGAGTGCGAGAAGAGAGTGCATTCTAGGCGAGGGGCACAGCCTGTGCAAAGTGAAGGAGGCAGGAAATGAAATGTTATAGATAAGAAACAACAAATAGGGCAGTATAGCTAGCAAGTAGAGTATGTGAAGGGGAATAATGTGTAATAAAGCTGGAAAGTCTGGAGCCAGATTGTGAAGGACTTTAGCTGCCAAACAGAGACGTTTGCACTTTATCCTTGAGACAGTAGAAAGTCATTGCAAGTGACTAGACCAGGACCTTTTCTAATCATACATTTCCAGGATAATATCTTTAATTTCATTTCTTATGTACAAATCCTCCTTGTTAATGTACTACTGTCTACTTATGCTCAACTTTTGTTTCCATTACCCTTTGGGTCAGCTGCATATCCTCTGTGCTTTTTAGTCCTTTGCCCTCTTCTATTCTTTGAGATACCTTGAGAATCCAGCCCTTAGTTCTTGCACTTCCCACATGAATTTCTTCTACAAATACTTTGTGTGGTTCAACTTCTCTTCTAGACTTCATCTTCTTAAATGCTGTTTCGCCTGTCATACATACAGAACATTATCTCCTGAATTGTTGAGTCAAGATGTGGTGGTGCTACTTTCATTGATGGTAAGAAGAAATTACTATAAAAATACTGATAAATTTGTTCCATTTTGATTTATTTGTTGTTGTCTTTTCTCTTCACATTGCTGTAGTTATTGTGATTTTTGAGGTTCTGCTTGCTTCACCTTGTATCAGTTCACATAATAATTTTCTATATTCACCATGCTCATCCTTTCTTATAGCACAGTAACATTCTGCTACAATCATCTTTAGACATTCCCCAAAAGATGGGCATTTATTTTGTTTCTAATTCTTTGCTGCAACAAAAAGTTCATCTGTAAATATTGTCTTGGATATGGGACCTTTGTTTCTATCACTGACCTCCTTCAGGCACATAATTAACAATGGAATCTCTATGGGTCAAAGAGTATGGTTTTCTTATTCCCTTTTCTTTGCATAATTTCAAATTGCTTTCCAGAATTGTGGGACTGTTTCACAGCTACAACAGTACATTAGTGTGCCCCTCTTTCTATCCTTTGTCATCTTTACCAATTTTCTAGGTATCAGGTCAAACCTCAGACTTATTTTGATTTGAATTTCTCTTATTAGTGATTTGTGAGTATTATTTCATATGGTTGTTAAGAGCTTGAACCTCATCTTTTGAAAACTGCTCATATTCTTCAAACATTTAGCTTTGGCTTGTTGATGTCTTTACCTTTATCCATTTTTCATTTTTTGAAGTTAACTGCTTTTTCAAATAGGTCAAGTTGAAGCTGTTGTGATTGCATACAATGACTCTTTATCTTCATTGTTTCTTCTAATTTGGTATTAATTTTGATCTTTACTCTAACAAGTTAATGATCTGACTACACACAGACATCTGATTCGCAAATTAATGTCACATTGGTAACAAGTAATTTCCTGTCTGTTGGTATATAATCAATTTCATTTTTAGAATTATATTGGTTTTAAGTATCTTGTCATAGTATTTTTCCTACCCCTTTGAGTTCTGGAACATTTGTTGCCACCTATTTAAATTATCTGAATGGTGAGCTTTTTGTTCATCTTCATCATGAACACTATGAGGCATGATAACCAAATGTTTCATGAAATGATAGATATTTCTTTCTGCCTTTGGGGCATGCTATAAAACATACTCAGGTAACCCCTTTATTTGCCTCTCCCAAGGAGAATCTATATGTCAGTCTTCCATTTAGCAGTACCTTCTTACTTGCCATCATGTCACTGGGACCTGACACCAAGCTCTAGGAGAACTTAACCCCTTTCCCTCCACACCCCCCACTCCTCAGTTACCCAGTATGTCTAGACCTGGCACTTCAGTCTCTGTCCCATGTACCACCATGACGCTACTCAAATACACTCTACTTCCTAGTCTGCCAGCCTATCTCTAGTTCTGAAAATATAAATAAATCAATTCTGTCATTGCTCCTGGAAAGGGCATATTAGTCTATTCCCCTATGGCTCCATTCACTATCCTATAACTTTCCAAACCCAAATAACCCTCTGTTGCCACCGTTCCCTGGTGTACATTGATTCCCTCATTAGAATTCCAGGTCCTCGAGAGCAGGCTCTGCTTTTATATTTATATTCCTAGAGCTTGGCACATAGAAAGTACTTAGTAAATACTTTTTTCATGCATTCATTCATTCTGGTTTCATTTATAACAAGAGTACCCCTATAAATGTCATTCATCTCTTCTAATGTCAATCCATTGGCTGTTGGACATCTCAGGTTTAGCATATAAACAATTAAATCGATGCCTATAGATGATCTAAAAACTGTGATTCTTAGAGCTCTCTGCCTCCTTTCCTGTCTTTCTAGTGCTCTCATGGAGGAAGTGGAGACTTCAAAGGAATGTTTTGTACTTTGTTTTTAGGAAGACACAGCCAAATGAGTCATCACCTAATCACTGTTGATGACCCTCTGCTTGATTAGACTGCTCCTCAGCCAGGATACACAGAATGTCTCTGGGACCATACTTGTATGGTTTGTCCTTCATTCTTGAAGAGGACCGTGACATAAGGAAGATTATGCCATGACTTGCAAGTCAGTTGGATTTAAATGAGGGAAGGCTGTGCAAAGTCCTCCAGAGCCATCTGGGTCCAATGGCCAGATATAGATCAGGACAACTGGAGATGACCCAAGATGCAGTGGGAGACCTTGGCCTTTTTAAGCTAAGGTCTTTCAGGGTAGCCTTTCCAGCTCGATAGGACCTCCCTGGGCTTACACTTGGTCATCTCCACGCTACAAGAAACTATCAGATTAGGACTTTTACAGAAGTTGATCGTGATAGAAATAGCTGACATTTATTGAGTGTTTTAGGGTTTGCGAATTACTTTATAATACTTTCTCATTTTATCCTCACCACAACACTGAGAGGTAAGCTCTAATGTTATCCCCATTTTACAGATGAGGAAACTGAGATATACATGGACAAGTCATAGGATTATATATTTAGAGCTGGAAATGACATATTCTCCTCATTTTATTAGTGAAGATACTGAGGCACATAGAGTTTAAGTGAGTTGTTCAGGGTTACACAGCTACTAAGTGTCCAAGGCTTGATTTGATCTTGAGTCTTTCCAATTCCAGATCCAGTGTTATAGCCACTGTAGCCCCACCCTCCTCCGCCCCCCTCCCCTGCACTTTTTTTTTTTTAACAAGATCCTTGCTTAGAAACCATAAAGGTACTGGGGCTTGTCTTTTCAACCTTATGCTTCTTAGATTGTTTTTCTTAAGCAATTATTAAAAATACCCTCAGACATCCCAGCCTCTGATAACACATTGAGATTGTTGTTTGCTCTGGTGTCTTAGGAGACCTTAGAAATCAAGAGACCTAGCTTGGAAATGCTGGTTTTCCTCCATCTCTTTTCAGATGCTATATGGGAGACAGAAGAAGCAAGTATTAAGGAATAGTACTGGTTTTAGCTGTGTTTTTCAACGATGGAGGTAATTCATGAAAGATTTGAAATTGAAAGCAAAGTGTTGAAGAACACGCTGTATGTTTTGTGTTCTTCCCCCCGCCCTCCCTCCCGCCAATGTTTGCTTTGCCTGATCAGAGAGAAGAGTTTCAGACTCCTCCTTACTGTACCTCTACGTAACAGGGCTTTAAAGACCATATGTTAATATAGGAGTCTTCTCAGATGGGGGCTTTATTCAGGGTTTCAGCTTCTCTGCTGGAAGATTGGGGTTTAGTTTTGCTCTGAAATAGTTTACAAATTTAAGATGAAAGTTAACACGCACAGATAAAAATCCTCCTTGGCCAGAATTCTCCATGTCATGGGATGCTTTGGTTCATTGAACTCCTTCATTATCTGAGGATTTCAAGACTTTAAATAAGTTTTTTTTATTAAATGTACAAGTTCCTTTTCCTTCATTGGTTAATACTTCCAGGTAACCCTAAATGACTCTTTCTTTGATAGAATCATTGATAGAGCAAGAAGGTCTGGTATCATAACTCATACATATTTCACAGATTTTGTAAAGGCCTATCTTTACAATAGTCCTATATGGCATGTATGAAAGCATTACCCTATTTTACAGAGAAGGAAACTGAGAATATGAAAGGTTGTGACCTGGTCAGAGCTATATGGCTATTACATGTTGACTGTGAAATTCAAACCCAGGTCTTCTGACTTTGTGTCCAGCATTCTGTCTACTCTACCACCTACCTTGTTAGATAATCTAAACCAAGTCCCTCCAGACAAGAAAATTCAGGCCCAGTGATTAATTGAAAATCTAATTCACCTCATTCTGAACAATAGTCATGTTTTTGCTATTGGTGGTAAAGGTATCAGAGTTCGGACTAAATGTATTCTGATGCCACAATGTTCCTCGGAGGTTATTTGTGTAAGATACATCTTAAACCCTGTTATAAGCTTAATTTGTCATCCTCTTCCTAAAAGCTGAGTATGTGAAGGGGAAAAAATTCCATTCACTAGAAGTTCTAATTTTGGCTGAACTAAAAACTTAGCCCCAGCTCTTTTCTTGTTAAAGGCAGGCTTTTAAATATGCACAGTAAATATGTACCTGAAAAAGTTTAATGTGATTTGGACTTTTGTAATGGAATTCTATTTTCAACACATTTGATAGAAGAGGTTCCTTTTGTATGATGAATAATTCTTCTCTAATTTATCTCTGCATTTGGGGCGGCTAGGTGGTGTAGCAGATAGAACACTGTGGAGTCAGGAGGACCCGAGTACAAATCTGGCTGTAGACACTTACTAGCTGTATGACCCTGAACCAGTCACTTAACCCCAATTGCCTCTTAAAAAATAATAATAATCTATCTCTGAGTTGAATATTTTCTATAAGCCATGATTTCACAGAGTCAAAGGACCTGGGTTTGATTTCTAGCTCTGCCACTTACTACCTATGGGACAGAAAATGAAAGAGTTTAACTAGGTCAGAAATTCATCTTTTTTGTGTTGTGGACAGATCTGAAAGTCTGGTAAAGCCTATGGACCCTTCTCCGAATAATGCTTTTTAAAAAAAAATATTTATTTTTAGTTTTCAACATTCATTTCCACAAGGCTTTGAGTTCCAAAATTCTCTCCATCTCTCCCTTCCCACACCCTAAGATGGCATGCATTCTCATTGCCCCCTTCCCTAGTCTGTCCTCCCTTCTATCACCCCACTCCACCTCCCTCATTCCCTTCCCTCTTACTTTCTTGTAGGGCAGGATAGATTTCTATATCCCACTGCCTGTATATCTTATTTCACAGCTGCATGTAAAAACAATTTTTAACATTTGTTTTTAAAACACTGAGTTCCAAATACTGCCCCTTCTTCCCTCCCCACCCACCCTCCTTGAGAAGGCAAGCAATTCGATGTAGGTTATACAGAATAATGCTTTTTAAAGCACAAACTAAATATATTGGATTACAAAGGAGACCAATCCTATTGATGGACATCTAGCAAAATATTTTGAAAAAACAAGTTCACAGACCCCAAATTAAGAACCCCTGGACTGGAAGATCTCTGAGGGTTCTCCCAGCTTTAAAGCTATGAGTAGTCTTAGACACCCTCCCAGTCTTTTCTTGCCCAGGCTAAATATCCCCAGTTCCTTTGGTCAGTCCTCATATGTCATAATAATCCTGGTTACCATCCTCAGCACACTCTCTAGCCAGCTATGTCATTCTTATTTTTTTGGGTGGGGAGGGGAGGAAGCAAGGCAATTGGAGTTAAGTGACTTGCCCAAGGTCACACAGCTAGTAAGTGTCAAGTGTCTGAGGACAGATTTGAGCTCAAGTCCTCCTGATTCCAGCGCCAATGTTCTATTTGCTCCACCACCTAACTGCCCCTAGCTATGTCATTCTTAAGTGGTCATACAGATTTGGTTCCTGTAGCTCACAAACATATCCAGATTGAGTACTTCTATAAAACTCAAATCATGAATACATTGCACAAAACAGACCTTTAATAAATGGGTATGGAATGACTCAGTTTTATAATAGCAGGTACCACTGAATTCTTGAGATCAGTCAGTAGGATGTGCTTGGGGATGAAGGGTATGTTTGCATGGGAAGCCTTATCTTCCGGTTTCTCTTAAGCACTTTTCACAAAAGAGGCCTCTTGGGTGTCCGCCCACAGAGCTTGGTCATCTCCCCTGAGGCGTTTTGAGATGGCTATTTAAAAACTGCTATGTGGGCCCACAATCTGCTCAGATGAAATAACTTCCCTAAAAGGCCTGAGAATGTCTAGTTGGCTTTCACTTAAATTGTTTCTTGCATCATCAGTTGTGACAGTGGAGAAGGTATCAGACGGTATTCCATTCAGATCATAACTCTGTCTAATGCCACAGAACCAGTGATGGAAAGTGGATCTGAAAAGTGGCCGTCAGTTCTCACTTATCTTGTTGTCATTGTATCTGGTAGCTACCAGTTAAGAATAGTTAAGAATGTCTATGATACCAAGCATAGGCAATGGCTTGGGCTACCAATCCTTGTTTATCTGTGTACGTTTGGTCTATATTAATAAGTTTTCACTTTATATTTTTAAGCAATTAAAAAACACTAGGGGAAAACATGACTAATAATCACATAATACTTAAAAACTGGTTCAGTAAAATCTTTTTTTTTTTTTTTTGGAAGGGGGAAGGCAAGGGGTTAAGTGTCTTGCCCAAGGTCACATAGCTAGTAAGTGTCCAGTGTTTGAGGCTGGATTCAGGGCGCCACCTAGTTGCCCTGGTTCAGTAAAATCTAATGGTCTCTTCTCATCCTTCTTGAGTTTTTTGTTTTATTTTGTTTTGTTTTTTAGCATTTGACGTTATCAACCATTCCCCCTTTCTTGATGCTTTTCCTTCTCTTGGTTTCCTTGGCTCTCATTTCATCCTTAGCCAGTTATTGACCGCTCTTTAGTCTCTTTTGCTAATTCTCTTTCTTTTCCCTGTGGCTCAAGTGTATGTTCCCCAGTGCTATGTCTTGACTACCAGGACAAGACAGCCATGAATCAAAGGTCCCCCACTTGGGGGTAGGTACCTGAAAAGTAGTCAGAATAGGCAAAATGGTAGCCAACCTCTTGTAGAGTCAGTTGGGCGGCTTAGCATAGGGTTGGAGGATCTGGTAGAAGCATAGAAAATTACAAAAAGGATATGAAATTGGAGTGAGTGGGAGGGATCTTACATCTTACATGTTTTCGGCTTGTCAGAGCAAATCAACAATTCGCACACTCATTAATTACAAGAACAATTTAGAACTTGTGGGATTGTCTGCAGTAGACATAGATGCCCAGTATGTATAGGGTGCTTACATTGCTTTGGCAGCTTAAACAAATCTTTGAGTCAATGTAGAAGATTCACATATTTTCAAAGGTTAATCTCTAATTGTATTTCCAAATGATGCTAACCAGCAAATATCTTTCATTTGATCTGCTAAATGATTTTATAAGCCCAGATCAGTTCACTCTTTCGGGAGTTGGGGCAGCACATAAATAAAGCTATTAAATAATAAATTTTAAAGATAATGAAGTAGATTATGTAAATTCTAAAGCTATATTACATAAAGGTTATATATTATATGAAGATAATCATATATACATTTATAAATTATAAAGATATATAAAGATAAGAAAGTAGAAAATCTAATAAAAATGGATTATAAAGGTACCACTGGAAGGGACACAGATTGGGTGCAGAACAGAGAATCAAAGTTAAGCAACACAGGTGAAGAAGGAATGTTCTTGCATCTGAAAGGAACAGGTTAAGCTTGTCTTCTGACCTATAAAGACTATGATGTTTTATAAGTTACCTAGCTCCAAACCCATTAGGTAGGGGATAGGGACATAGATATGAGTACTGTCCTTAATGTTCTTCTCTTCTCCCTAGTCTACATTATCTCCCTTGTCGAACATAATTCCCACATCTCTGTCTCTAGCCCCACCCTCACCTTAAGTTCTAACGCTGTGGCTTTATCTGTCTCCTGGACATCACCAATGTGTCCCACTGACACTTCAGTCTACATATCTAATATTTAACGCCTCTTCCTTCCAAAATCTGTCACTTTTCCTAACTTCCCTATTTGTATTGGGAACTCGATTTTCCCAGTCCCCCAGACTAAAAACCACAAACCCATTTTGGACTTCCTAGTGATCACCTACCTGCAACCAAGTCCTGCCAAGGAAGACTACTAACACACTTCTTGCCCCCTGCCTCGTTGGAGCCTTCATTATCATTCACCTGATCTACACAATAGCCTTTCACAATGTCTCCCTCTATTCTACATTCCATCCTTGATATCACTGCAAAGGAACCTTCCTAAGACCTGACAATGTCACTTCGCTGATCAAAACCTTTCAGTGACTTCTTGCTGACTTCTGAATGTAGCAAATTCTTTAATATGTTTTTCAGGGACCTGCAAAATCTGTTCCAACTGACTTTTTCAGACTTATTTTACATCATTGTATAGAAGATAGAGAACTGTCCTTGGGGCTAAAAAGCCCTGGGTTCATATCCTATGTCTGACATATGCTGTCTCTGTCATCCTGAGCAAGTCATTTAATTTCTCAGTGACGGCTGGCAAGTGAGACTAAGTTGCAGAGAAAGTATCAATCTGCTTTGGTAAAGGAAGCTAATTTCTTATTCTGATAAAATCACAAGTCCAGTTTAAAAAAACAATACTAGGGGTGGGGGGCCAGAGCCAAGATGGCAGCTGGAAAGCAGAGACTTGCATGAGCTCCCTACCAGGTCCCTCCAAAAACCTATAAAAAATGGCTCTGAACAAATTTTAGAACTGCAGAACCCACAAAATAGCAGAGGGAGGCAGGGCTCCAGCCCAGGACAACCTGGATGGTCGCTAGGTGAGGTCTATCATGCACGGAGCTGGGAGCGGGAACTGGGAGCAGAGTGGAGCTCACCGTGGGCAGCGGCAGGACCCACCAGACCAGGAGCCAGTCGGAACAAACCCTAGCACCCTGAATCAGTGAGCTGTGGCAGTTACCAGACTTCTCAAACCACAAACACCAAAGACAACAGAGAAGGTTAGTGGGAAAAGCTGCTGGGGACAGACTGAAAAGAGTTCACAGTTAGGTCACTGCCCTGGGGACAGCGGGGGGAGGTGCAGCTACAGAACTACAGCTGCAGTTACTTCTGGGCCCAGGTCCACCTGGTGGGAGGAATTAAGTGGAGGATCAGATCAGGATGCAGAGCCTGCTTGAGATTTTCGTCAGGTTGGGGTGGCGGTTCTTGGGGAAGGAGGAGTGCTGGTGTGGCAGAGCTGGCTGTATAGAAATAGCTCTGAAATCAACGCGCATCACCCCAAGCTTGGAACAAAGTACTCTTTGCTCTACAAGCAGTCATACCCTGACAGAAAACTCAAGGGTCAAGTAAGTTGTGTGGGAACATGGCCAGGCAGTGAAAACAGACTCAGATTCAGTCTCAGACTTTGGAATATTTCTTTGGTGACAAAGAAGACCAAAAACATACAGCCAGAAGAAGTCAACAAAGTCAAAGAGCCTACATCAAAAGCCTCCAAGAAAAACATGAACTGGTCTCAGGCCATGGAAGAGCTCAAAAAGGATTTGGAAAAGCAAGTTAGAGAAGTAGAGGAAAAACTGGGAAGAGAAATGAGAAGGATGAGAGAAAACCATGAAAAACAAATCAATGACTTGCTAAAGGAGAACCAAAAAAATACTGAA
>CM053623.1:267198025-267264040 GCA_028646595.1 Phalanger gymnotis | reverse complement strand
CAAAAACAAACACTTTCAAAAAGGGACAGGGTCAAGGGAGAAAATTCAATAAAGGGGGATAGGTTAGGAAGAAGCAAAATATAGTTAGTCTTTCACAACATGAGTATTGTGGAAGGGTTATACGTAATGATACGCATGTGGCCCATGTTGAATTGCTTGACTTCTTAGGGAGGGTGGGTGGGAAGGGAAGACGGGAGAGAATTTGGAACTCAAAGTTTTAAAAAATAGATGTTCAAAAACAAAAACAAAAAAGTTTTTTGCATGCAGCTAGAAAATAAGATACATAGGCAATGAGGCATAGAAATTTATCTTGCCCTACAAGAAAGGAAGGGAAAGGGGGATGGGAGAGGAGTGGGGTAACAGAAGGGAGGGCCGACTGGGGAACAGGGCAACCAGAATATACACCATCTTGGAGTGGGGGGAGGGTAGAAATGGGGAGAAAATTTGTAATTCAAACTCTTGTGAAAATCAATGCCGAAAACTAAATATATTAAATTTTAAAAAAAAGGGGGCAAAAAGACAGTGATCCTCTTGTCCCTGCAGACATAGTTTCTCGTGCCTAGGTCTAGTCTTGACTCTGGTTATGTTTGTAAGTTTTTTATAACGTATTTAAAATAACTCTTTGAAGACTCTCCCGTACCTATAACTTCAACAAATCTAAGGATGGCTAAGGAGAGAAAACAAAAACAACCAAAAAGAAAATTTAAATTTTTCATATTTTCCCCATATTCCCTGTGATGTCACAGTATCTTTCCTCTAGTTTTAGTCATGTTCAAGTAAAATGAGTGCTTTGAAATGCTAGGGATACGTTGTGAAATGAGCAATATTGATTTTCCAGTGATTGCTAACTGGAAGTGTTATAGAAAATTGTTTAAGTGAAATGTGATTTCTAGAAACTTTCTAACCTTTGCTTTTAAACAAAATATAATATACCACTTAAAGATGAACTATTCAGCTTCTTTAGTGACAAGTTAATTTTTTTAATTTAACATTTTATTTTCCCCCAATTACATGTAAAAACAATTTTCAACCCGTGTTTTTAAAATTGAGTTCCAAATTCTCTCCCTCTCTTCCCACCACCCTCATTGAGAAGGCAAGCAATTTGACATAGGTTATACATGTGTAATCATGCAAAACATACTTCCCTATTAGTCATATGTTGTAAAGAAAACAGACCAAAATAAAAACCTAAGAAAAATGAAAATGTACGCTTCTATCTGTATTCAGATTCCATCAGTTTTTTCTCTGGGGATGGATAACATTTTTCATCAAAAGCCCTTCAGAGTTGTCTCAGATCATTGTATTGCTGAGAATAGCTAAGTCATTCGCAGTCAATCAGCTTACAGTATTGCTGTTATTATGCACAATGTTCTCCTGGTTCTACTCATCTCCCTCCACATCAGTTCATGCAAGTCTTCCCAGGTTTCTCTGAGAGCACAATAGTATTCCATCAGCCATTCCCCAATTGATGTGCATCCCTTCAATTTCCAACTATCTGCCATCAGAAAAGAACTATTATAAATATTTGGGCATAGTTCCAAATTGCTCTACGTAATGGTTGAATCAGTTCACAACTCCACCAATAGTGCATTAGTGTCTCAATTTTCCCACATCCCCTTCAACATTTATCATTCTTCTTTTCTGTCCTATTAGTCAGTCTAATAAGCATGAGGTAATACCTCAGTATTGTTTTAATTTGCATTTTTCCAATGAATAGTGATTTAGAATATTTTTTTCATATGGCTATAGATATGTTTACTTTATCTGAAAACTGACTGTTCATATTTTTTGATCATTTGTCATTTGGTGAATGGCTCTTATTTTTATCAATTTCCTTCATTTCATATTTGAGAGATGAGTCCTTTTTCAGAGAAACTTGCTTCAAATTTTTTTCACAGTTATGATTGCTAACTGTATTTACCTCCATCCTATTTCCCCCATTTATTCTATTCTCCCTCTCCTTTCACTCTGTTGCTCCTCAAAAATGTTTTGCTTCTAACTATTGCCTCCCCCAATCTGCCTTCCCTTCTAGAAGTATCCTGCCCCACCCCATGCTATTCGCTTTTTGAGCCACTTCTGATGAGACTAAGGTTCAAGTGTTCCCTGCCACTTCACCATCTTTCCTGCCACTGTAATAGCTCTTTCTTGGCTCTTTTATGTGAGATAATTTACCCCATTTTACCTCTCCCTTTCCATTTCTCCCAGTGCATTCCTTTTTCTCACCTCTTTATTTTTTTAGATAACATCCCATTATATTCAACTCACTCTGTGCCCTCTGTCTAAACATATACCTTCTAAGTGTCCTAATAATGAGAAAGTTCTTAAGAGTTACAAGTGTCATCTTCCTTGTAGGAATGTAGACAATTTAACCTTATAAAGTCCTTTATGATTTCCCTTTCTGTTTACTTTTTTATGCTTCTTTTCAGTCTTGTATTTGGAAGTTAAATTTTCTATTCGGCTCAGGTCTTTTCATCCACAATGCTTATAAGTTCCCTATTTCACTGAATGTCCATTTTTTCTTCTGAGGAATTAATTATACTCAGTTTTGCTGGGTAGGTGATTCTTGGTGGTAATTGTAGCTCCTTTGCCCTCTAGAATAATCATATCCCAAGGCCTCCTTTAATGTAGAAGCTGCTAAATTTTGTGTTATGATGACTGTGGCTGCACAATACTTGAATTGTTTCTTTCCAGCTGCTTGCAATATTCTCTCCTTGACCTGGGAGCTCTAAATTTTGGCTATAATATTCCTGGGAGTTTTCTTTTTGGGATCTCTTTCAGGAGATGATTGCTGGATTCTTTGAATTTCTGTTTTACTCTCTAGTTCTAGGATATCGAGAAAGTTTTCCTTGATAATTTCTTAAAATATGTTGTTGAGGCTCTTTCATTATTATTATTATTATTATCATTATTATTATTATGGCTTTCAGGAAGTCCAATAATTTTTAAATTATCTCTCCTGGATCTATTTTTCCAGTCATTTGTTTTCCTAATGAGGTATTTCACATAGTCTTCTATTTTTTCAATTCTTTTGGTTTTCTTTTATTGTTTCTTTGATTTCTCATAGAGTCATTAGCTTCCACTTGCTCAATTCTAATTTTTAAGCAATTTTTTTTTCAGTGAGGTTTTGTGCCTGTTTTCCATTTGGTCAATTCTACTTTTGAAAGCATTCTTCTCCTCATTGGATTTTTGTCCCACTTCTATCATTTGGCCCATTCTTATTAAGGTATTATTTTCTTCAGTATTTAGTGCCTCCTTTACCAAGCTGTTGACTCATTTCTCATGATTTTCTTGTATCCCTCTCATTTCTCTCTCTATTTTTTCCTCTAGCTCTCTTGCTTGATTTTCAAAATCCCTTTTGAGCTCTTCCATAGCCGGAGACCAATTCATATTTTTCTTGAAGGCTTTGTATGTAGGAATTTTGACTTTGCTGTCTTCTTCTGAGTGTGTTTTGATTTTCCCTGTCACCATAGTGACTTTCTATAGTTAGAATATTTTTTTTTCCTGTTGTGTACTGATTTTTCCAGCCTCTTTCTTGACTTTTAACCCTTTGCTAAAGTGAAGCTCTGTTTCCAGGGTGGAGGGTGCACCATCCCACACTTCAGGGGTTTTGAGTAACTGTTTTCAGAGATACTTCTAGTTACCGGTATGTTCTAGGAAGAGGTGTTTACTACTCTCTTGACTTGTGCTCTGGCCTGTGAGTGACCCAAAGCACTCTTTTCTGCCCTGAAACTGCGGTGAGGGTTCCTGTTCCACCGTGGCTGCAAACTTTGATGTACTAGTGCTCCTCTTTGCCCTGGGACTGCCACCCAGTACTGTGACCTGGATCCAAGTATGGGCAAAAAACAGAATCCTGCCCCCAGTGCCAGCAAAGAGACCCCTAAAATCTCCTTCTGACCAGTTGTTTGACCCCATTACCATCAGTGGGCTGAGAGCTCTGGAAACAGCTGCTGCCACTGTTGATTCATTCACTCCCAAAACCTGCTCCTGGTTTGCTGGGGTCTGGTCTGCACTGGCATGGCTTGCACTGGACTGCACTCCACTCTCACCCCAGTGTGACAGAAGTTTCCTCCCAAATGTTTTAGTTGTCTTGGGCTAGAAAATTTTCACCCCATTCTTTTGTGGGTTCTGCCACTCCAGGATTTGTTTTAAGGCACTATTTAAAGGTCTTTGGATGGGTTTGGTGGAGAGCTCAGGTGAGTCCTTGCCTTCTCTCTGCCATTTTTATGAGATATGAGGGCCTAAAGGGACCTCTGAGATCATCCAGGCCAATCTCTTGGTTTTATTTATGAAAAAGTTGATATTTAGAAAGGTTGTCTGTCCTAGATCTTGCAAGCAGGATTTAGCAAGGCTGAGTGAAATTCACACCCAGGTCCTCTCCGATTGCAAATCTAATGCTCCTTTCTGACAAAATCAGACACCTCCATTCACTCAAGTTCATAGAGAGTTGTTTTAGGTAATTGGTTATTAGCAGGATTACTTTACTAAGCTTCTCATTCACCTTCCAGTAGTCATTTTTTTAAAATATAAATAGTAGTGATTACTTCTAATAGCTGCAAAACACTCTTCTATTGCACAGGGTGATTTTCTACGTCACGTCCAAGCTACCACCAATTGGCCAAGTCGCGTTGCCTTATTTTGTTTTCATTACTGATTGGAATAGAATCATCCTGAAATACCAAAACTATGATATTCTAGGTATCCTACTCATGTAAAAATACTATTTTCAAATTTCAAAAATGTTATAATAAGCAGAGTGTTGTTTTTTTTTTTTCGATGTCAGACCAAGCGCTTTAAATCCAATGTAGGGAAGGCTATAAATCAAGTCCATATATCATGATTTTTCTCCTTCTTGAAGCCACCTTGTTCTCCTTAATTAAAACAATGTTATAGTTATTCAAATAACCAAGTCTCTATAACAAGTAATGACATTGAATCATAAAGGAGAAAAGTATATATTTCCTCCCAAATATGGTAATTTTGTACATTGAACTCAGTACAGAGACAACTTCGTGTCATATCCAATGTGGTGTTCAGTTGTTTTTCAGTCGCGTGTGACTCTTTGTGGCCCCGTTAATGATTTTCTTGGCAAAGATACTGGAGTGGTTTGCCATTTCCTTCTCCAGCTCATTTTACAGATGAAGAAACTGAGGCAAAATGGGTTAAATGACTTGCCCAGGGTCACATAGGTAATAAGTATCTGAAGCCATATTTGAACTTGGGAAGATTCCAGGTCTGACATTCTATCCACTGTGCCACCTAGCTGCTTGGTTAGACCCTTGTTTAAATTGTCGATGTGTATCTACATGCATTGGGTAGGTAGGTGACACAGTTGATAGGGCACCTGGCCTGGAGTCAGGAACCCCTTAGTTCAAATAATAAGAAAACTCTCATAATATGCATTGTCCAGCAAAACAAATTACCACATTGTCCATGTCCAAAAATATACACATCTTACTCATGCACCATCTATTATGGCAGAAAAACATCATAAGCAGTCATTACCTTTTTCAGCTAGGCTTGACTACCTATTGTTAATGAACAGACTATAGTCTGCAGTGTATAGAAGGTCTATTGACTTGGCCCCAGAATGGTTGGCAAAGAGTAAGTCCTGACTCAGGATTGGGGAGGTCATATAGATTATGCTATGTTTTAGCATTTTATAATTTAATACCAACTGATAAAGCCAAAGCATCTGGGTCAGTCTGGGCTATTTCTGATGATCTAGGCCAGAAGGATGGGTTTTGGATGTGCTACCAAATATCTGAAAGATCTTGGTACCCTGCCTACAGTCTTGGAGGCAGCTGTGGGAAGGAAGCACACCTGTGTAAATCTCAATTATTCAGGTCTATCTCACCCTGTCCTTTTAGAGCAGGAGTTCTTACCTTTTTTCTGTCATGGATCACTTGGACTACCTGGTGAAATCTATGACCCCCTTTTCAGCATATTTTTTTTCTTTTTTTAAATAATATGTTATTTTCCCCAACTGCATACAAAAACAATTTTTTAATTCTTTTTTTTTTAAATTTTGAATTCCAAATTCTCTTCCTCCTCCTCCTCTCCATCCCCTTAGACAATAAGCAATTTGATATAGGTTATACATGTGCAATCATGTAAAGCGTATTTCCAGATTAGTCAAGTCATGAAAGAAAACATTGACCAAAAAAACCCTCATAAAAATGAAATGAAAAATATTTCAGCATAATATGCATAAAATAAAATGTGTAGAATTCCAAAGAAAACTAATTATACTGAAATACAATTATTAATTTGAAAAAAATAGGCTCACAGACTCCTGATAAAGCACCCTCTTCTAGGGACCTGTATAAGACAACCTCAGAGGTTAGCCATCAGTTACATATAAACATAACTTCATGACTGATGTCTCTTCTACTGTGCAACCAAAGAGTTGTGTTTTCCCCAGACTCTAATGTTTAGAGAATTGTTCTTCCTATGTGCAAGAAGCTTCCAGATTTATTTCAAAATAACAGAGATAGGTCTTTGGGGCTTGAAAAGATACAAACAGCCTTAATAGAAAATAAAACATAATATATATTTTACTGATTCTAACACTAAGTCTTCTGGATGTGACTGCCAGTTTGGAACTAGCAACTTGGGAATGATATGTGATCTTGGGGGGCTGCCAAGAATATAGCCTCTCTCCAGCAGTGGAGATGGACAATGTAGTTGGGGATCCTGTCTGTGATTTAGTAGAATCAATCCTAGAGAGTTGCTTAAGGCAACTTAATTCATAGGCTCATAGGATCATAGTTCTTGAGCCGAAAAGAACTCGAGGGACAATCTAATCCAACCTCTTCTTTTTACAGATGAGGAAACTGAGACCCAAGGAAGTTAAATGACTTACTCAAGGTCACAAGATAGTAAGTGAAATAGGATTCAATTCAAGAAGTATTTATTAAGCATTCACTGTGTGCCAGGCAAGGCACTGTGTTGGGTTAGAGGGATTCAAAAAGTAGGCTATGGTTTCATTTTCCTCAAATGAGAAAGTCACCTCTACCAATGCTGGTCTACACCTGCAGCTTATATTGCCTAGAGCATTATGAGGTTAAATGCCCTACTCAGAGTCACACAGACAGTATATGTCACCAGCAGGACTGCAACTGTAGGTTTCCTGGCTCAAAGACCAGCACACATGTTCTCCCTCTCCCTCTCCCTTCCTCCTTCCCTTTTTTCTCTCTCTCCTCTTTTCCCTCATCTCCCTCTCTCCTCCCTCCCTGTATCTCTCCCTCTCCCCCCATCTCTCTCTTCTTTCACTCTCTTTTGCTCTCTCCTCTTCCTCTCTCTCCTATCTTCTCCCTTATCTCCCTTTCTCTCATTCCCTTTCCCTCTCCTCTCCTCTCTCATTCTCCCTTCCTCTTCCCCCTTCCCTCTTCCCTTCTTTTCTCTCCTCTCCTTCATCCTCCCCTCTGTCTTCCTCTACTACTCTCTCAACAGAGTGATTTTAGGGCAAAAAAAAATCCACCAAATTCGAGAATCATTGAGATGGACAACCAACCAACCAAGAAATACAATAGACAAGTCCAAATTACTGTTAATTCCTCCAGTTATCTTCATTATTTAGCATATAGAGACAAGCACTGTGGTATTAAGGGACAAGGTTAATACTTACTTTAAATGCTGACCAGGACAAGCCAGCAATGCATTATATGGAGTTTTGTTTTTATTTTTGTTTTGTTTTGTTTTACATGAAAAGTTTTTACTATGACAAAGACATCGTACAATTTTTATGATCTTGGGCCTTCCTTCTTGCCTTTGTACAATGACAGAAGAGAAATATTTGCAGCTTTTACAACCTCAAATCGGACTCCAGGAATATCACCAACATCATGACCTTTTCCACCAAATCCAGCAACCAAAACTTCATCATTTTCCTCAATAAAGTTCAAGCAGCCATCATTGGGAACAAAGGCAGTGATTTCTTTTACCATTCTTAATCAGCTAGACTCACACACTTCCTGATAGCAGAATTGGGCTTCTTGGCTTCCACACCAACTTTTTCCAAGACAATCCCTTTTGCATGAGATGCTCCTCCAAATGTGTTGGCCTTCAAGGCAGTGCCCAAATGAGCTTTCTTGTCTCTCCTGTGGCTTTGGAGTTTTCTAGCAATATGAAGACCACAGCACTTAATGCTGCTGCCATCTGGGCCGAGAGAAAAGAGAGAAAGAACTTGTTTTTTTTTTTTACATTTTAAGGGATGTTTTTGTCTCCAGATTTGTACAATAGAAAGTCTATTGGACTTAGGAGTCAGAAGAGCTGGTCTTAAATTCAGGCTTTATTCTTTATATCCCCTGCAACCTCTCTAAGCTCTGGTTATTTCATCAGTACATTAGGGAGTTGCAATTATGTCAATGTCATTCCAAAGGCAGCTTTCAGCTCAGAACCCTCTAATATTAAGCCATGTTAATGAAGTCCAAGGGTATTTTTACCACTTTGGAACTTCAGTGCTAAATGATGCTTTCTCGTTCTGCATTATATTAGATAAGAATGAAATTGCCCTAGTCAAAACTAATTTTCTAGTAATTAGAAATGTAATTTTTACTGTTTTTCTTTGTGATTGGAAATGTTAATTCATGGCATTCTTTAATTATATGTCAAGGAAACCTAGCTTTGTTATTGTCAAAATCCTCTGTACCGTAAATGGTGGCAACCTAATAAAATAATCTTAGGGAGTTGCCATAGGCTCAGAGGTTAAGTAATTAGCCCCTAGTCTTTTGTAAAAGTCATTTGGAATTTGAACCTTCTTGACTCCAAGTAGAAGACTCCCTTCTACACAGTAATGCTATTAATTGTACACTAATAAAGTTATATTAAATATACTAATGAAAGTAAAATGTTAAATGCTAGCATAGTTGAGTGGAGGCAGAATTCAGTTAACTCCCTTAATGGAATTAGTACTGGTCTAGGAGACATGATACCTAGGTTATAATCCTGGTTTGCACTTACCATCTGGGACCTGGGGCAAATAACTCAGAACTCTGAGCCTCAGTTTTCTGATCTGTTAGACAAGGACAAGACATGTAAGTGACTTATCCAGGGTCACATCACTGGTGTCATAGAGAGAACTTGAACCCAGGCCTCCCTGACTTCAAGTACAACATCCTAAACATTTTGCCATGCTACTGTCAACAGGTTAAAATATTTCTGCCTCCAGGACCTGAGAACTCAATAAGATGCAAAGGAACTTTCAGAAAAATTTTAGGCTCCTTTGCATATGTAAATGAATGAATGAAAATACGTTTATATGCCAAACAGCATGCTAAATGCTAGGAAATCAAACATCCAAGCAAGCATCAAAGTCTATATTCTAATAGAGAGAGATAACATATATAGCTATCAGGTGCCCAGGGACAGGTGTTTTGGTTTGTGATGCCAAAGGCCTAGTAAATGGGCCCACAGAGGAGTTGATTGGCATATCCTCTTCAGTAGCAATGGCAGTATTAATTTGAATAAGGATCCAGAGCTGGAAAGGATTAGAGAGAAGGGGAGGGAAGTGGAGGGGAGGGGAGGGGAGGCAAAAAGTTGGCTAGGGTGGGATGTGAAGCATATTCGAGGCCAGGTAGATTATGTGAGCCCTGTGCTAACCCCACTAACCAGAATAGCATAGGCCCCAGGGCAAGAGCCAATAGAATTCAGTCACCCAGGGCAAGGTCTCTGGAGGTCTAGGAGCCAGCAGTATACAGGAACAGGCAGAGAGGAGGATGAGAAGATGGTCAAGGTAGAATGTAGATCCAGTGAGCCATGGGATGCATCAGCAACGACAAGCTGGACCCCAGAGCAGGATGTCCAGGTGTGTGGTGGTGTTCGAGGTCCAACAAACCAAGCATCTGGGTCTCCAGATGCATATTAAATACATACCTTAAATAAAAAGAAAACATAGGGTGGTGAGATAGTCTAAAAGAAGGTAAAGAGAAAATGCATCAAGGCATGTTTCCCTTCTTCTATGCCTGGGAGCCCTGAGCATCACACATTCCATTTTCAAAATGTCTCACTTAATTTAGAGAGGCAGCAGGGTGTAGTAGATGAATTTGTAGCTGGGAAGATTGGGTTTAAATTCTGTACATCCCCTTTGTAACTATGAGCAGGTTGTAAGCCAGGCCGCTTTCTAGGTATCCCATCTTTCTAGCATCCCATCTGCATCAATGGAGGGACACTCTAGAGTGGACCGGCCAGTGCAATCGCAGGTCTAGAATTGCTCAATCCCTTTTTTTAAAAAATAGCTTTATTGTCAGGTATTTTGAACCTGAGAGTAGATGTTATATAACTACTGTCGTTGTTTAGTCATTCGGTCCTATCTGATTCTTCGTGATCCTGTGGATCCTAGCACATAAGTACTGTCTATGAAGTTTTCTTGGCAAAAATACTGAAGCAATTTGCCATTTTCTTCTCCAGCTCATTTTACAGATGAGAAAACTGAGGCAAATAAGGTTAAATGACTTGTCCAGGGTCACACAGCTAGTAAGTGTCTAAGGCTGGGTTTGAACTCAAGTCCTCCTGAGTCCAGGCCTGGCATTCTATCTGTTGAGCCTCATATAATGAGCTGCCTCATTATATGACTGCCTCAAGTTGTTTTGGTTTGTTTGGGTTTTTTGTCATCACTCATAGATATATGTGCCAAATGCAGGTGTAATATAAATTTAAGTCTATCATCTTGTTCTTCCCATAAAAGGTCCCGTCTATATGCCATGATGACCATTGGGGAGGGGGGGCACTGGAGGATGAATATTATTCAGGGAGGAAAAGATGCCCCCCATCTTGATGCAGGGATTTCTTGGGTTTCACTTTTTAATAAAAATATTTTCTCCCAACGTCTCTTTTCTGTTTCTTCTGGGTATATCTTCCTTAAAAATTAGAAAGAAAGTGACATTTTTAAAAATCAAGAGAAAGCTGTTAAAAAGGAAAGTATTTGCTTCTCAAAGCTTAAGCTGGAGAGAGAAGAGAGGGAAGCTTTCAAAGGCATATCACTAGGCAATTCCTTGGATCCCACAGAAAGACTTTGAAACCTGCAGGATAGCCTCCCACTAATGGAGGAAACTAACTGAATGACCATCTTTTTATTCTATGTTCCAGTTAGTGTCTGGCCTCTTTCTGAGAACATGGTAAAAATCGCTGACATTTGTGGAGAGCATTAATATTTATAAAGCTCTTTCCTCACAGAAAAGCAGCCCTATAGGTATAGTTCAGAGAGAACTGGCCCCAGGGCCATGTAGCCCAGGGTTGGAGTGTATGTAGCCTCTGACATTTATGGGCTGTGTGATCTTGGGCAAGGCTGGGCAAGACTCTAAATACCCTAGTCCAGTGGTGTCAAACTCAACTAGAAACCGATTTCTGTGGGTCATACCTAATTGATAGTATTTATATTGTGTTATGTTTTATTTACTTTGCTAAATATTTCTCAGTTATGTTTTAATTTGATTTGGGCAGCATTTGGGATTTTTGTAGGTCATGGGTTTGACACGTCTACTATAGTCAACTCCTTCCCCCCAAAGCTGCCAACCTTCATTTGTAGGTGGAGTTTCTTCACTTAGAAGCTTCTTATGTCAATGAAATTAATTACAGGTCCAGTCCCTGTCCCTTCTTCACAGTATACCCCTGAGTTTCTCAGTTACATACTTCTGTTTCCTCAGCTATGTAGAGATTATAATACCTCATAGGGTATTTGTGAGGTTCATGTGGGGTAATATTAGGTAAAAAGCTTCACAAACTTTAAAGTAATATATAAATGACTGTTGTCAGTCATATGTTCCTTTCTGCACAAGTGACCTTGGGCAAGTTATTTAACTGGACCTCAGTTTCTTTGTCTGTAAAATGAAGGGATTAGACTAGATGATTCTGAGATTCATCCTTGCTCTAAATTCATGATACTTACTCTGTTTCTCTTACCACCATTTTGTTTAAAAGTGATCTTTTAGGGGCCAGCTAGGTGGCACAGTGAGTAGAGCACCAGCCCTGGAGTCAAGACACACTTACTAGCTGTGTGACCTAGGGCAAGTCACTTAACCCCAATTGCCCTGCCTTCCCCCCTCCAAAAAAACAAACAATAAAAGTAACCTTTTATTCTAAAGTATCAAGGAACAATTGAAAGAAAGTAAAAATAATACAAACTTTAGATACCAGTTAACCTTGACACTCTTTATTATGTAACTGTTTTTTAATGGCCCTGAGAATTTAAAAGATTTATCCAGAAAAGCAGTGTGTATATATATGTGTATGTGTGTGTGTACGTATATATATACATATATAGAGAGAGATATATATCTATGTATATCTATATATACATATATATTCATCTGTTTCTCCTGTCTCCACCCCTATCTAACCTCTGATTTAAAAGTAAACATGCCAGAGAGAAGCTAAGCTGTGGCAAGGTGTCACAGTTAAAAGGACTAATGGACATTTGAATAGAACAAATCAGGTAACATCTTTGAAGAAAGTTTGTTGTAGAGGAGGCTTAAGCTAATAGATCTTTATGTAACTTTGACAAAAGGTTGTCGTAAGCATTGTAGAGATGAACTGGTTAATATTAATTAACATTCTGGCAGCGATATTGGTGAGGCTCATGAAACTACCCCATTTTTTGGCTCTAAAAGGATATTATCTTTTATAGTCTTTCCATATGATCTTCTCCTCTCTGCCTTCAAATTCTGTCTCTTCACTTTGTCGTTCAACCACATTTAATAAGCAAAGAGAAATGTATATTTGTTAACCATATACCACTATATTCTGTGATGTCTGTGGTTAAGGGCAAATATTCTAGGCAAATCCTAGAGAAATAGTTTGGGTCCTTTCAGTACTCTATATTGGGTCCTTTCAATACTTCAATACCCATGACACCATATTGGTAATGTAAAGACAATAGTTAGATGGCTATCAAGAACTGGGAAAATTAAGAAAAATGAGAATATGATAGCATTTTGTTATATTTGGCAATATGTTGTGTGTTTTTTAAGTTATTTAAATGAACCAGAGGTTTAAAAAAACAAATTGAATAAATTATGTGAATTCATAGAACAAGTAAAAATAAAAACCATATCTAATACAAAAGTGTCCTGTTGATACTTGCCGTGACCATCAGTGTTTCAACCTTGGAGGCCTTGTTAAATTTAGCTAGCTTAAATCATGTCTCATTTCCAAGGAAAACTACTTTTGCACAGCAATCCTGTTTCAGCTCTGCTTTCTCTCTATTTTTCTGTTCACTTTTTTGTTTATATAAGAATGTTAGAGATTTTTTACCCTGGGGCTCTGGGCTAACAATCTAAAGAGCTGGGTTCTAGTCCAAGTTTTGCCACTAATTAGCTACTTCAGAGGGTTAGCTGACTATGGCCCAAGGGCCAAATCCAGCCCACTACCTGTTTTTATCTGACCTTTGAACTAAGAATGGTCTTGACATTTTAAAAAATGTACCCCTAGGGCCATAATCTGCCAACCGCTGGGAATTTAAATGACAAAAATGTCCTCGGGGACCTTTCTGTATGCCTGTTTATAAATAGATCCCACTATTACAAATTAGAAATTACAAATTTCTAAGATATTAATTTTCATTCACATCTAGGATGTGGATATTTATATGCAGATTTTGCTTTTTCCGTCTATGCTTCCATTCAATCCTATTGTATTTGAACCCGACAAAAACAGATGGTCCCTGAGTCAGTGGTTATGACTTGCTCATAGACTGACATTTGTAGTGGTTTCATACCTTTGTCATTATCCTCCTCCAGGCATTTATATTTGGAGTTGTAATTTATGACAAAGGCATTTTGTATCTCAACAAGTCAATGTTTAACCTCCAAGTGGAATATTTTAGAAATCGAGGGGAGGATAAAAAGGAAAGCCAGTCTGTACTAGCCTCTCACTTTTAACTGATTCACATGACATTCAGAATCACTGAGCAGTCCATGGAATCACTATATTGGGAGAGCTTAAATTACATGATCCAAGGGAGTCCTCCTTCAGTTGACGAACTGGTAAGATTAGGACACAAGCTGTTGAGCACTGTACTTCATGATGCTGGAATTTGTAAATGCTTCCTAGAATTCAATGTGAAGAATTCCAACCCATTGTGGAAGAAGTGATCTTTATTCTTTCCCAGTGAACTCTGACAAAACACCATTTCCTGGATTCCCAGGCAAGCAGTAGATAGAGAGCTCCAGGCCTGGAGACAGAAAGGAAGACTCGAGTTCATATGTGGCCCCAGACACTTACTAGCTTAGTGACCCTGGGCACGGCATGTTGATTAACTTCTGTTTCCCTCAGTTTCATCATCTCCAAAATGGGAAAAAAATAATAGCACCTACCTACCATGTTGTGATGAGGATCAAGTGGATTAATAATCATAAAGCACTTAGCACAGTGCCTGGCACATAGTAAGTGGCAAACACTATGTGGTAGTAAGTTAACTTAAATGTTAGCTATTGTCATCATCATCATCATCATCATCATCATCCTCCCTTAGTACTAGGGAGCACACAAATGTTCCTAAGGCTGTATCAAAAATACTTCACATGGAAGACATTAGCTCCTTTTTAACATTTCATATTTTAACACTAAATATAGTCTTTAATATGTCCAGTCTATGGGGTCATGATAATCTTTAATATGCATAAACTATTCACTTTGAATTAGCTTTTTGTATACTATTTTCAAAATGGAAAGTTAGAGCCTGCTAATGTTCATCAGAGAACTCCACTCATTCAAATGTAAGAGGGCCACCTTTCCTATTCAAATGAGTGTTTCTGTCCTTGAATTATGAGGGAGGTTATTGAAACAGTCAGACTCAAGGACAACCTAGGAGAGTGTAACAGTAACTAAAATTCAGTGAAAGACAATGGGTAAAAAGAATAGAGTAGGAAGACAAACTTACGCAGGCAAAAAGAACTAGGGCCAAGTGTGCTGCCCCTCTTCGGGGTGGTGGGGTGGTGATGGTGGTAACCATTCTCCTAGTCCATGCCTCTTCCTCTCAGGGCATGCTGGGAATGTTCCCAAATATTCCCTGTGTCAGTACAGTTGGTCCACATGCTATATGAGCCTGTGATGAGAAGGTATGGATGAATTATTTTCTCTACCAATGGAGAGACTACTCAGCAATGAGATCCATTAGGATCTAAAGGATCCTCTGGTGATATAGGCAGATTTCTGTCTAGAATTACTTTCCCATCAGTAACTCAATAACCCATTAGTGGCCAAGTGGCCAGATTCAAAGCCCCATGGCTTAATTTGAGCATGCCTTCTAATTATAGACAAAAGGAAGGATAAGGAATGAAGCCTTAGAATTCATGTTTGGAAATAAAATATTTGCAAATGAACCAAGAAAGACAGGATTGAGTAGCTTACAGTTAGAGAGCACTCCCACATTTATGCAGAATTTTGCTCAAAACAACCCTTTACAATGCAAATATCTATCCATTTTACAGATAAGAAAAGGGAATGTGAAAGACATTGTACCTTTTCAGAGGATGTGGTGCTTAGAAGGTCAGAGCCAGATTTTGAATCTAGGGAAACCAGTTCCAAGTCTACTCCTGATACCAGGCTATTCGCACTTTTCCTAACCGATATTTATTTTGCTTCCATTAAAAAAAAAAGCACACCAATGCTCAAAAAACATTTTCTCATCTTGTGTTTGAATGGATCTGAAGTTTTAAAAAAATCTATTCTCTCTCCCTCCCACACCCACCCCATTGGGGAAAAAAAAGAACATATTCCATGTAAATAAATATGTATGGTAAAATTAAATAAATTACCTCATTGGCTGTGTTTGAAAAGCATCATATTCTGCACCTGAATCCATGATCACAGTGCTTTTAAAAATTTTATTTTATTTTTAATTTATAGAATAAAACAAGCATAGTTCTTATAGCTTTCAAAGTTGTTTTTCATCTTTCTGTAACCCCTACCCCCAGGGCATACTTTCTCCATTTATTAACAGTGTACAGTTAAGTATAGTAATTACAAAATATCCAACACACATACCATAAACCCAGACACATAAACCCACAAATATACACTGCGTCAGTGGGAAGAGTAGAAACATCCATTGGATATACTGATACTGAGGTACACACATAGGGAACACAAGTGCTTAGTAAATTCCTGCCCCCCGTGCGGCAGGGTCCCAATATCCCCAACAACCTTTCTCTTCTCATAGTGTCCTCAAGCTAGAAGCATCTGGAAGCTTAGTGGTTAGAGCACCAGGCCTAGAGTCAAGAAGACAAGAGTATAAATCTAGCCCTAGACACTTACCAGCTGTGTGACCCTGGGCACCTCATTTAATTTCTGTTTGCCTCAGTTTTGTTTACTGTAAAATGGAGATTAATAATAGCACCTACCTTACACAGTTGTTGTGACAGTCAAGTGAGATAATATTTGTAAAAAGTGCTTAGTACAGTACCTGGCACATAGTAGGTGCTTCTTCTCTTTCCCTTCATGCTACTCCCTGTTGGACATGATACTTCCTGGGCAGGGATGGACTCAATGCAACTTGGTTCCCTACTGCCAGGGCTAATTCTTTCTTGCATTAATAGATGGCTCTCTTCTTTATTGCCAGTGGTCACTTCAGAGCTACCTCCAGGGTGCAGTGTGTGCTACTAGCTTCCCTACAAAATGTCATGGCTGATAGAGGGGAGGAAGAAAGAGAACCCTCCCCTTCCCTCTCAGAGGCACAAGGGGAAAGGCCATGAGTTGAGTACTTTCCCTCTTAAGAGCTGTGTTCTTCCATCCAGAGCTGCCTCTCCTTTAGACTGCCAGATGTTATTCTTTGTCTGCCACTTGCCTCTGGGAAGTAGCTTCTATTTTTCTAAATGCCACTAGGGGAGTAAACTATCCTTTGCTGGCAAAATACTTTAGAATTTCTAGAGAAAATAATTCTACTTTTCTGTTGGGCTTCTATCAAGTTAAACTTCTTCATACCTTGTAAAGAGATCATAGGGAATGTATGTAACAGTAGAAACACATCTTTGCTCTTCCCTTTAACACCTTATTGTCTCTATTATCCTTCCCTTCTATAATTGCAAGTGACTTAAGGGGTATATTGTGAATCAGGGAAGGTAATAATCCCACCCCATATGACATTTGTATCCTCAGTACCTAGCAATATTCATACTACTGATATTATAAAGGAAGGAAGGAAGGAAGGAAGGAAGGAAGGAAGAAAAGGAAGGAAGGAAGAGAAGAAGGAAGGAAGGAAGGAAGGAAGGAAGAAAGGAAGGAAGGAAGGAAGGAAGGAAGGAAGGAAAGAAAGAAAGAAAGAAAGAAAGAAAGAAAGAAAGAAAGAAAGAAAGAAAGAAAGAAAGAAAGAAAGAAAGAAAGAAAGAAAAAAAAAGAAAGAAGGAAGAGAAGGAGGGAGGGAGGGAGGATAGAAGTTATTAAGCACTTACTCTATGATGGTCTTTGTGCTAAAGAGGTACAGCCCCTTTCCCTCAATGAACTTACTTTCTGATTGGGTTAGTATAGCGAAGGAAGGATGTTTTGGTCTGGGAAGACACAAAAATTATGAGTGGTATTATAGGGTGATTGCTTCACCTGTCCTTCCTAAGAATAGAAGTGGTGATATAATTATTGCCTCAAAGCAAAAAAAAAAAAAAAAGGTAAAGAAGGGTTACCTACAAGGTGTCATGGCAAGAAGATGGCTAGGGTGAAGTGTGACTCTTTCTAAGGGTATGTGCAACATAGAGATGATAAACACCATGTTATGCTATAGCTTATGAAAAGAAAGGTTTGCCACCATCTTCAGCTTGCCCTAGATAACAGAGGATAACTTATCCACTGCTGGTTGGGTAACTTGGATAAGCCTGTTAAATCTGCTATTTAATTAACAGAACTAATTCCGGCCACCGATGGAATTATAAATCTGCTCAGACCTTTTGTGGGGGATAAAGCTGAAGCCTAGCATGTCCTTCAAAGGTTGGTTTAGCTACATGGAAGCAAAGGTCATAATCTCCTTTTTGACAGTAAATATTTGTGACTCTCATGTGTTAACAGGATTTCCTTATTACAGGGAGAGTAAAAGGCCGACATTTAAGTACCTGGATTTCTGAATGTCCAAGTTTTGTAACGAAAGTCATAGCTAAGCTTTAGATAGTGTTTTAAGTTTTGCAAAGCCCTTTTTAACATATATTCTCTCATTTTATCCTCACAATAACACTGGGAGGCAGTTATTATTATTCCAGTTTTCTAGATGGAGAAACAGGCTGAGAGAAGTGATTTCCAAGAGTTATACAGCTAATACCTGAGGCAAGGTTTGAACTCAAGTCTTCCTGACATTAAATCCAGGACTCCATCCACTATGCTTCCTAGCTACCTATTAATTCCCTACCTCCCGCAGTTCAGTTGAGGAAAGCATTGAAATTGTCCCTCAATGGGCTAGCTAGGTAGACAGCGAGTAGAGCACTGGCCCTGGAGTCAGGATGACCTGAGTTCAAATCCAGCCTCAGACACATGACACTACCTTGACCTTAGGCAAATCACTTAACCCCAATTACCCTGCCTTCCTCCCTCCAAAAAAAGAAAAAAGAAAAGAAAAGAAATTGTCCCTCAAATATGGCTGTAAATTCTGGTGTTGGTATCCTTGGTGGGTTCCACTTGGCTCGTGAGGTAGAAATGATAACTCTGCTCTAGCAGAGTCAGAAGACAGACATTTAGTAAGGCGATAGATGCCAGTCAAGTAAATGAAATGCAGAATTGTGAGATATTAAGTAGAGATTACTCTAATCACACTCCATCCCTGGAAGCTAACATCATCTCTAAGGCAGATATGGGCTTCCAGAAACCTGGGAGGGTATATATGGGGCTCTTTGTCTTCCTTCCTCTCACATGCCCAGACAAACTGCAAGAAACCACAGAGGATTAGAAAAGCAGGCATAAAACGCTAAGAGAAATATCCGGCTTTTGGAATCCCTAGCAAAGGAAGTTGAGTTATGCCCTTAAGTATTTGTCACTCATTTTACAAACTAGCTTAGTGTGCCACTGTTTGTAACCCCCAAATCCATGATAGTCCTCTAAGTCTTTAACCCAGGCCTGTTCTGATCTAACTGGGAACGTAGAGTCAAGTGAAAATATTGAAATGAAAGGCTATTCAAAGAGGTTAGCTCAGTCAACAATCTACAAGCATTTATTAAGCACGTTACTATGTGAGAAATGTTGAAGAGATTCACTTGTGATAAAATAATAATCTTATGATGACAAAGACAGTGGCTTCAGAAATATTTACTCATCTCCTTGGTAGGAGAATTCCCTCCACCGAGACAGGTTCTAATCAGTCTTTCCATCCTGTCTGAATCAGTGGGATCCATGTCATGGGATCACAGTTGAAAGGCAACTTAGATATAGTCTTATGTTACAGAAGAGACCCACACAGGTCAAGAGACTTGCCTTAGGTCACACAGTCAGAAATTAAACCCTGGGTATCTGTTTCAACAATCGGGCTAGCAGCTTCTGTGGGGGTGTAAGATCCACCTACGACCAGCACCCAGAAAGCTGCCAACACGCTGCAAAAGCACAGGTTCTTTTGATCTGCTTTAATAAGGAAAGCAACGTTTAAGGGGTTTGACAAGCTTACTTTAATTCAGCATACAAATATCATTCACTTAGTTCAGGAGAAAAAGCCAGCACCTTGAACTTCAGAACAAAATACAAACAAAGTACAAACATCAACAGACAGACCTTGTCTGATTCAAATCCCAATACATAGTTGCCGGAGTTTAACAAAGTCTCAGCATCCAGGTTGCAAGCTGGAGGGCCCTTAGCTACAGCTACCTGGAGTCTCTTGTATCAACACCATCTAGAGAGGGAGCCCTGCACAAATGGCTCTGTCCTCCCTTCTTATAGGGCTTCAGAGGTCATCAAACGTCATCTGAATGACCAGAACTTAGGCTGCTATGATTGACTCTTGAGTTAGCCCTTCCCCTTAGGACCCTGGGAGGTTCACATCCACATAGGTTAGGTTAACACCTAATAGGGGTTAGAGCCTGCCCTTTAGCCAGCCCCACCTTGGGCCCCACCCCAGTCACCAATCCATACCCACATAGGTTCCACACCTAATAGGGGTTTGGGCCTGGGACTTAGCACCTAGTAAGGCTCAATGAAATACATTGAATTACTCAAAAGAAACAAACCAAACTCTTCAAGGGCACTTGTTGAACTAAGTGCTAAGGAGCCCCTTTTGCTTACCAACACAGTATCCAACTCTAAAACCGCTATGTGTGTGTTTTCTTTTATCCCACACTACTTTCTATAAAATCTCTGTATAAACCAATATGTGCATGTTTTCTGTTATTCCACACTTACCTCTATAAAGTCTATATATAAACTCTACATAGAAATCAATATGTATGTATTTTCTGTTATTTGACATTGCCTTCTATAAAGTCTTCATAGAGATTTTAGACCCCAGAGAGTCTAACTTGTTAGTATCCTTTTTCTGGTTTTTTTTTTTGATACCTCAAGGATACTAATACCCAAAGTTCCAGTGACCTACTTATAGATTATTTCATACACTCTTAAAGTGAAAAAAAGCTTAAGTAGAAAACACTTATGAATCAATAGACCTAGAACCAAAGAACTTCCACCTCTTTTCTCTCCATCTTTCTGAAATTAATCCACAAATACTCTCATGTCCATAGATGGTGTCTTCATAAGCAAAGTGAAGAAAAGGCACAAGATCTGATGAATCTGAATGTTATAGATAGCCAGCCTGGATAATTCAATTCAGAAGAAACATTTTGTACTAGGTTCCAGAGGTTCCAGAGCTGGAAAGGACTGTCTTGCCCCCATATTCAATCAGTTGCCATGTCCTGTTCTTCTTCTTTCTCCTGACATTGCTACCATTCTGGTGCAGCTGCACTGTTGCAATCATCCACTGGCTGGTCCCCCTCTGTCCAGTCTTTCCTCATTCTCAAATCCATTCTCTACTCAACTATTGAAGTGAACTTCCTAAACTTGACCGACAAACCTGACCATATCACTCCCTTTCATCCCCTCAAAAAACTCTAGTGGCTCCCTATTACCTCCAGAATCATCAATAAAATCCTCTTGGCTTTTGAAGCCTTTCATAACCTCACCCCTTGGTATCTTTCACTTTATACCACATCTCTCCCTCTTCCCCCAAATAAACATACTCTGTGGTCCAGTGACACTGGGCTCTTTGCTGTTCCTCACACTACAGATTTCATCACCTTTCTCTGGGCATTTTCATTGGCTGTCTCCCAAGGCTAAATGTTCTCCCTCTTTCTCTCCACCTTCTGTCTTCCCTGGTTTATTTCAAATCTCTGATGAAGTCCTGCCTCCTGCAAGAAGCCTTTCCCATCTCCCTTAATTCTAGTGCCTTTCTTCAGATGGTTATTTCTAATTTATCCTGTATAAATCTTATTTATACAAAGCTATTGGGTAGCTATCTCCCCCATTAGATTGTAAGCTCTTCGAGGCAAGGATTGTCTTATGCTTTTCTTTTCATCCTCATTGCTCAGTATCTGGCACACGATAAGTATTTAGTAAATGCTTGTTGACTGACTTAAATCACCTAATCTGACCCTGTTATATGTTAGTTGACACCTGATTACTTTTGTTTTTTATATATTTATGACATATATTTATATGTGAACATGTTGTATTGTCCCAATAAAATGTAAACTCCTTGATGACAAGAACCATCGCTTTTGTTTTTGTGTCTCCAATGACTAGCATACTGCATAATTGTTTTAGCATGCAAAAGGTGATTAATAAATGCTTACTGATTGATTAAAGCTCAAGAAATTGCAGCCTGGAGAGGGTATATGATTTATCCAAGGTCACACGGATGATAAATGGCAGAGGGAGGATTAGAAACATGGTCCTTTAACTGCAAATTGAGTCTGCCTTCCATTATACCATGCTGTTCCTCAAACCCCAAATTTTTTAGATTAAGGATTCTTAACTTGGGGACAAGAGACCAACCCAATGCTTTCTCTCCTACCTAATTATCAGAATTTCAAAAGAAGTCTTGAAGAACACTTCTTCTTATGGTATGGGAAGAGAGAATTCTACTGAAAAATATGTCCACAGAGACAGTTTAATCATCTCTAATTTCACCCACTTACCTCCCAATTTCTGTTTAAGGACTTTAGCTTGGAAATGATGATGCAGAACAAAAGTAAGGCCATGGAAACTTTATTGTGAGGCACAGTTTCTGGCTAGACTTGACACAGAAGAGAAATACATAAGTATATATAGTCATAATAAAGTTTCCATAGCCTTGACTCTTTCTAAATCACCGTGATGAGGAGCTGGGGCATAAGGTAAAGATTCTTTGGGCCTAAGGAACCCTTAACTCTGTTACCCTGCACGTCCAAAATCCATCATGATTCCCAAGGATGGTCTTTGCCCAGGTCATATAGAAGTATATCCAGGGGGCAGGCTGGAGTCATCTCATACTAGGTCCAGAGACTCAATTTTTAAAGTTTCAGTGCAAGCATTTATACTTTGGCCAGCTAGGTAATGCAGTGGATAGAGTGCTGGGCCTGGAGTCAGGAAGATTGGAGTACAAATTCAGCCTCTGACACTTAGTAGCTGTGTGACCCAGGGCAAGTCACATAACCCTTTTTGCCTCAGTTTCCTCATCTGTAAAATGAGCTGGAGAAGGAAATGGCAAACTGCTCTAGTATCTTTGCCAAGAAAGCCCCAAATAAGGGGGACACAACTGAAAAACAACATTTACGCTTTTGGAAATCAGCAAAAGCTACGAGTCAGGGCTTGATTTATTATTTTGTTAGTTATTTAGACAAGAAAATATTGGGGAAAATGTCAATACAAATTGGTTGAAAATGGGTTTGAACATCTTTTAAAAGGTCTGGTTGTTAAACATTTACCACCACATCCCTGAGTACATCTATTCAATTGTCTCAACTACATGATCAGTATCATGTAGGAAATAGGAAAGTCAGTGAAATACAGGATATTCAAGATAGTCAAGAAGTAAAAATCTTGCTCGTTTATGTTAAGAATGTAATGACCTTACAGGTCAACAAGTAAAATATGCTTAACTTTTGTGTAGCTTTTTAGTCTCTCCCCATGGGCAGTTGTTGCAGTGGACACAACACTTCCTGATTCCTTCGAGCATTTTTTAGATAATTGAAAGGACAATTGCGTGTGCTTTCCACTTTCCGGTAGGAGCTAGAAATGCCTAAACCCTGAGCTCAGCTCTTCAGACTCATTTCCTCTACGCTAAATAGCACTTAAACAGCAACGTAAATGAAAACAACAAGGAGTGACTAAATGAAAAGGAAACTGAGCTTTCTGTTACTATGACCAAGTTTGTCCCCAACAGAAGAATTAAGAAAATTGACCTTCCTTCCTCCATTGCCTAGGTGGAAGACTACTGGTGTGGAATATTGCATGTACCATCAGACGCATTCACTGTGTTGGTTAATTTTGCTTAATTGCCTTTCCCCTCGTCTTTTAAAGTCGTTGTTACAAAAGATGACTCTCTGGGTAGGAGAAGAGGGAAGAAATTATTGAGACATGATAGAAAAACAAAATAATCAGCACTTTATTTTATTTTTATATATCAACATTTTAAAACAAGCAAAAATGTTCTTAAACACTGTCATTGTAGCATCCCATGAGGATTAATTAATCCTCATTAATTGATTGATTTTTAAATTTGAATCAATTAAAATCAATATTAAATGACATTGATAATTAATTAATGGAGAGGCTCAATTCTGTTCTTAACCATTTCTGTTCTTAACCCTTAATATTCATTGCAATACTTGGTTATTTGAAATGGCCAACCTGGACTGCTTATTGTTTTGGGGATTTGGCATTGTCTCCCACTCAGCATTCCTGAAGTTCCTTCCTTCTTTACTTAGAAGGAATCCATAGGTTTCTTCCTTTGAAGCTCAATCCAGATCTCATCATTTCCTAAGCACCTTAATTCTTCCCACTCTCCTCCTCCACAAATTAGGTTATGTTTCTCCTTGTAGGTGTAGACTCTCAGCTTCATGAGGACAGGAACTGGTTTTTAATGTCTTTGTGTCCCCAGTACCGAGCACAGTCCCTTGAATACAGTAGGTGATGGATAAATGCTCGTTGATGTTGGTAAAAAGGATGTGAATTATACATTGTAGAATTTGGCTCAGGGCCTGGTGGGAACTGAAACATTAAAATTTGCTCTACATTTAAGCAGTTAGATGGCACGGTGTAGAGAGTGCTGGACCTGAAGTCAGGAAGACCTGCGTTCAAATCCAGCCTCAGAAACTTACTATCTGTGTGACCCTGGGCAAGTCACTTAACCTCTGTTTACTTCAGCTTCCTCATCTGAAAAATGGAGATAGTAATGATAGCACCTACCTCCCAGGGTTGTTTTGAAGATCAAATGAATGAGATAATATTTATAAAATGCTTAAGCAGAGTGGTTGGCAAATAGTGAGTACCATATAAATGTTATCTATTATTATTATTCGCTGACCAACTTTAGGTGTATTTATGGAGTAGAATAGTTACTATTTTAGCACACGAGAAGAAATTAAAGAGAACAACCTCCTTTCCTTAGTGCTCACCAATACCCATAAAACAGTTGGCACCAATAGATGCTACAGAAAAGGTTGCACTCCATTCACTAATCAGCTAACATTATTCAAAATCCATTGGCAAGGCTGTTGTAATCGCATGCAGGATGGGATGAGTAAAGCTTGGCATCAGGAGGCAGAATTGTTGGTTGGATCAAAGGGAGCATGCAGTGGGCTGACATCAGCAAGTCTTGGGGCAGGACTGGCCTTCGGCACCAGACTCGGATCTCATTAGAGACACAGTTGTTGTGACCTAACTTCTGACAGTCCCTTTGATAGACTGTTTGAAATTTGGCATTGAAAGAGTCGGATTGTGGCTTCCAATTATTTAAATCCAATGTATTTTGCTGGAATAAAGAGATGGGAAGCCCCCGTGGGGCCATGAAAAGAAGAGAAGTGGATAGCTGAAAAAGAAATGACTCTCTTTGCGATTCCTTGCAGAGAGCACTCCTCTACAATCCTGCAAGTATTTTTGATCTCCGGATATCTTCAAAGTCTACCTTGACAGAGAATTTTATTTTCCAGGGCTATTCAACCCTAGAGGATTTTGCCATGTGTACTACAGGTCAGTCATAGCATTCCCCATGGAAAAGAGAGGTAAAAACAAATGGGGTAAACAGCATTTATTGCCCATTATAATTATACTTCATATTTCTAGAACACATTAAGGCAGATATTTTAAACCTTTTTTGTGTCCTGGACATGAAATAGTGAAATTTATGGACCCCTTCTCAAAACAGTGTTTTTAAATGCTAAAAATAAAGCACAAACTACAAAAGGAAACAATTATACTGAAATAATGTTCTTTTAAAAAAATTCAAACAAGTTCACAAGAAGCAATTATGTGACATAATAGATATAGTGTACTAGCCATGGAGTCACAAAGATGTGAGTGCAAATCCTCCCTCTCAAGATACTTACTAGTTGTGTGATCCTGGACGAATCACTTAATCTCTTTAAATCTCAGTTTCCGACTTCTTAAAACAGGGATGATAATAGCACCTGGCCTCACAGAGCAGTAAGGATTAAATGAGATTATATACATACACACACATATAGTTGTTGTTCAGTTGTTTCAGTCATGTCCGACTCTTCATGACCCCACTTGGGGTTTTCTTGGCAAAGATACATTGCAGTAGTTTGCCATTTCCTTCTTCAGCACATTTTACAGATGAGGAGACTGAGGCAAACAGGATTACATGACTTTCCCAGGATCACACAGCTATTAAGTGTCTGAAGCCAGATTTGAACTCAGATGGAGTCAGGTCTTCCTAACTCCAGGCTTGGCAGTCTACCTACTGCACCACCTAGCTGTATGTGTATATATGTACACACGCACACACACACACACACACACACACACACACACACATATACATGTTCATATACAGATATAATTTATACATTTATATATAAACACATATGTATATTACATAATTACATGTTTCATATCAATGTTATTATACATTTATAATTTCGTTTGATCCACCCAACCCTGTATTATGTATATATGTGTGTGTGTGTGTGTGTGTGTGTGTGTGTGTGTGTGTGTGTGTGCATGCATGCACACAAAAGCATTTTGTAAAACTTTCAGCGCTATGTAAATTCTCTTAACAAACAAAAAATTTCTGGACCCCCACGTTAAGGACTCCTGCATTAAGTAAGGCCTCTCTTCACAACAGCCCTGTAAGGTAGGTAGGCACATACAGCTTAGGGGGAACATGTGACATGTCCTTAGTCACATAGCTTGGGAGAGCCGGGGTTGAGATTGCGTCCCAAATGCCTTGAATCCAGTATTCACTGAACTAGACAATGCTATCTCAAGGCTAAGGTTCCTAAGAACCATATAAACTATAAAGTGCCACATAACATGATTTTTGCTGGTACTGTCCTCAATATATAGTGTTTTAAAATGCATTTTTACGATCCATAAAGGCTTTTTAGTGGCAAGGTTTTATAGGCAGTGCACATACGTACCAAATCAGGGCATAGTCTACTGAAAGCCTTAAACTGTCCTCAGGTAATTAGGATATATATTTTCAACTTTTTTTCCTCCTCTGTGCACTGATAAAGATAGTGGAGACCAGCTGTCCTCCATATGTCATAATTACCTCTTCTCTGTCACAAATGCTGGTGAAATAAAGCCATAGTACTCCGGGTCTGTAAGCGTGCCTTGGATTTGTGATTTCTTTCCTGAGAGGGAAGAGGAGACAATTCATCAAGAGCTGATGGTCAGGGCCTACCTGCCTGAAGTCTCATCTCTGGCACTGTGTGACTGTAACCAAGTCATTTTAACTCTTAAAACTCTAACTAAATCAATAGATGTCAAAGTGTGGTCTGGCTACTTCTGGGAATCCGCAAGATCCTCTCAGAAGCGGTCCAGGGGGTCAAAACTATTTTCAAGATAACGCTAGAATATTTTGATTTGTAATATCAATACTTATAACCTACATAAACAAAAGCTGGGGGGGACAGAGAGTCCTCAATAACTTTTGAGAGTGTAAAGGCATATCACAACTAGGTGGTACAGTGGATAGAGCACCAGCCCTGGAATCAGGAAGACCTGAGTTCAAATCCAGCCTCAGACACTTAGTAGCTGTGTGACCCTGGGCAAGTCACTTAACCCCAACTGCCTCAAAAAAAGGGGTTGTAAAGGGGTCCTGAGACCCAAAAGTTTGGGAACTGCTGCTCTAGACAACTCTGACACTTAGAATTTCAAATGTAACATGGGCTAAACCCCATTATGCAGAGAAGATGCCCGACTGCATTTTCCTCATCCTGGAGTTCCCTGTTTGTCTTCTTCCCATTGGCGATTTCCTCCCAGAGACCCGCCATTTTGAGAAGGACTCTAGCCATGAGTCATCTCCCTCTTACCTGAACTGTCTTTACATTCTACCTTAATCTTCTTATAATAGAAGAAAAAGGTGTTATCTCAATTTTTCAGGTGAGGAAAAATACATAGAGGGCCTTAGCCTGAATTAGATGGTACATGGGTAGAATGCCAGGCCTGGAATCAGGAAGACACATCTTCCTGAGTTCGAATCCAGCTTCAGACACTCGCTACCTGTGTGACTCTGGGCAAGTCACTTAACACTGTTTGCCTCAGTTTCCTCATCTGGCAAATGAGCTAGAGAAGGAAATGGCAAACCACTCTAGTATCTTTGCCAAGACCCCAAATGAGGTCACAAAGAATGGGACAGGACTGAAATGACTGAACACTAGCCATCGATATTTATGTGAGGGCTAAGTTTAGTGGGGAGTGGGGGTGGTATTAGCATGAGGTGGGAAGTGGTACAAAACATAGTTACTTGTTGGAGTGTTGCCCACCCCCAGAGCCTTACACCCCACCCTGCTTTTGAGTTAGGTGAAAAGATGGGTTCTGGAAGAGAGGAGCTACCATTATGCAACCCTTGGAATGGTAACTGAAGCAAGGGCCACTGGAGATATCCTCCCTACCTAAGGGAAGAAGTGTGCCTCGTCCCAACATACCACCTCCACACACTGCACCCCCCCCCCAACAAATCTGGGTGGGAAGAGGCAAAACTGTATCTTAATTAGAATAGAAATTTATGTTCCAACCTCTCCTAAATAACATGTGCTCTTGTAGCTTTATGGATTTTTAGGTTATGATATAATATTAAAGCTATATTTTGCTATATCTGGTCTTATGAAATCATACATCTTTCCCTTTTGTACTGTGTTGAGTCTCTCTGGGGAAGCATTCTTGTTCCCTTTTCACCATAGGGGCCACCAAAGGAATTCTACTGAGCTGGGTATTGAGAAGCTCGCTGTAAATTTCTGCTTATCTTCTTAAAACATCAAAAGATTTGGAATTTTATTGGTGTCGGCCTTCCTGCCACCCATGAGTGGATGTCAGCTGCTCCATGCCTTAGCTGCTGACTTGATGAGAGTTGGGATGGCGAACACAGGTGATGAGCCTATTTTCTTAGACTGATCTGTAGATGACTAATACGCCCAATCCATCACCCCATTGCCACTTACATAGTCAACATCTATCTGGCATGGCAGAAACTAAAAGAACTTACATTCCCCCACCTTAGCCTTTTTAGTTCAAGGTCTCCTCCAACTACAATAAAACCATGTAGCTAAGCTCTACACAATTAGAATTATTTCCGAGTTCATTTTCTGCAAGGTTCTTTCTTCTCCATCCCCCCTTGACCATGTGTCATTATTATATTATTAGTTTTTCAATGACCAGGGATTTCATAGCTGTGAGAACATCCTCCACCAGCAGATCACAGTCTGTCTGGCCATGCTGAGGCAGCCAGGTGGTTCAGTGGATAGAGAGTTGGGTCTGGCATCAGGAAGACCCAAGTTCAAATCTAGCCTCAGACACTTACTAGCCATGTGACCCTAGGCAAGTCACTTAACCTTTGTTTGCCTTAACTATAATATGGGAATAATAATAGCACCTGCCTCAAATGAGATAATACCTGTCCAAAAAAAAAAAGCAGTTAGCATAGTACCTGGTACATAGTAGGTGCCATATAAATACTTAGTTTTTCCTTCCTTTTTCCTATGACTTATGGTCTTAGTGCATTGCCTGAGGTTCAGAAAAGTTGAATAGCTTGACTATAGTTGTCCAGCTAGTAAGTGTCAGAGGCAGGATTTGAGCTCAGGTCTTCCGCTGTCTTATATTTATTAAGCTCATAACATTCTAGGCGCTGGGCTAGGTACCAGAGATACAAAGACAAAAATGAAACAACTCTTGCCCTCAAGGAGCTTCCACTCTATTGAAGGAAATGACATGTATACAGATAAGTATATATAAAATTAATTTGAAGTAATTTCAGAGAGAGGGAGTAGGCTCTTAGGTGGATTAGGAAAGGCCACACAACTTTCCATTTTATTAATAATACTCCAATGTATGGTATCCTAATTGGTCACTCACTGCCCACAACAAAAAGGTTTTCTCCATCTAGTTTCTCAACAAACTTTACTCCCAAAATATTGCTTTCTTCAGCCTACCCCCTCACTCCCTTTCATCCTATGTGCCTATGCATTTGGGCACTGTATTCTTATAATTGGAGGTAATAAGATGGTGAAGATGATGGCCTTGATGCCAAAGCCCTTCGCCTTACATGTACCAAGATACTTTCATTTTTCTTCGCTCTGCTGCTTAGAGATTTTGGGGAGCCACTCACTGAATACAAAAGATTGTAAGATGACTCAAATGGCATTGAGATGATGAGGCATTTGACCCATTCTCAAGTTTTTGTGGTTTTTCAGAGTTTTATAACCACAAGTTCTATTGGTAAATGGTCTTTATGGTCATGATACAGATGGAGCATGCTGTGGGGGACTGAGTCAGATTTAAGAGTCAGCAGACCTGAGTCTGCATCCCAGCCATGATGCTGGCTAACAATATGATCCTAGGCAAGTGACTTAAGCTCTCAAGCCTCTGTTTCCTCATTGGCGATGGGGAGAATAATGCAGTACATTCTACTTTCTTCTTCAAGTTGTTGGGGAAAGTGTATTTTGTAGGTCTTAGAGTATGATATAAATACATACTCACATGGATCAAAAATCTTATCAGTTCAGACCTTCTCTTTAACAGTACAGATTGCCTCCCATCCATGTCTACCCATTCTGAGCAGCCCTTGTCTTTACTACTTCATAAGTTCACCGCAAGGGGTCTACCCCATAAATCCAAGCTGTTATTTTAATGCTGTAGGGCTCCCAGCATTATGTAAGCTGTTTGTTGCCTCCATTACTCATCCATGAGATGGGGCTAATCTTGACCTCCCTCAAAGTTATTGTGAAGACTATTAAATGAAAATTATAAAATGCTATCCCAATATAAGGTGCTGTCAGAATCTGATGTTAACATTGAATGTGTATTTTTAGTATATGTTCTTGTGTGTCTTTATGAGATCTGTTCTCTCTCCTTCATGTGGGCACAGAACTCCCACGAACATTAAAGCTGCCAGAATCCAACTTCTCCCAACTCTGAATACTGTACTCATTATCTTGTATCCATAAACATAATTTTGAGTGTAGAACACTGAGTACTATTAGGAGGATCATGTGAAATTAAAGAAGATCCATTTAATGAAGCAGGCAATGATTAGTCATAACACTGCAATGTATTCTGGGGTGGTAACATGCTGTTTGTTTCAGGGAGAATTTCTGCAAGTATCCAGTATGGCAAATGAACACACATTTGTCAAGATAGTATGGTACATTGCACAGATTAGAATGGAGTAGGGGGAAGAGTGGGAAGAGGAAGAAGGAGAAAATTGGGAAATGAGAGAAAGAGAAGGGAAGAAAGAAAGGAACTGTGATGAAAGGAAGGGAGGAGGAAGAGGAAAGATGGGGAGAGAGAGAGAAAGTGGGAAGGAGGAGTGAAAGAGGAAAGTAAAGAATGGTAAAGACAAAAGGAGAGATGAATTAGAAAGGGAAAGAGAAAGAAAAAAGGAGGGGAGAAAGGAAGAATGGGAAAGAAGGGGGCAAGGGAGAGGGGGAGAGAAGGAAAAATGGGAAGGGGAGAGAGAAAAGGAGGTGGAAAGAGAAGGGAAAGGAAGAGGAGAGAGGGGTGGAATAAAGAAGGAGAGGAAGAGGGAGAGAGAAAGAGGCTGAGAACAGGGGAAAGGAGAAAAAGAGAAAGGAAGAAGGCACAACAGGAAGAGAAAAAGAGGGAAGAAAGAGAGGGAGGGAGAAAATGGTGGAGAGGGAAGATGAGGAGGATAGAGAAAGGATAAATGAAAACTGTTGGTGTTTCTCCTGTTTAAAAAAAAAAATTTACTTGGCCTGAATGAATGGGTCAGAACATTTAGGCAGTTTTGACCCACATAAAGCTGACCAGCCTAGTCTGTCATTATCACCACCATGTTTGATGTCTGTGGGAAAATGATACCCTTGAATCAGAGACAGACTTCAAAGTTCCTGTATGTCTTATTGTTCAGCAAAGCAGAAACTACAAAGCAATATTTTCTCTTCCTCTCTCCAGAAAACATAGGCCTATTAAAATAAACCTCATTTCCTACAAGATATTTTCACCTTCATCAAGCCTATTACCACCCATCAGATGAACAGGACTAGTGGAACTTGGGTCTGACTAAAGTCTTCCCAGCGAGCCCTGTTGCTGCTGCCCTTCTCTGTTGGGTTGGTAGCTGAGATACTGGCTCTCAGGACTGGCGCCTACGATGAGACCACTTCCAACAGCCACTTGTGGTTCATTGTACCAATATGACTATTGCCAGCTGGCCAATGGATGAGAGAATGCCTTTAACTGGAGGAAGCAGGGCAGGGCCACACTACAGGGCACTTACAGAGTATCAAGAGATCCTAGGGTATTTCCTGGTGGAGATTGTCCTAATTGTGTTTTGTATTTCCGAAGTGAAAGGTCAGCAAGGATCAGGCAAAGAGCCAAGAGAGATTATGCAACAGGAAGCTGGTTCTCAGGAAGTTTTTGCCTTGAAGCCAGACCTGTTTTGTCATGAAGCACAAATCAGAATCCTTGGCAATTCTTGGAAGAGAATTATGGGATTTTGACCATCCAGACAGGGTGTGGGATTCATTACAGCCATTTGAGAAATACCAAAAACTCTTTTAAAAGAAAATTGTTGGTGTTAGGCTTTGATGGAAATTTTGAACATCAGATTAGGATGTCACACAGGGAGAGAATAAGGGAATTTTAGAGCTGAGAGGGAAAAAATGGAAAGGGGAGAGAGAACAAGAGAGAGGAAAGCAAAAAGGGTAAAGTGAAGGAAGAGGAAGGGTAGAATAGAGAGGAGGAGGGAGAGAAAAGAAAGATGATTAAGCAAAGACTGTACCCAACCATTCCATAGAGATGGAGAAGCTTCTGAACCGTTCTTCTTCTTCCGGGTCTCAGGCTCCTAACCTTGAATTCTTTACCTCATCCAGAATGCTATCATTTTCTAAGTTCTTTCCATCTACCTCTACAGTATTTCTCCCCTCTCCAATCTCATTGCAACCACCCTAGTCTAGACTCTCACGCGGTTTTCCTAAAGCATTTGTATGAGCCTCCTAACTGGTCTTTGCCATTCCATTTTCTCATCTCTCCAGCCCATCCTCCCTACCACTGTCTAAGTGGTATAAAGTCATATTAGGTTAAATAGTGCATGTTGTTAGGAAGACTTGAGTTCAAATCCCACCTCAGACATGTAATAGCTGTTTGATCCTGGGCAAGTCACCTAATCTTTCTCAGCTTCAGTTTCCTCATTTGTAAAATGAAGATAATAACAACATCTACCTCCCACTTGAGAGAAGATATTAATGTACTTTGCAAACTGTAAAGCTGCACGTGTGCGTGTGCGTGTGCATGTGTGTGTGTGTGTGTGTGTGTACTAGCAGCTCTCCGAGTAACTGGGAACATGTCACAATTCAAAAATCTTTCCTGGTTTCCTATTGCCTTCAGAACAAAGTATAAACTCCTAATCCTGGCATTGAAGGCCCCTAACAAGGACCAACCTACTTTTCCCACTTTATCTCATGCCGTTGTCCTTCAGGGCAAGGGTTGGTTTTGCTTTTTCATTATTTTATCTTTGTATTCCCCAGCACCCCTCTGGGTGTCTGGCCCATGGAAAGTGATTAATAGATGTTTGTTGACTGAAAGATTCTGACCAAACTGGAGTGCTGTCCACCTCCTGGCTTCATTCTGTCCTCTCTTGTCACTGGCCTTTTGCTGATAGCTTCCCTTACCATCCTCCACCTTCTTTCCATCAAAGCCCAACTCAAATGAAACCTATTCAGTAGAGACTTTCTTGACGCAGAACTCTGTTGTCAAGGGGAAAGTGATCTCCCCCTCCTCAAATTTTTCAAAACATAATACTTTCACATTAGTAAGTGCTTAATAAATATTGAATGAATAAATGAATTCATGAAGAAGTTCTTGAGAAAGTGATTAATAGTATGGTCAACACTACCAACTATTCAATGGCTTAGCATCTCTTGAAAAATGGTCTATATCTAAACTAATCTCTCCACCCCTTCCCCATGGTATTTTTAAGTCAAGTCAACTTTTATTAAGCACCTACTTTGTGCCAGGCATTATGCTAAGCTGGAAATAAAAAAGAGAGACAAAAAAATAGTTCTTGTTCTCAAGGGTCTCACATTCTGATGGGAGAAGCAACATGCAAACAACTGTACAAAAAAAAAAGATATAGTCAGGATAAATTAGAGATGCTCTCAGAGGGAAGGCACTAAAATCAAGAACTGGGAAGGGCTTTTTGCAGAAGGTGAAGCTTTGGCTGAAACTTGAAGAAAGCTAGGGAAAACATTATTCTGTACTTGGGTGACTCAGGAAACAAGGAGCTTTCCTTCTCAGTCAGTAAACCAGGATTGAGATTTAGTGTTGGAATACTAGGATGCTAGACCTAGAGTTGGAAGGTTCCTCATAAGCCATCAAGTCCAAATTTCTCATCTTAGAGATGGGGAAACTGAGTCCAGAGGAGTGAAGTGATTTGTTCAAGGTTACATTGTCAGCATGTGGCAGATAGTACTGGATTCTAAATCGCCTTTTCACTCTACCAAGACACCATAGCAAAGGAAATTGTTTTTTAATTAAATAACAAATTGGTTTAGTTCTTGGGAGATGGGGGAGCAGTGAGTATGGGGATCTGTGACCTCGTTGCTTTTCTCTCCCCTTTCGTAGAAGAAGTGGCTGCTGGACAAGAGTTCCTCGATCTTTTGCATTTCCGTAACTTCAGGGTTTTTTGATGCTGATGTTTAAATTTAATGTGAATTATTCTCTTTGAATAATAAAAGGAACTTCCTAAATCATTCCTTCTTGGCAGTCACGTCAAAGAAGAGGAAAGAGTAGAAAGATGCCCAAGGTAATAATTTAAATGAGCCCCAGGCTTCAGGAGGCAATTGGGTTGTAACAAAGCTGGCTGAACAGGCCTGAAGGCTATGGTTCATCCTGAGGCAATTTCTGCTATTGTACATTTGGGATGGTGGGGAGGAGCACTTTCAAAAAGTCTGTGCCCATTTATCACTGCCTTTCTTCTTAGATACAACCTGAGATGTAGGTGGCTAAGAATATTATTTTGAAGAATTAGTTCTCCACTTAAATGTTAAAACTGCTCCCCCCATTGAATATTTTTGTATTCATAGAATCTGAGAGTTGGATGGCACATCAGAATCAACTTAGGCCAACCCATGAACAAGAAATCCCTTCTGGTCATCTAGAATTTTCTTAGAGAAGAGAGAGGAAAGAGAAAAGAAGGCAGCCAATATATTCCCACCCCTATCCTGGCATTCTGTTTCACCCTGGAATAGATCTAATTGTCAGTGTTTCATCACTTTGAGCCTAAATCTTCCTCTCTGCAATTTCATCAATACACATGAAAATTATTTATCATTTTCTACAAGAAGTCCAGTATCACTGGATCATGGGAGTACTTGGGGGTAGGGAGTAAAGTATAAGAAAACTAGAAAGGTAGGAAGGGACCAAGTTATGAAAGACTTTAAAAGTCAAACAGATCATTTTACATTTGATTCTAGAGGTGATGGGAAGGTACTGGAATCTATTGAATAGGATATGATATGCATCTGCACTTTAGGAAGATGACTGTGATGGATGAGTGGACAATGAACTGGAATGGGGAGAGACTTGAGGCAAGAAGAAGCCTATTGCAGTAGTCCAGGTATGAGGTAATGAGAGAATACATCAGAGAAAAGAAGGGGGCCTACATAAAAGATAAGGCAGCATGAACAGCACTTGGCAATCGATTGGATATAGGATGTGAGAGTGAGGAGTTGAAGATGCCATCTGGGTTGTGAGCCTGGGTGACTAGGAGTATGGTGTCCCCTTAATAGTAATAGAGAGGTAGGGAGAAGGGAAGATTTGGGGGAAAGATGATGAGTTCCATTTTGGCCACGTTGAGTTTAAGATGTCTATGGGGCATCCAATTGGAGATGTCCAACACAAAAGATAAATTCAAAGAAGGCCAAATAAAGTGACAGGAAGAATTTCACATTGAAGGTGGGGTGAATCTCCCATTGGAGTTCAATCTAAGTAAGTGCCAGAAAGCTCGTAACCCAGAAGGCTAGCCATCACGTGGTAATTATTTTTGTCATAGCAACTGATGAAAATCACGTCATAATTCATAGAGGCCCGCAACCTGAGAAATCATAATCACCACTCTTTTGATTAAAGAAGGATCCATGAAAAGTGAACTACAGTAGGCAGGATCAAAGAATTCATTGTAGAATGAGGACAGCTGTGGTGATTTCCCTTCTTCCCACTGCAAAAAGTCATACCAATTCGATCCAAATTCCCATCCTTCCTTTCTCCGGTGGTGTGAGAGACACTGCTGAACAGTGAACAAATCTTACCTTGTGTATAGGATTAATGGTTCCTTGTCTGATGAAACAAGGAAAGGGACAGATTTCATTTTTTGATAGATCAATGGCATCCACTTAAGATTTTAAGCTTATTCAATCATTTTTTTTGGGGGGTGAGGCAGTTGGGGTTAAGTGACTTGCCCAGGGTCACACAGCTAATAAGTGCCAAGTATCTGAGGCCAGATTTGAACTCACCTGATTCCAGGGCCAGGGCTCTATCACTGCACCACCTAGCTGATCCTTAATCCATCAATCATTAAATATTAATTAATTACTTACTATATGCCCAGGCTCTAAGCTGGGAATACAACAAGGGGCAAAAGATAGTCCCTAGCCTTAGGGAGCTTAAAATCTGATGGGAGAGATAACAAACACACACACACACACACACACACACACACACACACAGATATATGCCTCATTTCTTATTAAGCCTTAATCACTGAATGGGCATTGCTTCAATCAAATTGAGACCTGTTAAAGACCTTAGCTTGAAAAGGTCAAGGTCTCCCACTACATCCAGGGCCATCTCCCAGTTGTCCCAATCTGTATCTAGCCATTGGACCCAGATGGCCGCAGAGGAGAAAGTGAGGCCGGTGACCTTGCACAGCCCTCCCTCACTTAAATCCAACTCACTTGCATGTCATGGCATCACCTCCCTGATGTCATGGTCCTCTTCGAGAACGAAGGACAAACAACAGCAACATATATACATATATATGTACAAACAAGCTACATGCAGAATAAATAGTAAATAATTAACAGACAGAAGGCAATAGATTTAAGAGGGGTTGGGGAGGCCTTCCTGTAGGTGGAATTTTAGTTGGGTCTTGAAGCCTAGGAGGTCAGTACTTGGAGCTGAGGAAAGAGAGTGTTGCAGGCATGGGGGACAGCCAGAAAAAAATGCCCGGAGCCTGGAGATAGTGTCTTGTTTGTGAAACAGCCAAGAGGCCGGTGTCACTGTATCAAAGAGTATGATGGGGACTAGAAAGGTGGGCTAGGTGATGAAGAGCTTGGAATGCCAAACAAAGCATTTTGCATTTGATCCTGGAGGCATAAGGGAGCCACTGGACTTTATTGAGTGGATTGGGAGAATTGACATGATCAGCTTGGTGCTTTAGGAAAATCATGTTGGTGGCTGAATAGATTAGAGTGGGGAGAGATCTGATGCAGGCAGACCCAGCAGCAGGCTATGGCAGTGATCCAGGCATGAGGTGGTGAAGACCTTCAGCAAGGTGGTAAGCTGTGGCAATGTCAGAGAAAGAAGGGGGCATAATCAAGAGATTTTGTAGTGGTGAAACTAACAGGTCTTGGCATAGCTTAGATATGGGGTGGCATGGAGGGGTCGTAGAGCTGGGAGGCAATCTACTCCAACTTTCAATGCTTCTTCTTTGGTCCACTGCATAAGGAGATCGGTTGTGTGAGATGTTTTTACCCTTCTGTTATGTCCTGGCTTTTAATAGCGTCATGAGAACAATGATCTCATTCTCCCCAACTTGATAATTATAGTGGAATACTTTTTATAACTTGAAAAGGCATCTCTGGCCGATTGATAGGAGAGTTAAAATTAACTATAACACAAGAGTTAGCCATGGCATGCCTTTCTTACCTTATCTTGTGGAGCAAAATAAATAGGAGGGAAAACATGTGAGGCTTGCCGATGTGTAAGGCTTTGTATAAGGTAATCAGCTCCTGTTGGCCTTTATCTCATTTTCCATGCTTTCTTTCACAGCTAAAAATCTGACCCAAGCACCTGCTATTTTTGCATATGGCACTTTTGGAATGATTTTTTTAAAAATCACAAGGGTGAAAATGCAAATGCTCTCAAGATAAAGGGAAGACTTTGTTTTGAAAATTGTATTACTTTTACTAATTAATTTTTAAAAATATGTAGGAAAATTGACAAAAAGTACACCTTCCACTTCTTGGAAGCAACTCATTTCTTTCTTCTGTGTACCCGAAGGTCATTCTCATCGAAGTCAGTTACTGAGAAATCTGGTGCACCTTAGAATCCATTCAAATACTTTTGAAACTGACTGGATTAGAGAAAAAGTCCTAAATAAGAGGAAGTACTCTAAATGAAGTTAAAGAGATCCAGCCAGGCAGGCTACCCTGAAAACTGAAGGATTATAATTAAGCTTTGGTAATAGCTCTAAACCACCCAAACCACTCAATCCTAAATGGATGAGAAGGAAGCCTATTCAGTATGTTATCTCTTGTGTATGTTGGCAAGAGTAGTGAATTAGTTATGTGTTTAGGTCTCCCCATGATTAAATGAAACAGGATCTCTAACTTTATGTGGGCCGTCTGCCTCCAAAGTGTGTTCTCCACTAATCTGTACTGAATGTTGAAATTCATTCCTTTGAGTTAATGATAACTTGAACATAAAATGTTTATAAATGTGTACATATGTATACATACATTAAAATATTTATCACATATATGCACAATTTATAAATTATATATGTACATTTTATTTACTTATCCATTTATGTGTTTATATATAAAGGTAGCTAGGTAGCCCAGTGGATAGAGTGCTACACCAGGAGTCAGGAAGACTCATCTTCCTGAGTTCAAATCTGGCCTCAGATACTGACTAGCAGTATGACCCTGAGCAAGTCACTTAACCCTGTTTGTCTCAAGTCCTTCATCTGTAAATAGCAAACCACTCCAGTATCTCTGCCAAGAAAATCCCAGACGGGGTCACAACGAGTCAGATATGACTGAAATAATTCAACAACATATATTTATGAATTACAGGTATGCATAACATGTATGTGTATATAAACATATATACTTACACATTTCTGTGTATATGGACACATTTTTAAAATGGTTTCATACTGTCTTATAGAGGACAGACCACCAGACTTAGCCAGAAAACCTGGGTTCTGGTTTTGTGTCACTTACTATGTGACTTTGGGCAAGTCACACTCTTTGGGCCCCAAACTTCCCCCTTCTAAAAAGGCTTTATGAAACAAAGCTGCAGTACTTTTGATACCCATCACTAGACAACATTTTAGGCTGCAAGGAGAAGGAAATACTAATCTATCCAATACTGAGACATTTGTGTACTGATAAATGTTTAACAGGAGGGTCTCAGGATTGGCAGCTTATGCAAGATGTACTTGTAAATTTGATCTGTATTATTAATACTTTCTCCATCACTCTCTTCTTTCCTTTCTCTCTGTTTCTTTCTTTTTGAGGCAGTGGTGTTAAGTGATTTGCCCAGGGTCACACAGATGAGTGTCTGAGGTCACATTTGAACTCAGGTCCTCCTTACTCCAGGGCCAATGAGCTACCCACTGTGCCACCTAGCTGCTCCTTTCCATCACTTTCTTAAGGCTAGATAACCAACAAAACAATAAAATCCACCTTTGTGGGATCTCCAAAGGGTAAGTATTCACACTGAAAATTTAACAAGCCATCTTTTCAAGTTGGTTTGGAACTGATTCTAGCACATCCCTGTGAGTGATTAAGGATCCCTGAGTTGAGGAGACAGACCCCTGTAGACCCATCCCTTTGGTGCTGATGTGAGACTCCTCATCTGTGAAATTTGATAATGGCCCAAGATTGCCAAGCCCTGGTCCACCTCTGACACTTGAGGATCCTATTTCATTTTAGCCTCACTACCCTACTAGAAGGTTAAAAAGAGCAAGTGATAGTGATGATGATGATAGCTAGTATTTACGTAGTGCCTACTATGTGCCAGGTACTCTAAGTGTGCTTTGTTTTACCAGTATTATATTCTGTCCCCTGTAAAATGAGAAGACAAAGTAATAATAATAATAATGATAATTAAGTGACTTGCCCAGAGTCACATAGCTAGATAATGGGGGTAAAAAAATAAAACACCAAAATCTAGAATTAGAACCTGAATCTTCAGATTCCTTGATTAGTATTCTTTTAACTCTTCTAAGGTCCTTCACTGTTAACATGTAAATGCCACCCCCCCCCCCACTCCCCTGCCTTAAAGGGGGAATACAGAAGTATAAGGGGTAACTTTCTTCTGAACCATTAGCACCTGATCATGAGTCAATTTTCAGATGAGACAGCTGTGTTATGAGAGAGCCAGCTCTGGACTGAGAAGGAGGAACAAGTGGGTTCTAGTTTCAGGATCGTGGAGTCTCTGAGCTGGAGTGGGCAGCTCAGAGAGGACGAGTCATCTGGCCCTACCCTCATGTCATCAAGTTTAATCAGGAGTCTCCCCTACAATATCTTTGACAAATGGCCTTTGCTTGAAAAACTCCAGCAAGTAGGAGGAGCCTGCTAATTCCCCAGGCAGCCTATTTCTCTTCTGGACAGCTCTAATTATTAGGAAATGTTTCCTACATAAAGTTGAAATTCTCTGCTCAGAAATTTCCAGATTATTATTTGAGATTTTCTGGAAGGGGCCAAGTAGAACAAATCTAACCCCTCTACCACGTGGCCACTTTTCACATACTTAGAAGATGGCCATCATGCCTCCTTTAGGTCTTTTCTTCTTTACTCTCAACATCCCCAGTTCCTTCAAGGGATCCTTGTATGTCGAGATCTCAAATCACCATCTTCTGGGTTTTCTTACTTCTCAATATCCTTCCTAAAATGTAGCACCAGAACTAAACAGAGAATAATTGTAGTTGTGACCTTGGTAGGGGAGAGTACAGGGGGACCATCCCTTCTCATTTGGGATACCATACCACTCTTTTTTTTCTTAACATATTAATTTTTTCCACTCAATAGTATTTTATTTTTTCCAATTACATTTAAAGATAATTTTCAACATTCACATTTATAAGATTTTGAGTTACAAATTTTTATCTCCCTCGCTCCCTTCTCCCCTCCCCAAGACAGCAGGCAATCTAATATAGGCTATACATGTGCAATCATATCAAGCATATTTCCACATTATTCATGTGGTAAAAGAAGAATCAGAACAAAAAGAAAAACCCAAGAAAGAAAAAACAACACAAGAGAAAATCGTCTGCTTCCATCTGCATTCACACTCCATAGTTATTTCTCTGCATGTGGGATAGCATTTTCCATCGTCTTTTGGAATTGCCTTAGATCATTGTATTGCTGAGAAGAGCTAAGTCCCATGCCCCATGCCCTGACATAATACAGACTCATATTGAATTTATGATCCAGTCTAATCACCTTGGGATGTCACTTCAATTATTTTGGTTTCAATTTCATTACATATAAAACAATAAGAATTGGGCTACCTAATCCCTGCATTTATTTTGTGACTTATAAGCTATCTGAAGATTTTGATGGAGGCCAGAAGTCCTTAATATTGAAGAGAAGATGCCAAGCTGGACTAGTAGAGACAATTTCCTTATTTGGGACTTTTCTGCATCAATGAAATTACATGTTCAATCCCTATCCCTAGAAATCCAAAATGCTTGTATTTTTTGAGAGGAGAAAGTCAAGTGGCGGGGGAGGGGGGGGGCGGCGGTTAAGTGTCCATGGAAGTAAAATAAGCATGCTCATATATCATTTGATGAGTAAAGGGCTTGATAACAGAGGGTTGGAGAGGGGCCACAAACTACCTTTTTCATAATCTTTCTTAGGTTCAGTCTAGTCCAAGGGGGACTGGAGGGTTATAGGTAAACAGAATAAATAAAAGTGTATGTGCTAAAAAAAAAAAAAAAAAAAAGCAATGTGCTAAACACTAAAGATACAAATGCAAAAGCAGGACAGCATCCGACCTCAAGGAGCTTATGTTCTTTTTTTTTTTTTTTTTGCAGGGGGAAGGCAGAGCAATTGGGGTTAAGTGACTTGCCCAAGGTCACACAGCTAGTGTGTCAAGTGTCTGAGGCCAAGTCCTCCTGACTCCAGGGCCGGTGCTCTACTCACTGCACCACCTAGCTGCCCCAAGGAGCTTATGTTCAAATGAGAGATAACATAAATATTGAATACAGAGACAGTCTTTTCCCTCAAAATGTTTACATTCTAATAGAGAGGCAAAAAAAAAAAAAAAGGAATGTTTTGCCTAAGGAGGCAGGGAAAGGTTCTGAAGTGCAAGAAAAGAGTAAAAGTTGAAAGTAAGGAGAATGAAAGTGATCTGCTTCTTCCTCGAGGCTGTTCCAGGCCAGGGGTCAGTGGCTGGGAGCAGGCTTCAAACCACATTAAAAGCTTTGCTTTCCTAGGCAATGAATGACTTCCTTTAGCGTATAAAAATCACGTGGTGACAGTTGCGGTTTCAAGTAGCAAATGAGAAGAATTAAGGAGAAAGAAACGTATTTTCCTTTTTTAATTTCTCATTAGGATACGTGTGAGAAAAATGCAAGGGGTGGGGGTGGAAGGAGGAGGAGAATGCTGGGGAAGAAAAGAAGTAGGAAGAAAGTACACCAGCCACAGAAGTGAGGAGAATCTGGTGCCCAGAGCAGATCTGCTCTAGCCATAGTTCACCTATTATATTTGCAGTTTTATGTTCCATGCCTTAGGGAAAGTCTCCTGATCTTGTACCTACCATAATGAACTTTTAGTCCTGGACTTTCAGTTTCCAAAGGGAAACAGGAAAAAAAAAACGAAGAAAAACAAAGATGCCCTGTAATTAAATCATGGACCTTGGCATCTGATTGAATTTCAAAGACCTACTTTTATTTTTACCCAAGTTCCCTCCCTCCAGTGACTCTGAGCCATTGTCTTTTTGCATTTGGCAGTCTCTCTTCCCCACAAATTAGCCAGTAGAGCCTTTCTTTGAGTCCGTGCTGGGTATTCACCTTTCCCTACACCCCCTCCCCCACTTCAGGCTCTCTCCCTTTCATGGGCAGGCAAGCCCTTAGAGAGCAGAGACTTGGGAGGGGCTGGGATGGTGGCCCTTCTTTGTATCTCCAGTTCCTAGCAAAGTACCTAGCGTAAATAGTAAGCACACAGGGTAGCTAGGAAGCTGTCTAGTTGGGAAAATCTGAATTCAATCCTGCCTCAGATGCTAGCTATGGGATGCTGGCAAAGGAAGTCAACAAGCATTGTTTTTTTTCAAGTCAGCAAACATCTTTCAAGTACCTACTAAAAGGCAGACACTGTGCTAAGAGTTGGGGATACAAAAAAAAATCTCTTAGCCTAAGTGTCCTTATCTATAAAATGGGCATTCTAATAACACTTTCCTCACAGGATTGTTGTAAGGCAACCTCCGATTCCAAAACTATTGCTCTTTCCAGTAGTTGCGATGTGCACATGGATTAAGGACTCCCTTATAATGAAAAAAAAAAAAAAGCTTGAAAGATTTTTTAAATGGCTTCTTAAATTTATGAGTTATTTCAAGGCATCTTGAGGAGATTGTTCTAAACATCCAGGCCACTGGCATATGGAAACTTGTATTCCATCTTTCTAAGTAGTCTTAAGCCTTTTCAGGCACGTCTTATAGGTATAGACTCTTGCTCTTAGTCTAAACTAATCCAGAGAAATCATGGAAAAACACATGAGTAAGTTGGGTGACATTTTTTTTAAAAAGAAAATGAAAATAGTATGCTTCAAATTGCATTCAGACCCCAGTTCTTTCTCTGGATGTGGGTAGCATTGTTCATTATGAGTCCTTTGGAATTGTCTCGGATCATTGTATTGCTGAGACTAGCTAAGTCATTTATAGTTGATCATCATACAGTGTTGCTGTTACTGTGTACAATGATGTTCTGGCTCTGCTCACTTCACTGCATCAGGTCATGTAAGTCTTTCCAGATTTTTCTGAAAATCATCTCCTCTAAATTGCTCTCCAGAATGGTTGGATCAGTTCTCATCTCCACCAACAATGCATTAGTTTTAAAGGGTGACATGAACCATACCTAACATCTCCCATGAGGTCATGAAATTACTGCAAATCTGCGTCTAAGATACAGTTCAGTTTTTTTTTTAATGAATTATAAAATACCTTGATTTGGGAGCTAAAAAAAATCTTTCTGAAATTAGTGCTAAATAGATCTCTTTGATAATTGTAAAACACTATTGTAGCCAATCAGTTCTTTGGTACAACTTTAGCTCAACAGCAGATTCCCTAAATATGAATGCAACTTAAAAAACCTCCCTGTAAGGAATGGACCTGAACTCTCTCAGAAGAAAAAAAAAGGGAAAAAGCATGGTTCAGAAGGTGGAGGAGTCACAAGGCTATCACAATGAGGAATACAGAAAAGACCTCTGTGATAAGACTGGCTTCTTTTTTCTGCTTCATAAGGAGAAAGAAGGAGCTGAGATCAGGGAAACATGGGAGAAAATTTAGTCTCTACCTTGATTAGTTGGGAGCAGATGTAGAAATGTCTCTGTGGGAAGTTAAAGCCACTAGCTTTAGGATAAGAAGATGAAGCTCTAGAGTCCTAAAAACCCTGCATATATCCTCAAAAAGGAATTTTTACTAAGTTAATATAATAAGAGCAGGGTAAATTTAAAAGAAATATAATTAAAGTCTATAAATTTAATAATGATTAGTGAGAGGTACTAAATTGTATATGCTTACTTCTTTAAGTCATATTCTCTCTATAGATCTTTTATAAAGATTAGTAATATTGTATGCCTTTTAACAAGTTACATTTTTTAAAATATTCAGCACAACCAACTTTCTTAATGTTTTACTATGATGGCTCACAGTGCCATGGTGGTCACCCTAGATTCTTAAAAGTCATGCCAGGGTAGCACAAGCTATAGCAGATTTGACCATTTGATACAAGCTTCAGGTATAATCCCAACAATATCCTGAATCAGATTTCCAATATCCAACCTAGTTAAATGGAGTGAAAGTCATCACCAGCAGGATGGTTTTCCGGCAATGAAATTTTTGGTCATGGCAATCCATTAAACAAAGAGAAATACCAAATGGCCCTCAGTATTGTGTGCCCCTTTTCTAATTTTGCAGTGACAGTTCCAGAATGGAATGCAGATGGGGAAGAATATAGATGGTGCTAAGAATCGCACAGTCTTTAGATCACCTATAAACTTAACTTAGCTGTTGCTACTCTAAATATAAGATCCTTGTCTATTAAGCAATAAGTAATCATACTCCTGGAGAAACAGAATCATACAAATCTTGACTTTCTCAGTACAAACAAAACCAGAAGAAAGAAAGAAGATGAAGCTAAATGGGAGGGTTATACATAATGATACGCATGTGGCTCATGTTGAATTGCTTGACTTCTTAGGGAGGGTGGATGGGAAGGGAAGAGGGGAGAGAATTTGGAACTCAAGGTTTTAAAAAAATAGATGTTCAAAAGTAAAAAAAAAAATAAATGGGAGGGTGTCTAACAGGTTCTCTTTGGAGAAACAAATTAAGGAATTGGTTGAATTGGTCTTATGTGCCCAAAGACAACAAGAGACATCATTTTAGGAGACATTTAGCCATATAGCATTGTAACCCTCACAAAAAGGTGTTTGCAAAAAGACTCCTGTGAAAAGAATCATAGCTTATGCACCTGCTACAGAGGATAAAAAGGTAAAGAAATTCTAATAGCTCAGTTAGATTTTCTGAATTCAAACAACATATACTTTGATGTGGGAGCTAAGTGGTGCAGTGGATAGTGTCAGACCTAGATTCAGAAAGACTCCTATTCCTGAATTCAAATTTGACTTCAGACAGCTAATAGTTGTGTGACCCTGGGCAAGTCACTCGATCCTGCTTGCCTCTGTTTCTTCATTTATAAAGTGAGCTGGAGAAGAAATGGCAAACCACTCTGGTATCTTTGCCAAGAAAACCTCGATTGGGGTCTTGAAGCGTCAGACACAACTGAAAAAATGACTCAATAACAATATATTTTATATTCAGTAACTTCAGTGCACAGGTGGGAGTAGGTGAGGTGAGAAATGTATTGGAAATACTGGACTAGGCATAAAGAATGAAAAAGCTCCCAAAGACTTTTAGACTACCCAGAAGCTTCATGCCTATATATTGTGAAGGTTTTCTTTTGAGAAGATAATTCCTGGATATGTGACATAGTGAGTACCATGACATTACAACACATGAAATTAATTATATTTTAACAAATTTGAAGTGGTATATTACCTGAATTGTCTATGAAGTTATGACATCTCTGACTCGTTAGAGCAAACATTAAAATTTGTACAAAGAAAGAATAAAAAAAGATAAAAAATGGTATTCAGTGAAAACAACTCAAACCTGACCTATTTAAACATTTTTTGATGATGAAAGTAGGATTCATTCTGAAAAAAGGAAACTCGACATATATTATAATAATTTAATATAGAAATTTAAGTGAGATAAATAAATTGCCATAAAAAGAAGACTAATCTTAGCAAACACTTGACTCGCTTGCCAAGTAGAGAGATATGGAAGCCAAGGGCAGCACAAGTTGAGAATCTAAGTGTGTTTAGAGATTTTGGAAGCAGGATGTTGATAGATAAGAAGTATCACTCTATAAATCAGAGAGAAGTAGTACAGGGTAAACCCAGTTTAAAGAAAGCTTGGCAAGAAACCCAACTGAGCACTAAAGACTTGAGAGTATTCAAGGCTGAAAATGGAGGAAAAATTGAGGAGAAATATAAAAATTGTTATTACAAAATTAAAAAAAAACCAGACACATCAAATACAGCAAAGCCACCACACATATGCTCATATCGGAGAGAAAAGTTACTGAGAACCAAGATGGTGAAGGCAGCTGGATTAAACCATATGTACACAATGGCTCTCCATGAGGAGCTCCATGTAATGGTTGTGAGCACATTGGGATACACAAAGAATTTGGAGGAGGGAAAGATGCAAAAGGTATGGGAAAATATTAATTCTAACAAAAGGCACCCAAGAAAACATCAGTAACTACTGAACTTTGAGTTTAATTTCCCATTTTCATAATAGTTTTCTGAAAATCATTTGCATACACATTGATAGCATCTTTGATGAGGGTAATAGTAGGAAACTTGTAGGCTTTCATAAGTGATAGTCCACATTAGACTACATCTTTTCCATCTCATAAAGGACTTCAATATGTAGAGAATAGATCTCACTGTGTTTATCATTTGTTAAGTATTTAATTTGATAGAGCAAAACATCAATTTAAAAGTTCTCTAATTATTAACATCAAATGAGAGTGAGAAAGGTTCACCAAAAGTGCTAGAAGAAAGACCCCTTATGGATTATGAGGATCTTTAGATGTTCCTGTTTGTGGATGACATTGTGTTGACTGATCCAAGCCCTGGAACATGGGTGAACCTTCTAGAAGAGGCCTACAACCCCTCAGAAGAGTTAGTCCTAACAGTACCCATGGGGGTGGGGGTGGGGTGAAGAGAAACCAAGTGTATGAAAAAATCTATTATTCATATTATGCAATGGACAATCAGTAGAGCTTTGTCATGTATACTGCATACACATGTAATACAACGCACATAGGTTTTTATGTCCTCGTGCATGTGTATATAGATGTATGCATATGCATGTATACATGTACCTATATATGCATACATCCAAACACACGCAGATAGATAGATAAGAGAGTGCAAATGGACAAGTTGGACCCAGGAGGAAGAAAGAAGGCTGGATTATCTTTGGGAAATTGCAAAGTTTCTTTACTGACCTCAAACTTGATTAGTTGAATTAGTTGAAAATGAAGCCCCATCTTTTTAATACCAGTCTTCTACCATTTTGGTTATAATGAAAAATGAGCATCATCCTGAAAGCAATGGATTGGTGCTTGGGGCATGTGATCAGATGCTAAAACATAACAAACATGGAATGAAGAATAAGAACAAGAATCAAGGATATCTTTAAGAAACTGTATGATCAAAAAAGATGGGATGTTCACATGGCAAGGCAAGAGCTAGGGGTCACCACTGTACTCCACTGGTATCCTTGTAATGTCAGAAGAAGGAGAGGGTGACTTTTCTCATGGTAGAGGAATCCCTCTGTGGCAAACCTACCAATAGGAAGGTGTTGACTAGAATCATAAAGAATGGGCAGATGTGTGTTTTGGTCAGTATTGCTAGAGTGACTATTCACATTAATGAGACCACAGATCCATTGGGGGAAATGAGTGGAAAAGAGCTATAAAATAAACACATCTTCTGGTTTGGATCATAGATTAGAGAACCAGGCTATCATGACTCACCTGGGAGCAGTTTACTCCATTTCCTTTTGGATACTTTGTCTGAAATTAAGGAACCTGTTAAATCCTGGGCTAGAAAATATTACCATAAAGTAACAACAGTAAAGAGCACAAATAACGCTTGGAGCCTTGAATGAGAATTTTGATAGGAAATTAGAATTATGATTAACAAGAGTAAAGGTTTACCCAGATAGGACACAGGGTAGAGTGGTTCTCACTCACTCTACCCTGGTTATGTTTCTTTATATTTACTAAAAATGAAAGACATTCCTAATCATCACTTGGACAATATTCTGTAAAATGGTTTATTTTGAAGGAAATAAAAGTTATTGCCCAACCAGGGTACTTAAGGCAAATGAAGGGCCATTGATTGCTATCTAAGAAGTATTTAATAAAAGAACATTTCTTTTCAATGACTTCAGGTGATTAATCAAATCTAGTACTGTTTGGAGAGCCATTGATGTGTGTGTTTTATGCTATTCTGGGATGCATTTTGCAAATATTTCTTAGTGGGTACTCACACAAGGGAGATCTTCAAGTGTATTCTTTCTGTCTCTTTCCATATCTTCCTCTCCTTTTCTTTTCTATTTTCTCTCCTTTCCCTCTTTATCTATTTCCCTCTCCTCCCTATACACACATGTGTGTGGATCTAAGTACCAGTTGATTATAAGTTATCCATCTGTTACATCTTATACTTATTATATGACCAGCCCATCTCCTTTGTTGGCATGTATGTTCTTAACATATATCAAAATGTAGTACTAGAACTGGTAGGCATTTCCAAGGATATCTGGTCCAATCCAGTGACTTTACCCAAGGTCATACTGGTACTTTACATCAGAAGCAAAACTTGAACTCAGGTCATCTGATTCCAGAGCCAGAGATCTTTCCAATATAATGTTATTTGTCTTATGCTCTAATTTAGATTGTTTTAAATATCATTTACTTATCTAGCACTTCTTAATTTTAGTGCCTTCCCTCTGTTAATTATTTTGCATTTTTCCTCTATACAGCTTGCTTTGTATGCATTTGTTTGCATATTATCTCCTCCTTTAAATTGTAAACTCCCTGAAGGCAAGGATTTTTTTTTTGTATCCTCTTTTTGTATCCTCAGTGATTAGCATAGTGCCTGGCATATAATAAATACATAATAAATGTGTATTAATATATAATTATTAAGTGTTTTCTCTGTATAAAGCACTTTGCTAGCACTAGATTATATAAAATAGCTCAGAGAAGACATAGTCCCTGCCTTTCGGAGGCTTACAATCTAAGAGGATAGGAAATAAACATGGATGGCACATGACATTACATGGTAAATATATGTGAGAGAGTTGTAAAACAATGTTCTGTGAAATCCCAGGAGAAAGGCCATTACCAACTGATAGTGATCAGCCATGCTTCTTGATAGAAGTGGGTTCTGAGTTAGGCTTTAAAATATGAGTGGAAATTCAACATATGAAGAAGGGGAGAGATGCCATTGTACTAGGGTACAGGGAACCACATAAACAGAGGCAGGGAGTCTAGCTAGCTCATCATACATTTTAGGATACAGAGAGTAGGCCAGTTTGGCTAAAGGATAGAGTATGGAAGGTAGTGATGTAAGAAGGCTAGAAAGATAGGATTCATAGGACCATAATATTAAAGCTGAAAGGCACCTTAGAGACCCTTCAATCCAACCCTCTCATTTTTAATAGTATTTTAGTTTTTTCCAATTACATATAAAGATAATTTTTAACATTCATTTTTTAAATTTTGACTTCCAAGTTTTCTTACTCCCTCCTCTCCCTCCTTAAGATGATAAGCAAGATGATGTAGGTTATATATATGCAATCATGTAAAACTTATTTCATGTTGTAAAAGAAAGTTTATTTTTAAAGATACAGCTTACAAAAGGAAAAAATATGAAAAAAATAAAGAAAGTGAAAATAGTTACTTTGTCTGCATTCAAACCCACCAGTTCTTTCTCTGAATATGGATAGCATTTTCTGCCATGAGTCTTTTGGAATTGGCTTGGATCATTGTATTGCTGAGAAGAGCCAAATCAATCACAGTTGATCATCTCACAATGTGGCTGTTATTGTAAACAATGTTCTCCTGGTTCTGCTCACTTCACTTTGCATCAGTTCACTTAAGTCTTTCCAGGTTTTTCTGAAATCTGCCTGCTCATCATTTCTTACAGAACACTAGTATTCCATTACAATCATATAGCACAACTTGTTCAGCCATTCCTCAAATCAACCCTTTCATTTTACAGATGAGTAAACTGAGGCCCAGGGTGATTAAGTGATTTGCCTCATAGAAAGTATCAGAAGTGGGATTTGACCCAGAGCGAGAGCTTTTCATCTCCTTCATGGGGTTAGTTTACATCATATACAGATGACAAACTAAGTTATAGAAGAAATTGAGCATTCAGAGAAGGACAGGCTTTGCCATAAAATAAACAAGATGTCTCTGGAATCAAGCAAGCATTTATTAAGTACCTACTTTGCTATTGGCACTGTGCTGGGCAATGAGGGAGCTAAGGCAAAAATGAAGTAGTCTGTGCCCTCTAGAAACTTACAGTTTACCTTGTATCATAATAATAATTTTGATGTGGGGTAAAAATCAGCCTGGGTTCTTTGAATCCTACCTAGCCAGGAGTGACTTTTCAGAGTTGAAAGGAACTTAGATAAGCCTGTTATGCCTACATTTAAATTGTGGGGGGAGGTTTGTATAATGATGAGGCATCATTCAAATGGGACTTCTTAGGTTTTAAAGGACAGTAAAGTATCAGAATTCTCTAATCAGTTCTCTTCTTATGACTTTCCACTTAATCTTCTTAATAGAAAAAAAAATACCATGACTCATCTGACTTGAGGAGTTCACAAATACTCATCATAATTTAAAATGGTACCAAAATGTCTGTGTGCCTTGGAGATGATCAGATTCTTAGCATTAACTACCTAATTTTATATCAGGTCAAGCTATGTGTCCTGCAACAGATAAACTTTGTTTTACTTTTGTCAGTAAACAGAAGTTTTGAAACTGCTAAAGACTAGGAAAGCTATATCTTTTTTGGGGTGGGGGGAGGGAGATGGAGAAATCTTTTTCCCCTTTTGCCTTACCTATGTCATCCAACTCAGGTGTCTTCCATAAGACTACCATGTTATTTTCCACTGCATACACATATCAGGTTGTATATTGTGGTCTGAAGCCACAACTTGGATTCAGAAGGCTTGTCCATGCTAGGGCAGCATGTTCCCAGGCTCTGAGGCCCCAAAAGGTCTATAGGTCATCATTACTTTTTGATCCATTTCCAACGTCTGACCTGAGCATCTTATGTCAATTTCAAAGATCCCTATTGCAGAGGGTCATGCTAAAGGATGCCGAGATTCTACCTGCTACTGCTAGTATTCTTCTGCTGGAACTAGTAGTGTATAGGCGTTGTGTTTGAGTGGTCAAGGCAGTGTGACATTGGAAGGCTTATGAAAGATTTGCCCTTAAAAATATGCAGATACAGGGCAGCTAGGTGGCTCTGTGAGTAGAGCACTGGCCCTGGAGTCAGGAGGACCTGAGTTCAAACCCATCCTCAGACACTTGACACACACTTACTAGCTGTGTGACCTTGGGCAAGTCACTTAACCCCGATTGCCCTGCCAAAAAGCAAAAAAAAAAAAAAAGAAAGAAAGAAAAATGTGCAGACACTTATTGATTTAGAAGCAGAAGTATAAAGGAAATGAGTGAGATTCTCAAGCCAATAAGACAGCACAAAAGCTCCTGAATCTTATCAAGGAAACATATGTACAGACTGCTACCTTTACCGTAAGGTAAAAACTGCTTCAAACATAATTAGGGAAGAATCTTTGCTACATTACCAGCACTTATTTCTCTTCCCTTGGTAGACCTGCTTTCCCTCAGGTGCTTAATAGATCCCAAACTACAAGGCCAGGTGATCCCCACTCCTTATTCTGCATTAATAATACTAGCCCTGGTAATTCAGATTGCATTTATATTTTACATATACATCATCTCATTTTATCCTTAAAAGTGCATGTATGTATGTATTATATCCATTTTACAGATGGAGACATGGGGTAACTTGGACTCATACCATATTTCCTACTGGAAAGCCACATACTGACGAGCACTGGGCGAAATTGAATCCCGAGTTGATGTACTCTGTGTTCTGAGAAAGATGGATTATGACTCTAGCTTGTTTTCTATAACCAAAGGAGAGACAAAACAAAACGAGGTTCCTTCCCCAACCAGGATCCCTGTTTCCCCTAAACACAGACATATAGGAACAATCCTATAGTTTCTCTTCCCTATAGAAGGAAGCCTATAGATTATATCAACTCCAAATGAGGAATTTAAAAGGATGGTTGCACACTGTACTCCCTTGATTCATATCTAACTTACCCTTTTGAAAAAGCAGAAGAGCTAAACTTGTACTAACCTCCAGACTTGATAGCATTTGGAAGATACAATGTCTCCTCCAGAGCTATAACTAGACATTTTGTGCATGGGGCAAGCAGCAGTAAATTCACCATCAAATCTATTTAACACAAATGCAACTGATGGGGAAAGGATATTGTGATACTGCCCTATGAAGTAGGGAGGGGAGGGGACAGAGATGTCAAGATGCCATGAAGCGCCTGTGAAGGGAGGCTGATCCCTGGGGGAAGCTGGATGGAATCAAGTCAGCAAGGAGGTCACCTGGGGTTTTGCTGACAAAGGGAGAAGCATAACATCTGGTAGCTTCTTATGTTACCTAATTAGTCTTATGAAATAGGTGCTAAGTTCAGTTGTTTCTATACTGCTGAATAACTTCACCCTCCAAATTTCAACACTCTGAGGAAAAGCCCCAGTCACTCTATCCCAGTTATCTCCAGTTCTCGTTAAAGCAGAGCTGAGTAGGCCTTCTAGGATCTTAGAAAGAAGCAGACCTGAGTAGAATACAAAAATTAAAATAGTAGATTGGGCTTGAAGACACAAGTTCATTCTATCCTTCTTCCTCTCCCCCTTTCCCTCTCCTTCCCCTCTTCCTTTCCTCTTTCCCTCTCTCTTCCTTCCCCACTCCTCCTTCTCTTACTCCTTTTCTTTCTTCCCCTTCCCTCCTTTCCTTGCCCCTCTCTCTTCCTTCCCCTCGCCGCAGCACTCCAAGAGCTTTCCATTCTTTCCCCTAGGTTCATATCTGGTGGTTCCGAGACAAGCCATCCCCCCAACCCCCCCCCCCACACACACACCTAGGACAGGCATCCATGGATAATCAATTTCTCTCTTCTTTCCATTAATGCTAGGATTCATCATACCCATCAAAACTGACATTCTCAACTCCTGCTGTATACGTATCTTCCGACTGATCTAGGGATTTTGCCTTATAGTCTCTGTGCTTGATCCCCATTAAATGTGTCTCTCTTGAGCTGAATTCTGTGTTGATTTAGTGCAATTGGGCCTCACTGGGGAAGATTCGTAGCTGAAAAAAATATCCCTAACAGATTTCAGGTGAAGCAGCTTGTTAAAGTCCCTAGTGTGGGTGGAGTTTATTAAATATCTCCCTTCATTTAGACTTTCTAACAGATTTTTGACAGAAAAATGTGAGAAATGTCTCCCTGTAAGACTACGTTCTACCTGGAAAGTCTTATGAGCTAATGATGAGTAAAGGGAACAGAACCAGGAGAACATTGTACACAAGCACAGACGCATTGCTTCTGTGATGACTAACTTTGATAGACTTGGCTCTTCTCAACAATGCAAGATTCTAAGACAGTTCCAAAAGATTCATGATGGAAAAAGCTATCCATATGTAGAGACAGAATTATAGAATCTGAATGCAGATTGAAGCAAACTATTTGCTTTTTTAAAAAATATTTAGATTTGTTAAATCTTTTTCATGGTTCATTTCATTGGTTATAATTCTTTACAATTTGATTATTGGAAAAGTTCAATGTGAAGGTATTATGTCAGATTACATGTCATCTTGGGAGGGGATGAGGGAGGAGACAGAGAGGGAGGAATTTTGGAACTCAAAAACTTAAGGAACTGAGTGTTGCAAACAAAAAAATAATTAATAAAAAAGACTATGTTCTAGTGTCCATGGTATTAGAAAATTGGGCAGTCTCATTAACATGAAACTGATAGCAAGATAGATGCCCCCTCCCCCTACACGCACGCACACACACACACACACACACACACACACACACACACACACACACGGGGTGGGGGGGCGGGAGAGATAGAATCCTTTACCTCACTACTTGGATTATCTTTGCTATCCCCCCAGGTAAATGAAGTTTTCAACAACCACCTGCTTGTCCACTGATTTTTGGCCCCCAGAGTTGTTCTTTCCATCGTTGTTAGGCTGAATAAAAATTAAGATATTGAAAGCCATCAACATTTGATTCCTCCCCGTGTTCATTCACAGTCTCCTGTGAAGAGGAACAGATGGAATAAGTTCCTTACAGAACATAGACATTCAGTGCAACTGAAGTAATGCACATCTAATTTTCATTTTTATAAGAGGCAAAATTAGAGGCTTGTCCCATGAGTGCAGGGCATACTGGGCTCCTGCGTTGGTGTGTAAGGAGGAGATGGGCACCAAAGCACCTTGTGTTTGAGAGAGTGGTCATGGTACTAAGTTTGGAGCAGAATTGTCTTGGCCTCCATCCTAAGAATTGGTCTTTCATAATGAAGGGGATGGTTTCAGAGAAACCTGAGAAGATTTGTATGAACTGATGCAAAGCAAAGTGAGCAGAGCCAGGAAAAGGGTCTACATAGTAACAATAATATTTTTAAAGATAAACAACTTTGAAAGACTTAGTAATATTTATCAACACAATGACCCATCATAATTTCAAAAGACTCATGATGAAGCATGCTATCTATCTCCAGAAGGATAACTGATGGGGTCAGAATGCCAATTGAAGCATATTTTTTTCTCTTTCTATTGCTTTTCTTTTGTTGGGGGAAGGGGACATGGTTAATGCAGAAATTTATTTTGCACGACCATTCATATTTGTAATGGGCTTTGTTTTTCATGTCTTCTCAATGGGCAAAGGAAGGGAGAGAATTTGGAACTAAAAATAAAATTGAATCAAAAGTGTTTTAAAAAAGCTTCTTTGAGGGATTGACTTATTTTATCATGGGATTGCTTTGACAATCTCAAAATGAATTGCTAGTACTTTTCTGACTCCTGCTTTAGTAAAGGCCCATTCCTCTTTTTTTCTCTTAGGTTATGAGCAGGACGCTGATAAAAGAATAATATTAAGTGTCATATCACACACTGATTCATGCAAGGAAGGAATGTGATGTTAGGCACCTGGTGAATGTTCAAGAACTATCATTTGGATGAAGGAATGATGATATACTTACCCTGCTGGCTGAACATTAGTTTTAAGGGGATGATCAATTTGAACTGTGTATCAAGGCATTTTGTTACTATTATATTCCTAGCACACTGGGCACACCCTATGTTGAGAGGACTCTCCAGTGGCTCAAAGACTCATATGATGGCCACTGAGTCTGAAGATACAGAGTCATTTCCCGAAGGGTGTTAACTGTGCCCAGGCTCTGGATTGTCATTAGTTCTACCACAGGTGTCTCAGTCAGTCAGCCAATAAACACTGATTAAGTGCCTACTATATGCTAAGCACTGGGGCCCACCTGCTGAATTCTATTCCCAGATTCCACAACTCCTAGAATAGTACAAGACCATATGTGCCACAGAAAGTTCTCCCAAGGACTCTAAGCTACTGTAGGTATGTTGCCTCAATCGCACCGAGAGCCTTACCTAACCATCCTTCATGCTTTGGTTACAGAAGGTCAACTTTCTGATGTCTACAAACGTCACATTCCCTTAACCACTTGAATACTATGACTGAAAAAAAGTTACTTTCAGAAAAACAATCTCAGTGGCATCATGCAAAATCTTTTTGTTGTTGCTGTTTTTGTTTTTGGCAGGGCAATTAGGGTTAAGTGACTTGCCCAAGGTCACACAGCTAGTACATGTGATAAGTGATAAGGCCGGATTTGAACTAAGGCCCTCCTGACCCCACTCACTGTGCTACCTAGCTGCCCCTAGCATGCAAAATCTTAACATTCTTTAGCCCAATCATGTATAATGATGACATGAGGTACTAATAGACTTTGAAAATGGAATACCTCTAAAGTGAGATTTTATATTCATAGCATCTAGATTTTATCATTTCAAATGTATAGGACTATTGTAAATTTCAGGTGTTACATTCCAGAACTTCAACATGTAGCCCACTCTTGTTTTTTTTCTCTTTTAACAAATCCATTTTAATATTTTCCCATCAAAAACATAACTTTACCAAATTTTATTTCCTTTTTTTTCCCCAAAGAAACTTTATTGGGGATGGGAGGAACCAACACTTGACAATGCACATGAAGTAACCAAATCATCTACCAAGCTATTTCTCTGATTAGGAACTTTTTGTTTATAATTTTTGTTATACTCAGATATTACTATCATCACCACTCATCTCTGACATTCAACTACCTTGCCTTCCTCACTGTGCTGACAGCTACGTTTTGCAAAGAAAAGTTTAACCTTTAGTTACAAATAACAGCAATTGCCTTCATAGCTTTTCTTGAAATGTAGAACTCTGAAAAAGAAAATACATCTTTTATTCCTATTTTTGCTATTTGCCAGTTGCTGTTTTTATGGAATTTTATAAAAATTCACTTCTTGCCATTTCATGTCCACTTGAATTTCCTTCAGGCTCAAATGCATTCCATGGTTTTGAAATCATAGAGTCAAAAAGTTAGAAGGAACCTCTGATGTCATGCAATAACAAATTGGCTGGAGTAGATTTTAATTATGCTAAGTTTATTTGGCAACTCTTCATTAAGATGCCTGGTTGTGTCATGGAGATTACCCTGTGTTCCTGAAGGCTAATGCCAGAAGAACAGAAGCTGTCTCAGTTTTGCAAAGCTGGAAAGACTTCCAGTACAGTTCCATTAATAGGCTATGTGCCTTGATAATGAACTCATTGGACATGGTGACCCATGAAACAGATAACAAGTCAGAATGACTCACAGTACTCCTTAACCCTATTCTGTTTTCCCAGTGATGGTGTAGAACAGCAGATGAAGGCAAGGGGGGTGGTGGTGGAGCACTGCCAATGCATATCAAGATTAAGAAACGCATTGATTTTAAGGCCAATGAGAAACTTTAATTTAACTCTTTTGTCCTCTTAATGTGAAATCTTTGTTTTCTAAGTTCATACCCACTAGAGGAGTCTTGCCACATCCATAATGGTTTCTTGATATAAATGAAAGATGACATAAAGAAGTAACAGTGAAATGAAAGAATAGGTTACAGGTTCTCCTTGGAGAAAAGATGAAATGATTTCATAGTATCATAGAATTTAGAGTTAGACATAATTGTTTTTCTTAGGATCATGGATCTGTAACTGGAAGGGACCTCAGAGGCCATCTAATCCATGTGACAAGCCTAACAATTTACATAAGAAAACCCAAGTGGATGCAAAATGAATGTTGTCTGAGTTATGATATGTAATTGGATGGGCAGCCCATTGTTGTGGCTCATCAGTACATACACCCTGAACACAGGCACTGCACATGGGTGATGAGCTGGACTCTGAATTGAGTAGTAGGAGAGAGCGGGTGAATTGCATTTGGCAAATTGCATATAACCTTTTCAGTGATCCCAAGTTCATTTTTGCCACTAAAGACTGATCTTTCAATACCTGTATCCTTCCATTGAAAATACATGCCAGTGCATCATGGAATGTTCAGCTCATTGGATGGGTGGATGGATGCATAGATGGATGGTAGGCATAAGCAGACAGAGAAGCATGTTACCAATGATTATACTTGCATGCTAGAAGTAGCATAAAAGATATCAAGCGTGTGTATGACCAGAAAATAAAGTGGGTAATTTAGCAAGAATGAGGAAAAATAGATGGACAGGTCATATGCTTACATCCACAAAAAATTAAATTGACTAGAGTAAATTTTCTAACTTACTGCTCCCCCCACTCACACATGGACATTTGATGGAAAGGCATAGACACGGATTGCATAGGATAGGAAGATATGGATGAGTTGCACTTTTTATTTATGGCTGTAGTTTGCAATGGATGAGATTGTAGTTCAACTGAAAGACTGAATTGCCTCCTTGGTATTCAGTCTGAAAAACTAGGATGTCATTTGGTTTTTTATTTACCATTTCTTGAAAAACTGAGGCAAACAGGGTTAAGTGACTTGCCCAGTGTCACATAGCTAGTTAATGTCTGTTAACAGGCTATTCATTGGATGTTGTTGTTTTCCTAATCTCTTATCAGATTCCATTCTCAAACATGAAGCCCAGAGAGATATTTAAATTGTACTTGGTGGCATAGTGAATAGAGAGCAGATTACAGAATAAGCAAGACCTAGGTTCAAGTTCTACCTCCTACACTTACAGGCTAGGTCGCCCTGGACAATTTAACTGCTCAATGCCCCAGACAGCTAAGATTATAAACTCCAGAGGAGTTGCCAGTCTGCTTTGGTAGAGGGAATTTCCCCACTAGTGAATTGCATCTTTGTATACCTGTGACATTTTGGCACTGCCAATGCATATCAAGATTTTTTTTTCCAAAAAGTATTTTTACAAACATTGTTAATTTCAAACTTATTCCATGACTGTAAGGCTTATTTCTGTGAACTAGCTTGGAGGAGAGATGTTACTCAAAGGGCATGAGGCTTTCCTAAGTGGTGGTGGTATTCAGTCATTTTAGTCAGGTCTGACCCTTCATGACCCTACTTGGGGGTTTTCTTAGTAGAGATACTTAACTGGTTTGCCATTTCCTTCTCCAGCTCATTTTACAGATGAGGAAACTGAGGCAAACAGGGTTAAGTGACTTGCCCAAGGTCACACAGCTAGTTAATGTCTGAAGGCAGATTTGGACTCAGGTCTTCCTGACTCCAGGCCTTGCAGTCTATCCACTGTGCCACCTAGCTTCCCCTATAAAGCATAAACCATACTACCAATGTCTGAGTTATTATAATTAAGTCAGTTTCTACCTGATGAGTAGGACGTGTGTGGCATTTTGAGGTTTCTTTCATTATTTCAGGGCACAAGGGTATGGTTTATTGTTCTGCAGGAGTAATTTGCTAAATAGTCTACAGGATTAAAAATGTCACTTTCTTGATAAATTGAAGGTAACTCTAATTGCTTCAGCTGTCTAGAGTGGGCCTGGGAACATCAGCAAGACAGAGGGGGACTATCATGGGGACCAGACATGGCTCAGTTATTCTATTAGATCTGTCCTGGGCTAGTTTGGGAGATCTGGATAACAGAAATACAAGGAGACCACACACTAGAAATGCAAATCCTGAGCAACAAATACTTTGAAATGTATAAATCTAGGATTTCATTGCAACTATTGCCTCTACCATTCCACTTAAACTTCTCCCTTTGTCTTAGGAAGTGGCTCTAATGGTTTGCTGAAGCATAACTACTACTACTACTACTACTACTACCACTACCACCACCACCACTACTCCTACTAGTAATAATAATGATACTTATGATGATGAAGACCACCTTTTAACTAGTTTTCTAATGATGAGATAAGGCTTCTAGGTTCAAAAACAAAAACAAAACTATGAATTTTGTATTACTCTCTACTCAAGTAGTATCTATATTACACCTACTTTGTACATTACTTTTCATTCCCAAATTTTCCCTGGAAACTATCACATAGGAATGTCTTTGTGACACCATTTGGGGTTTTCTTAGCAGAGATACTGAAGTGGTTTGCCATTTCCTTCTCCAGCTCATTTTACAGATGAGGAAACTGAGGCAAACAGGGTTAAATGACTTGCCCAGTGTCACACAGTTGGTTAATGTCTGTTAACAGGCTATTCATTGGATGGGTATAGAACAAATAAGTTGCGTTTTTGTTGTTTTCCTAATCTCTTATCAGATTGTCACCTAGAGTTCTCAAACATGAAGCCTTGAGAGATATTTAAATTGTACTTGGTGGCATAATGAATAGAGAGCAGATTACAGAATAAGCACGACCTGGATTCAAGTTCTACCTCCAACCCTTGCAGGCTGGGTAACCCTGGACAATTTAACTGCTTAATGCCCCAGACAGCTAAGATTACAAATTGCAGAGGAGGTGCCAATCTGCTTTGGTAGGGAGACTTTCCCAACTATTGAGCTCCCTGTACTAATGAATAACAAGTTTAGTCTCTAGGTGGCACAGTGGATAGAGTGTGGGGCCTGAAGTCAGAAAGTCTCATCTTTCTGAGTTCAAATCCAGCCTCAGACATTTACTATCTGTGTGAACCTGGGCAAGTCACTTCGCCCTGTTTACCTCAGTTTCCTCATCTGTAAAATGAGCTGGAGAAAGAAATGGCAAATCACTCCAGTATCTTTGCCAAGAAAACCCCAAATAGGGTCATGAAAAGTCAGACATGACTGAAATGACTGAGCAAAAGTACAAAAAAAAAAATACAAAATAAGAAAATGGATGTGCTGGAGCCAGCTCAACCCTGAGCAGATTGTAAGATTTTCCAGTATAAGCATTTATATCTTTTGTTGTTGGTAAGTGCTTTGTTGATTGTCTAGACTTAAGAAAGTCGATGGAGAAAACATTAATGCGGATTAAACATAAACATGTTATATATACATTCCCCCCCAAGGGAGCTGGTTGTTAATATTTATCATCATGCCCATGAATATAGTCCCAGCCTCCTTGAGGGACATTTAAATTGTAAGCTTGCTGAGAGTAGAGAGTAGGACTGTTTATTTCCTTTGATGCAGCTTTCAGCTTGGAGCCATTTCTAAATATGTGGATCCTCTTGACTGACTTCTCAAAGACTGAGCTGTTAAAATAATAGAAAATTTCTGAACAAGGATGAAATGGGGTGGTGGGAGAGGGAAGGAAGGAGGGGAGCATCTGCTTTTATACTCCTTAGAGAATAACTCTGGTTTTTCTTAAAGGAGCAATATATTTTCTTTCCTCACATGTTCTTTTGATTTGATGGGAAGAGAAGATTGATCACAATTGGGACTTAAGAAAATGAAAGGATTTTGCATGGCTTAGATATCTCACATTTGTATCCAGTTTAAGTGGATAAGAGGGATCACAGATCAGAAACATGATTATTGGATGAGAAAAAGTTGGTTTTAAAAAATATTGAGAAAGGAAATACAACCCACAACTCAGCCTCTGAATTTGCCTGCCTTTAGTGATATGAATCCATGTTTTTCTCCAATTTAAGTATTTACCATCTTAGACTTTGAGATAAAGATCTCAGCAGAAGACCATTAAGCACCTCAAGGGCAGGGACTGAGACTCACCTAGAATTTATATCTCCTTCAATACCTAATACTCGGTGCATAATAGGTGTTCAAACTCTTAAGAAACAGAGGGTGGCAGCTGAAAGGGATTATTTAAGGAGCAGTGTGTTGTAGTAGATGGCCCTGAAGTTCAAGTCAGGATGATCTGGGTTTGAATCCTGCCAGTCACTTACAGTCTATATGACTTTTTGCATTTTGTCTTCTTGCTCCATTAGATTATCAGCTCCTTGAGGGAAGGAACTATCTTCAGTGCCTAGCATGTAGTAGATATTTAGTGAATGTTTATTGAATTGAATTGGCCCAACATAAACTTCCAGGCATTCAAACTCTGCTTCAGAGAGCACAACTCCGAAGGGCTGGCAACGTTGTTCAAATGCAAACATGCTTTTGCCAAAAAGACTTTTATGGAGAACTCACACAGGGCAAGTGTTTACGTGGTGGTCAGAAGAAGCGATACAATGATACTCTCAAAGTCTCTCTTAAGAACTTTGGAATTAATTGTGTGACATAGGAGACAATGGCACAGGACGACTCAGCATGGCATGCCCATGTCAGAAAAGGTGCTGTGCTCTATAAGCAAAGCACAGTTGAAGTATCTCAAAGGAAACACAGGATGCACAAATTTAAAGAATCTACCCCAAATGTTCACACAGACTATTTGTGCCTTGCCTGTGGTAGAGCATTCTAAGCTCATATTTGTCTGATCAGCCACAGTCAGACATCTCGGATCTTGACTCTAGCATAGAGATGTCATTTTAGTCTTCTTAGAGAACGAAGGACTACAGCCAACCAACCAACTTAGCCTCATCTATGAAATGGGAATAATAGCAGTACTTACTTCAATGTTGTTAAGATCAAATTGCTATTTGAATATCAGAAATTATTATCTAACCCAAACTACATATATGAAGAAACTCAGGTCCAGTGTGGACAAGAGAAGTGCCCATGGTCACTCAGCCCTTTCATAGTTATTTTGTAAATCTGTGTAGAATTTCACAATATTACCCCTCATCTTTGATCTGTATGCCTGAATGATAAGATTAAAAATACATGAGCCCCAAGCAGCTTCAGTGGGCTTCCCGATTCCCCCAAGAAACCAGACAATCCTAGCAATTTTCCCGTAGTCGGTTTTGCTTTGAGATTCTCAAAGTAGGGTTCTTCTGCTATGTATCAGTGATAGATGCTGCAGTGGCATCACAGGAGTGGTCCTGTTTCTAGGAAAGGCATTAATGAAGTAGTGAATGGACCTGTGGTGTGACTTGGGTCTGAGCCCCTGCTCTGTTACATGCTAGCTAAAGACTTTGGCAAATCATCAAATGCTCGAACTAGAACCTACAAGCTCATTAAGGCAAATACAGCCTTTTCTAATTGTTTCATTGGAATTCCATAGCCACCAACCTTGGGATATTCAGAATCCTTTATTGTTAGTATGGATGCCAAGCTTTTCATTGTGCAAAACTCACCCCAATGGAGATGTAATGATCTACCTAAGGTCACTCACCTAGTTAGGAGTGAGGCCGAGACTAAACTCCAGGTTTTCCAGTACTCTTTCCACAATGCCATTCTATTCATTGCACTTCTCTGAGCCTTGATTTCCTTATCTGTAAAATAGAGATGCTAGTATTTGCAGTCACCTACCTCATAGAGTTGATGTGGGTGATCAAAGACCAGGTTTTCTGTTTGCAGTATCCATAAGCAGAGAAGCCGACAGGTCAACTTCCAGTAACTTAACTCCTTCCTCCCTCCCTCCTCCCCCAGTATTTTCAGACTGGCTACCCTGAGACTCATTCCACTATTGATTTTCTCTCTGGGCACCCTTCTTTCCTGGGAAGTGGTTTCCTTTAAAACCTGCCACTTGATGAGGATCACAACTACTCCTACAGTTAGTTACTGACTGGTGTTGATGCCCAGAGAAGCAGAGTGAATGTAATATGTTATCTCTGATCTGGGAAATCATTAAGAAGGTCTGTCTGTCTGTCTGCTGTCTGTCTGTCTCTCTCCCTCTCCCTCTCTCCCCCTTCTGTCCCCCCTTACTCCTCCTCTTCCCTTCACTTCCCAGTCTTCCCGATCAATCCCTCCTCCCCCTCTTTCAATGTTCTGTTCAAACAATAGATGCAGAGACATCTGGTGCAATGGATCAAGCCTGAGCCTGGAGTCAGGAAGACTTGAGTTCACATTTGGCCTCAGTCACTTACAAGATGTGTGACCCTAGGCAAGTCACTTAACCTCTATTTGCCTCAATTTCCTCAGCCGTAAAATGAGGATAATAATAGCACCTACCTCTCAGAGGTTTTTGTTCTCAGGGTTGTTGTGAGGATCAAATGAAATATTTGGAAAAGGACTTTACACAGGGCCTGGCACATAGCAGGCACTATATAATTGCTATTTGTTCACACAGTTTAGCAATTCCATTGATCAACATTACCATATTTGCCAGCTACTGAAATAACATGGACTTAAAAAAAAAACCCACAAAGGTAAAAAACCTCCTAAGTCCAAGGGAAATATCAAGTTCAAAGTGAGTTCATTAATTCTCTTGAGGGAAAGAGCCATAAGAGAGAGGAGAAATAATGATCTCCACTCTCTGTCTCTAGCCCAGGTAGAGTCAGCAGTGGGATTTTAGCCTTCAACTTGATTCCTGCGTCTTCTATCCCACCTTGGGATCTGCTGTCCATGGTGCCACCTTCCTTAGCTTTAGTCTGACCCCTCCCACTCATCTTGTTTCTTGTCCCCAAACATTGGCTGTCCCTCAAGGTCAGGGCAAAACTAGAGAGGAGGGTGCTGGGAAATTTCTGCCAGAACCCCCAGGAATCAATTTCCAGCCTCCTATTCTCCTTGGTGATCCTTGTAGGAGGCATAGCCAAGTAGCATTACATATATAAAACTAGCTATAAAGTGCTTTCCAAACACAGTGTTATTGTCCTTGTGATCATTCCAGCCTTTTTAATTAATAAAGGTCTTTCCTACATATATAGTTGTGCCACTCTTTGTTTAAAAAAGTGTTAATGCCTCAGTATTTACTACCACATTGTTGTTGTTGTTCAGTCATTTCAGTTGTGTCCAGCTGTTGGTGACCCCATTTGGGGCTTTCTTGGCAGAGATAATGGTATGGTTTGCTATATCTTTCTCCAATTCATTTTACAAGTGGGGAAACTGAGGCAAAAAGGATTAAGTGATTTGCCCAAGATCACACAGATAGTAAATGTCTGAGGTCAGATTTGAACTCAAGAAGATGAGTCTTCCTGACTCCAGGCCCACACCCTATCCACTGTGCTACCTAGTTGCCCATTACCTACCAAGTACAGTTTAAACTCTTCTGCCTGACATTCAAAGCCCTCTACGATTAGACACCACCCCCACATCTCCAGCCTACTGCCCTCCATGCTCTCTTCACCCAAACTTGACTATTACATCACTCAGATACGTACTACACTCTCATGCTGATATATATTTGCTAACACTATTTGATGTGTCTCTTCCTCTTTATTGGATAAATTTCTACCTGTTTTTTAAACTCCAACTCAGATATTTCCTTCTCCAAGAAGCCTTCCCTGATTGCACTAGGCCAGTAATGAAATTCTCACTCAGAACTCAATAGCCCTTTATCTGATGACTTACCATGTAATGTTGTGGGTTATAGAGACCTTTCTTGTTACTCTTACAGTGAGTGGCTAGCCCCTGAGCTTCAAGATGACCAGTTCCAGTCTTGAGTTTACTTTCTACTGCCTTTAAATGGGTTCAGGGTAAAGTGCCAGGAACATCTGGCAATGGTGTGCCCCCATAGCCTTGGTCTTCAGTTCCCTCTCATTTCCCAGTTTCCTCAACTCTAACACTGAGTTTCTGACTCCAAATCAAATTTCTTACAGTCCCCACTAGGCTGCAAGCTCCTTGAGGCCAATATTCTGATTTATCTCATTTAAAAAAAAATATTCCTGGGGGGGGGGCGGAGCCAAGATGGCAGCTGGAAAGCAGGGACTAGCGTGAGCTCCCTGCCAAGTCCCTCCAAAAACCTATAAAAATGGCTTTGAGCCAATTCTAGAACTGCAGAACCCACAGGGTAGCAGAGGGAAGCAGGGTTCTAGCCCAGGACAGCCTGGATAGTATCTGGGTAAGGTCTATCCCGCCTGGAACTGGGAGCAGAGGGGAGTGGAGCTGAGAGGAGCAGAGCAGAGCCCAGTGTGGGCAGCTCAGACTGTGAATCAGTGCCCTGAATCAGTGAGCTGCAGCAGTTACCAGACTTCTCAACTGACAAACACCAAAGATAACAGAGTAGGTTAGTGGGAAAAGCTGCTGGGGACAGGGAGTTTGCTGTTCAGGCACTGCCCCAGGGGCAGCAGAGGTGGGGCAGCTACAGAACTATAGCTGCAGTTGCTGCTGGCCTCAGGCCCACCTGGTGGGAGGAATTAAGTGGGGGATCAGAGCAGGAGTAAAGAGCCTGCTGAAGATCTAAGGTTGGGGGTTCTTGGGGAAGGAGGAGTGCTGGTGAGGCAGAGTTCGTGCATCCCCCCAAGCATGGAACATAGAACTCTTTAGCAGTCATACCCCTCTGAAAAACTCAAGGGTCAAGTAAGTTGGCTGGGAACATGGCCAGGCAGCGAAAACACACAGATTCAGTCTCAGACTTTGGAATCCTTCTTTGGTGACAAAGAAGACCAAAACATACAGCCAGAAGAAATCAACAAAGTCAAAGAGCCTACATCGAAAGCCTCCAAGAAAAACATGAACTGGTCTCAGGCCATGGAAGAGCTCAAAAAGGATTTGGAAAAGAAAGTTAGAGAAGTAGAGGAAA
>CM053623.1:267162703-267197525 GCA_028646595.1 Phalanger gymnotis | reverse complement strand
AAGGGAGGAGAGAATTTGGAACTCAAAGTTTTAAAAAATAGATCTTCAAAAACAAAAACAAAAAAGTTTTTTGCATGCAGCTAGAAAATAAGATACACAGGCAATGGGGCATAGAAATTTATCTTGCCCTACAAGAAAAGAAGGGAAAAGGGGATGGGAGGGCAGTGGGGTGACAGATGGGAGGGCAGACTGGGGAACAGGGTAACCAGAATATACACCATCTTGGAGTGAGGGGGAGGGTAGAAATGGGGAGAAAATTTGTAATTCAAACTCCTGTGAAAATCAATGCTGAAAACTAAATATATTAAATAAAATCTATAAAAAAAAATATTCCCCCAGTACCTAGACAGTGCTATACAGACAATAGGTGTTTAACAAATTCCTGTTTGTTGTATCTGTTGTTAAGGGTCCTTTTTAACTTCCTTCTTTCCTGTACATGCTAGGTATTATTCTGTGTTCTCATGTATTTAGTGTTGAAACAATGCCTATTCTTAAAGTTAACATTTAAGATCATTCATGCCTCCCTCTGCTCTTGATTTCTGAGTTCCTTCTCCCTTGTCTGTCTGTCTCTCCCTTCTCCCTCTTCTCCCCTCTCTTTCTTCCTCTTTCTCCTTTCTCTATCTACCCTTCTCATTCTCCCTCCCCTCTTTCTTCCTCTCTTCTCCCTCTTTTTCTCTCTCCCATTTTGCCTCTCTCCCTCTCTCTTTTCTCACTTGCTCTCTCCTGTTTCTCTTTTTCCCCCCTTTCATCTCTTTTTCTCCCCTTTTCCTCTTTTCCCCCTTTTCATCTCTCTTTTTTCTTCATCCTTTCTCTCTCCCCTTCTCTCCTCTCTTTTCTTCCCCTTTCTCCTTTTTCTCTCCTCCCGCTCTCTCTCTTCTTTCTCACTCCCCCTCTCTCTTCTTACTTGTTCTCTCCTGTTTCTCTTTCTCCTGCCTTTCATTTCTCTCCTTTCTCTCTCCTCCCCCCTCTTTCTCTTCCCCCTTTGTTCTCTCTCCTTTCTCTTCCACTTTTCTCTCTCTCCCCCTCTCCTCTTTCTCCTTCTCTTTTTTCTTTCTCTTCCCCTTCTCCCACTTGCTCTCTTCTCTCTCTCCCTCTCTCCTTCTCTCTTTCTTCTCTCTCTCTCCCTCTCTCCCCTCCTCCCCACCCCCAGCACTTACTGAATCCTCTCATGCTAAGCTGACACCCACTCACAAATACAGTTCTCTTCCTCTACCCACTGACTCATGAACTCCAAAACACTCAGCACCAATTTCTCATCTCCTTCATGAGGCTAGCCCCCAAGCACCAAGATGACCAGTTCCAGTCTTGAGCTTACTTCCTGCTGCCCTTAAACGGCTCAGGGAAAGGTGCCAAGAACATCCAGCATCTGTATGCCCCCACAGCCTGGGGCTCCCCATTGCTCCTCCGTTCCCACTTTCAACCTCTGACACTGAGTTTTCTGCTTCCAAATCCAATTTCTTTTTACCACACTGCCTTTTCTTTGAGAGTGTGCATCATGGAGCTTCTAGTCAACAGAAGAGAATTTTGAGAATTCTTGTCCCTGGGCACCCAACATTGTCATTTGCATGAACTTCCTTTATTTGTTTAGGATCATTTTTATTTTATATTTTAAAGAGCCTTAAAACTATACCTTTGTCTTAACAACCCCGGGGGGCAAATACATGAAAAAACAATTGTATGAAAAGCTAAAAACAAATCACCAGCATAAAATAGCCACATTGCATCCACAAAGCTTATGTCTCACTTCCTCTAACCTCCCCCACACACACACACACATACACACACACAGGGACATATACAGATACTGCACTTCCACCAGAGGGCAATTAGTGATTGCTCCTGCCTGACCACTACTAAGACCCCTTCCCACTTAAAGTATCTATGAATCTAGAATCATAAATTTGAAACAAGTCTCATGGGTTAAGCCATCCTCCTATATATTCTGTTATTTTTGTTGAAATATTAACTATAACTAAGGCCGTGGGAAATTTAGAATCCTTCATATTTAATGTGAATGCCAATTATGGAACCCTACCACCATCTCCTAACCCTGCTACCCCAAACCTCAAAGAACTTTCAACATATTTGAGGCTGGCTTGGGGGTCTTGAGTAGGGTGGTCCCAGAGATCAAGGGAAGTTCTTAGCAGTCTGCTCCAATCCTAGTCTAGAAAATTCCTTAGGTAGTCATGTTGGAGATTCCCAGGTCCTTATGGAACTGCCTTCCCCATTCTGTGATTTGAAGATGGAAGATCTCACTTCCAAACCAGTGACATAAACCAATCATGGCAACCATTGCTAATCCTTGGGGAAGTGAAGGATCAGCTCTGTTAGATTGGGGTTGAAGTGTTTCAGAGAATTGCACACTACCTCTAAACCATAGGATTAGTGATCTATCCATGATGTGGACTGTGGTGCCTAGGTGGTATCTACCACTTAGGGACTGTAGGCAGCATTATAGACAGAGCACAGGGCTTGAACTCAGAAAAACTCTTAGCTTCTGTTTCTTCATCTGTAAAGTGGGAGTACTAGAACCTACTTCATGGAATTGTTAGGAGAATCAAATGAGATAATGTATCTAAAGTGTTTTGGTAACCTTAAATTGCTATATGAATACTATAATTTATTATGAATTTTTAAAAAGCATTTATTGAGCATTGATTATGTGCCAAGTACTATGCTAATGTAACAGTGGACCCAATTGCCTGAGAAGCTGATGTTACATTTTACCTTTCCCTAGAGTTCCTTAGGGTTTGGGGGGCATCTCATCTCTGCAATTGACTCAAGGCCCTACTTATTGTGTTCCCACAATTTGGAGGGTTGGGGAGGGGTTGGTCCAAGCACCCTTGTTCCATTAAACCTAACAGTCAAATTGATTTTTAAAAGGAGTATTTATGGAGGAAGAAGAAACATACTAATGATTTTACATCACCTGGAGGATAACCCTCTACCCCCCGCCGCCCCCCCCCCCCCCCGCCCCAGTATGTGGGTCTCTGGGAGGAGGGGAGGATTAGATTCACAGTTTAACTCAGTCCTTAATTACTATTAATCCCACCAAGTTCCATGTCCAAAGTTAACCTTGGGCTTGCTTCCTAGGACCCTGACTTCTCAGGGCTTCCCTACTGGGCTAGTTGTAATATCTGGCCTAGATACCTGGGATCCAAGGTCCCTATGGTGCTAGCTCCTAGTCTGGTACTACACTACCTATAGCTAGAACTGAAAAAGACAAATGAAATAAGACAGAAACCCCACAGCCGTTATTCAGGGCCACAGGACCTAAGGGAAAGGGCCCCATCCTGCTTACCACATCATGTCCCTGCTATGGATCTTTACCCTTAGACATCCCTGGAGAGAAAGTGACTAGGCCTCAGATACATTTTTTAGATGCTGGAATTTTTTGGCTATGTACCCAATAGAAAGGAACTGTTCCAAAACACAGGATAGGCCCATTCAGAATGTATTCTCTCAGAAGAAAGCCCCTAGTGCCTCCCATGTGGGAACCTCCATTTCAGGTGATCTGGGCATGTGCCAAACACTTTTATACTAAGCATGGGAGATACAAATAAAAAAAGCAAAGACAATCACTGTCTTGAAGGAACTGATACTCCAACAGTGAGAAACAAGACATTGAGAACCGGTGACCAAAGCAGGATGTTTTGGTTTGGAAAGTTACAGGGATATTGCATAGAACCATAGCTGAGTTTATTGACCTACCCTTCCCAGTAGCCAAGGCAGTAATTCAATCTTCAGGGAAGAGAAGTGGTATTCAGAGTTAAATCCAGATGGAGCAAGCACCTCTGCATATCTCTTAGACTATTTGAAAAAAATCAATGTGTCTAAAATCATAAGTCTCAAAGGGATTCAAGAGTCTCTTTTTGTCCATTCTTCTGTCTCTAAGAAGTATAGAGAAATCATGCAGGAAGGCAGATATCTAATCTTTTCTTTGAAAACTCTTCAAAAATTACTTTAAAATTTTTGCTGCTGCCTTAGCATCTTTAAGATCCCTTCACACTGAGAGAGGGGTTGAGTCTAGAACAGAGGTCTAGAACAACCTGTGGCTGACAGATAGGAAGGAGTGTGTGAACTTGGGTGGGAAAAAGAAGCTTATTTTCACTAACTTTTGGTTTCATTTGTAGTCTAGTGGATTTTATTTAATGAATTTATGAATAATATTCCAAGAAGGGGTCAGTTGGTTTCACTAGACTGCCAAGGGGTTCATTACCCCAATCTGGAATCACAAAATCTAAAAAGATCTAAGGAATTCAACCACTCTCCAATCTCTAATGACAACAGGCAAACCATACCAGGAAAAGTAGCTGTCTAATCTTTCCTTTAAACATTCTTTAAGGAGTTGCTGTAACTTCCTTTTTAATACATCCCAATTAACATTACTCCCAAGTTAAAGTTTGATCTGGCCATTTTGTCTAGTCACTGGAGGAAGGGTAACCATACCACTATCATCCTCAGTGGGAAAATTAAGTGCCACTTATCAGGGATCTCAAATTTATATTCAGGATTAGTGTTAATTGGAATGTTAACTAGAATTATAAGAGAAACTCTTCAAAGAATTTTGTTAAAAGAGATTAGGCATCTATTTTCCTGGGATGGTTTGCTCTTCCAATCTTTATTAGAGAATGGAAAAAAAAAATGAATGAGACCATTATATCCCTATAAGACTTATGATTCTAGACTCATAGACACATTCCTTTGGAAGAGACCAGAGATCATTCTGTGAAACTCCATGATTTTACAGACGAGAAAATTGAGACCCTAAAATTTTAGACAACTCATCTGAGGTCCCACAGTTGCTAGTAGATGGAAGATTAGAATCCAGAGTCCTTCCTTATTCCTGCTCTAACTTAATGTTCGTTAATTAACCTGGTAGAAATGAAGAGACTTTTCAAATGAAATTTTTCAGCATGACTCAAGCATGACAGCATGACTATTTTTGCTTTTATATGAATAGGTCTGACACCCACTGATAGGAATGTTCATAGTTATATTAGGAGCTATGAACAGAAGTTTAAAAAAAAGACCACACCCTTCAGTCTATTGAATTAGGAGAGTTATTTCAGCAAAGTGATAGACTGACATCTTCCATCGAGATTGCAATAGACTGTTTTGTAAGAACATTTCCTCTACTTAGTACCTTCAGTCTAAAGATTTCAAATACTTGCCCCCAAAAAGTTATTTTATATAGTATCACTGAGGCAAATAATGGTTTTGAAATGGAAAGATCACTAGAGCATGTGAATTCAAACCCCCGTTCTGCCACTGACAAGCTATATGATTTTATAACCATTGCAACTATTAATTAACCTTTTTGAAGCATATTCATTAACCTCTTCAAGGCTCAGTTTCCTAGTACATAAAATGGGGATAACAATACTACCCTATCATTAGGTTATTATATCATAATCATTTTGTAGACCATTTAAATGTGACAGCAGTATGAGCTAATATTGCTTTTGTTATTCCATTTTCTAAACACAGAAGTTAAAGCTCCAAACTCGGTAGTTTCAAACTTGCTTTGGGTTAAATTCTGAGATGCGTGCGTGGAAGGTTTTTCAGGAGAGGGGGTTCATGTATTTATGGGTTTGGGATTTTTTTTTGGTTTTTGCTACACAGCAGCATTTCACAGTACAAGACATATGTTCGGCTTTTCAGCTATGCTTGAATGTGCATTTCACTTGGCATAAAATAGCTGATGAACATAATTTTATGTTAATTCCATGAGAATCAAAGACTTTTCTAGAGCAAATTTGCTATCAGTAAGGTTTTCTTATCTCTAAGATTTGCTTCTGTCTAAGGATGGTTACCCATTGATTCCAGTGACAGAAAAGCATACTGTCATAGAATTTTGGACCTAGAAAGACCCATAGTCTGGTCTAGTGCCTCTCTCTCATTTTATGAATAGTGGCAGAAATCTATCTTCTGAGGCCTCCTTTTGTGTTATTAGTGAGGTTGGGGGAGGCCTGGGTCTGTAATTTCATTGGTGTAGGGAACTCCTCATGGGGCAATTCCCTCCACCTAAGAAAATTAGTGACTACTCTGCAGTTTAGTTTTAGAGACTTGCCAGGGGGCACTGAGAGGTTCAAGTGACTTCCTAAAGGTGACAGCCAATGTGTCAGAGGGAAAACTTGAACCCAGGTCTTCAGACCCTGAGACTAGCTTTCTGTTAAACAAAGCTGCACTGCCCCCATCCCAACAGTGATTTCCATTACTTGACAACTTCATTTTATTGTCCTTATCATCTCAATCAGAATTAAAACTAGTTCTAATACATTCTGAATATTTCAGAGTAAATTCCTAATTCTGTCTCCATTATGATTTCTTCTTGAAATGTTTTTTTTTTTATTTTAGAAACAATGGCAAGATAATTCCATGTTTTTTACCGCATTGTCTTTCATCTGTTCGCTCTACAACTGTAGCTGTCTCCTTTAGTGCCATCCTCTGCCTGCTCTGGCAAAGAGAGGATGCTTGGCCAGGTTCCTTCCCAAGGCAACATGGCTGTTGTTTCAGAATTGAAAATGAAGGAAGGTGGACAGGTGTTTTTTGTGGGGGAGTGAAGGGGGTGGAGTGAGGATAAGAATGTTTCTTGACTTTTCTCAGAAAAACAGGAGAAGCACATGTATAACCTGTATCAAATTGCTTACCTTCTTTTTTTCTTTGCACCGAAGTGGTGACTTTATTGATGGTGCACAATACAGGACTCTCCGTTTCTCCCCCCTACTCCAGGGGTGCTTTGGGACAAGGATGTGAATGGGATACAGTTGCTTACCTTCTTGAGAGGGGGAAAATGAGGGGGAAAATTTTTGGAATGCAAAATTTTATATAAAAAAAGAAAGTTAAAAATTATCTTTGCATGTAATTGGGGAAAAAAATAAAATTCAATTTAAAAGGGGGAAAAATAAAAGAAAAATAGGAAAAAGAATGCAATGAAACCTACACCAGATTGGAGCAGAAAACTTGGGTGACAGTCCTATATCCTTCTTTCTCACTCAGCACAAATAGCTGATGACAACTCTTTTGTTTTGATTCAGCTACCTATGTGACCTTGACTAAGTCACTTCTGTCTCACTCTCAGTTTTTTCACCTGAAAAACGTGAGAACAGTTTTAGATCAAAGATTAAAGGTACTTAACCTTTTTTTTGTGGGACCCTCCCCTTTGGCAGTTGGACAAAGCCCACTTCTCAGAATAATATTTGTTGCCCACATTCATAATTGAAGGAAATGCTACATTTAGGTTAGAAATTAGTGAAAATAAAGGTGTAATTTTTTCCTTATCCAAATTCCAAACTCTGAAATTTATCCAGAGACACCCTCCCCTCCAGAAGTTCTACCCACCAGGTTAAGTATCCCTGGAATAGGGGCAGCTAGGTGGCACAGTGAGTACAGCACCAGCCCTGGAGTCAGGAGGACCTGAGTTCAAATCTGGCCTCGGACAATTGACACGTGTACTAGCTGTGTGATCTTGGGCAAGTCACTTAACCCCAACTGACCATCCAAAACAAAAAAAAAAAAGAATCCCTGGAATAGAAGATTCTGAAGGTCTTTTCTAGCTCTTACATCCTTTGATTCCATGATTAGCCATTGCTTTCTTTCAGCCACATCAAATTAGTGGATGCAAATTTCAAAATCTAATGTCTCTGTTCACATCAATCTATTAGTGGATCTATTGGGTTTTCCTGCTGTGAACATTCCCTCAAACAGTGCAAATTACAGCCCATCCATTTGATGGGTTCCTATGTATCCATGGGTTCCAAATGTATCATCGTGTGACTAATATTTTGGTGATATGTTAGATACCTTTGTCCTTTGATAGCACTAGATTGTCTAGCCCAACCTGGAAGTCTTTCCCACAGGGAACATGCCTTGCTGGCATAACCTTCAAAGAACTAAAGAACAGAAGGTCATTTCCTCTATGTGGAGGGTATGGAATGGCCACAATGGATATGGCTATCTTCGTGGTTCTTCTGGATTCTAAAGTGACTTCAGTTGTTGTTCTGATTTCTTGATTGACAGTTATAAGTCTCCACCAGCATATTCAGAAAAAAAATTCCAATCAGAATCATCCTGGGAATTTCTTGATCATTAGCTAGTCCTTTAGAAATGGGTTATTTTCTTCAGTTATTTCAAAAACGTACTTGAGGATCACAGTCTGAGGAGAGGAAATTGTGATGTATCAATGGATCTGATTCTCTCTTCATAGACTAAGAAAGCACCATTGGTGAGAAGTGAGAACTCCAGGACAAATGGGGGTATGAGGCAGAGAAGAGCCTTTCTCAGAAGGCAGCCATCCAAGAGGATACCCTGTGTTCATCACTTCTCATAAAGGTATGCAAAGATCCCTGAATATGCTCAAGTGTTTTTGAACCTCTCAGTGGAGGTAGTTCTGCTCTGTATAAGTGGAGGGGACACCCAAACTGATAAAAACATGGATCATTGCAGTATTGAAGTAAATATAGTTCTAACATTTGTCTTGGTTTAAGATACCATGATTTCATCATTATAAATATTCCTTTTACCATTACAAATCCTAACTCATTCTTTCCATCTCTCTTGTGTGATTTTTGCATAGTATGGGCATGGCTCTCAACCTTCAACTGTTCCCTTGACCTGGGCTAGGGCTGACTCACTTAACACAACTATATTCCCTCTTGGCAGTTGGGATGGTTCCCAAAGAGGAAGCTCGGATGGCTCACAGAGTCCTAGTAACAACTGCTATATATTCAGTATTCAGGGATTTGGCTCCTAAGACCTCACTAGTATGCTCCATATCTAAAAAAAAACCCAGCCAAGATGATACCATTAGTTATTAGTAAATCAGTAATCATTTACTAAGTGTTTCCTATGTGCCAGATACTGTGCTAAGCCCTGGGGTCAGACACACATGCATATATACGTATATACATAAAAGACACAGTCAGGAAGCTCATATTCTAATGAGGAAGACTATGTGAAAACAAATACATATAAACAAGATAAATTGGAGATAATCAACAGAGAGAAGGCATGAGAATTAAGGGGGATCAGGAAAAGCTTCATGTGGAAGGTGGGATTTTAGCTGGGAATTGAATGAAGCCTGGGAAACCTCCATGACATAAATTTGAAGAGGGAAAGAATTCAGCAACTCCTCACATTTCTCCATCTACAAATAACTACCTCCCCAAAAAATCTACCCAATGGAAAAGGACCCATATGGTCAAAAATATTTACAGCAGCTTTTTTGTGGTGGCCAAGAATTGGAAATTAAGGGGATGCCAATCAATTAGGGAATGACTGAACAAGTTGTGGTATATGAATATAATGAAATACTATTGTTCCATAAGAAATAATGAGCAGGCAGACTTCAGAAAAACCTGAAAAGACTTGAATGAACTAATGCTGAGTGAAGTCAACAGAACCAGGAGAACATTGTACAGAGTAACAGCCACAATGTATGATGACTAATTTTGATAGACTTACCTCTTCTTAGCAATGCAAGGATCTCAGACAACTCCAAAAGACTCATGATGGAAAATGCTATCCACATGCAAAGAAAGAACTATGGAGTCTGAATGTAGATCAAAGCGTACTATTAATTCTCTTTTTGTTGTTGTTTTGTCTTTCTCATGATTCCTTCCATTAGTTCTAATTCTTTTTTACAACAGACTACTGTTAAAATGTAGAGCCTGTATCTTGGGGTGGAGGGAGGGGGAGAGAATTTGGAATTAAAAATCTTATGGAAGTAAATGTTGAAAACTAAAAATAAGTAAATTAATCAATATTTTTTAAAAAGAAACTAAGGAAGAAGCAAAAAAAAAAAACAACTACCCAGTAATCTATAAGTCTTTCACTGGTTCTTTCAAATTTTTGTGGCTACCACCAGGAATGCACTGTGAAAGTCCATCCATTATCTTTCATTCTCACTATATAACCTACCTGCTTCTTCTTCAATTCATACATGTCTTTGATGTCTTACATGCACAAGTCATCATCCAGTTATATGTTGGCATCTGCTTACACCAATCTTAAAGCCATATATGGCTCAAACAAATATACTAGTCTATATGTACTGATTATCATATGTACCCCCAAGCTGCTTTACTCAAAGATAGTCGCCGAACATCTCAAATAGCATTTCGGTGCTTTATAAGTGCAGTTGAATTCAACAATCATTTTATTATTTCTGTACCAGACATTGTGGTAGGTGCAGAGGCTACAAAGGCATAGACACCATGGTCCCAGTTCTGATTTTATTCACTACAATAGCAATTGGTGTTTGTGATGACAGTGTTGATGTAAATTGCTTTCTAACTCCTCAGAGAAAGGTTAAGTTATGCCTAGCACACATATTTGTTTGCCAGAATTTCTATAGCAATCTTCTTTAAAAACTAAATGTTTTATTAGAAACTTAACACTGAACATCAATACAAACAATAGACTTATTTACATTCAGAATAATTCATCTTAATGAATAAACTAAACTGTGCAGCACAATTTAATCTGAAATTATTAGATTCTAATTTTTTAAATGGGTAATTCATTAAGACATATAGGCAATGGGGTATGGAAATCTATCTTGCCCTACAAGAAAGTAAGGAGAAACGGGATGGTGGGAGAGTGGGGTGATAGAAGGGAGGGCAGACTGGGGAAAAGGGCAATCAGAATATATGCCATCATGGGGTGAGGGGAAGGGTAGAAATGGGGAGAAAATTCGTAACTCAAAATCTTGTAGAAATCAATGTTGAAAACTAAAAATGCTAAATAAGAAAAATAAGGAAAAATAAAATAAAAATAAATGGGTAATTCATTGATGGCATATATTATAACTAGAGGAAGGTAGAGGAATGTAGTAGATAGAGAGCCAGCCTAGGAGTTAGGGAGACTGGGATCAGATTGTGATGACCTCTCAGCACTTCAGGCTCAGACAACATCCTAAGACTCAAAATGGCAGCTGGGTTACCAGTCTGTGTCTGTGGAAGGACTTTCTGCACCAGAGTTCCAAATACCAACTCTTGATGAAATCGCAGGTCTAAATGGACATATGGATATAGTGATATTTCTGTCATTGTTGTTTGTCCTTCATTCTCTAAGAGGACCATGACATCAACAAGATGATGCCATGACTAGCAAGTGAATTGGACTTAAGTGAGGTAGGGCTGTGCAAGTCACCAGCCTTACTTTGTCCTCCAGGAAACATCTGGGTCCAGTGACAAGATATAGATGGGGATGACTGGAGATGGCCTCCCTCACTTAATTGAGCAGTAATTTCCAGGATCTAATTGTGTTATTGCCATACGTGTAGAAGACCCCAGCTTTTAACCTCACGTCATGTAGCTTAGCATTTGGTGAGATCAAAATTAAGAGTTTATAGATTTTCTTCTCCTGAACTTAATTCTCCTACATCATGGATAGTATGTGTGGCAGACAAACATACACATACATACAAATACATACATACATATACATGTATGTGTATGTATCGCATTGACATGTATTTATCTGTGTGTGTGTGTGTACATAGAAACAAAAAGAGGGAAACTTTGGTTTCCTTAGTACCTTCTAGTGTGGAGTTCCTTTTATTGATTTAGTCTGCTACCTGTTCTGTAGGTCATATAGTCGTAAACAAGTTGGCTAGCCACCCTGTATCTGAGAGCTTAGGTTTGTAGGTATGTGTGTATACATACACGCACAGAGACATATGGATATACTCATATAAGACGTTTGTTTATTTGTTTATAATGTAGGAAGAAACTAAATTTGTAATTTCTTTTATGTAGTGAACTTCTAGAGAGAAAAACTTGCCCAGTAGACTGTCCAACTACTCTGCACCTTAGGGTGTAAGAGAGTTCCTTTGGGCACTAAAAGTTTAAGTGATTTGCCTGAATGTCTCAGACATAGAATTTAAATTCCTGTTCCTGGTTTTGGAAGCCTCCTACGCTGTTTCCTTACAGCTTCTCCTTTCCCTGTCTCTTTCTGTGTCTGTCTCTCTCTGTCTCTGACATTTTCTAACTAAACTGATATATAAATAGATACATTTAAATATATAGTAGCATTTACAATAACGAATTTTTGCGTGCTTTGTGAATGTTGGTTGGCCCTTTAACTACCTAGTTGAATAATCTGGAAAGTATTTCCCCAAGCAGTGTTGAAAGAATGCAAGCTACAGTCTTACAAGGTGATAATCTCACCAGCTATGTACGTGATACTGTTTAATTAATTTGAAAGGCCGGTTTCTAGAATGTTTCAGCTTTGTTGGCCTTCCTGGATCAAAGAGAACGGTGATCTCACGAAAAGAATGTTGTGGATAAGCTGATCAGTTACTACTTATCAGCTTTACCCCGATGGTGGGGCCAGCCAGACATGTTCACATTACTTGAACATGATGTGCAGGGCTAGTTATACTTAGACAGGGGCGATAAAGATAAAGCAATGACTTCATTTTCTGTGGGGAACCAGTCCCTGTTCTCTGGAAATAACCAGACATTTAAAAACCACATGTAAGAAAAATGTCATCCCCAGGAATGTTCTGCCCATGTACAGCAGTATTTATAGTACTTTGTAACTGTTAGATAAGGACTCTTTAATCACACATACAGCCAACTGGTTTGGGGGGAAGAAAAAAATTTATTATTTTTTTTCCAAGGGAGGGGAAGAGATCTTTTAAAAGTTAATCCCCTGGTATTCTTCCTTATTGTTTCAGTTCCGACTAATGATTAATATTACATGGTTTGGTTTTTGCCTAGAAATAATTCCCAAACTTCAGGTCCGAAAGTTGGTTAATGTTTCCTTAAAGTTCTCCACAGAGACCTGCATGTATATAGTTGTGTTTGTCCCCAGAGAACTTTGAACAGGTAGAATCACTGCCTGGACAGGCTTCAAAACCAACAGTCAACTAAAAATGGACTTTAGTAAACCTTCAGGAAGAAACTCACTACTGACATAACTCAACCACAACACTCATCCTGCTCCATCCCTGGGACGACCATCAGAAATGAGATTGTGAAAAGAGAAAAGTAAATCCCAGCATTACACCTTCTAAAAGTGCCTGATGCTTGAATCCGTATCAGCTGACTTATAGTTGGTCTGACCCCTCCCTATCAAACTCGATGTTGACCTTGCTTTACTCAGGCCCCAAATCTTTACCTTATAAGACAAGATGTGAATCTTATTTGATCTGAATTAATCTAGTCAGATGTAGTGTACAAAATACTGTGTTATCTAGGAAAAATTTTCTTTCAGTTACAGTTAATGGTACTATTCACTTATATTTGTTGAAATCAATGGTGACACTGGCCAAGTCCCATGAGGTTTTAAGATGATAGCTACATTTAGGCAATTTTTTCTTAGATGGTTTGGTGCTTATTAAGACAATTAGGAAACACTTCAAGGTCTACAAAGTGCTTTCCATATAGCCATTCTGGGTGGAGTGTTAGTAACTCCATTTTATAGAAGAGGAACCCATAATTCAGAGAAAGTAAGTGACTTACTCAGGATCCTAAGGCTAGGGAGTGCCAAAGTCCAGAATTTGAATCCAGATCTCAGGTCTCCAAATCCAACTCTTTCTACTTCTCTACTATAGGAGACTTCCTCTCCTATAAGAGTTAAATTGCAACTCTGACTGAACTTGCAGGAAGACCTGTTACATAATAGGGTAAATACCATACCAAATGAAGGTCTTTTGTGTGAGACTCTAGTATTACTGAAGAGAGTGAAATCATCCATTTCTAATAACTTGGGATTATATTATCAATACAATAAGTTTAAAGACTAAGTGTAAAGCTTCCCAAAACCTCTTGGTGGTCAAGTGCAGAGCTTTCCGTATATATGAATAGTCAGTCACTTATTTCTTTTAATTTGAGTGCACCAGAAAGTTTTGTTCACCCAAGTGAAATTTACATATTTCCCCCCAAATTCCACCAAGTTAGAGGCATACCTTTCAGAGCAATCCTTCTTTCCGGAGTGGTCTTTTAAAGTATGATACTCATAGAGTGATAAGCAGTCCACTGAGTCACCACTGTCTTAGTGTGAATTAGTTTTTCTCCCAAATGGGTAGCATAATCAGTGTCCTAAAACAGGCCTGAAGCTTCCAGCACTTAAATAACTTGCCCAGGGTCATGTAGGTTGGTAGTAGTGCGAAGACTAGAATCAGTTTCCTGAATCATGGCCCACTGTTCTTTTCAGTATTTTAATATTTTAAAGTCAGAAAGAACTCAAAATTTTGTAAGAGTGAATGTTGAAAACTAAAAATTAATTAATGATTTTTTTTAAAAAAAGAAATACTGTTCTATGCAGGGGAGACAGACAGAATAGCTTTATATCCATTTCAACCTATATAGATGCCTCCTCCAGATCACAGAATCCCAAATTCTCAGAGCTGAATGAGACCCCAGAGGTCTTCTATTTTAAACTTATACCCAAACAGGATCTCTTCTCCAATACCCCCAACAGATGGTCATCCAGTCTCAGCTGAACATCTCATGGTGTTGGTAGAAAAGCCACAGATCCCTTCCCCATCATCACCAGGTAGCCCATCCTATTTCAAACAGCTCAGACTTTTAGGAAATTGTCCATATAATTAAGCTAAATCCTGCCTCTCTCCCACCTCTGTTCATTGCTCTTCTCTGTCTCCAATCAGAACAAATTTGACCAGCCAGGTCTTCAAATCTCAAAGATAGCTGATATGTCCTCCCTAAGTCATCTCTTATCCAGATTAAAAACCTAGAAGCTTTTTTATTTTGTTTTAAATTGGTCTAATTTGTCAATGTCATGCCTAAAATGTAATAATCCGAAATGGAACAAAAGTTCCCAATGTTGTCTGATCAGGGCAGAGTAAATTAGGTTTCTATTTGGGATAGTGTGCTTCAATTCATACAGCTTAAGATTTTATTAGACCTGAAAAGTATTATAACTGTATGGATTAGGTATAAGGACTGGACTCGTGGGAATTCCTTCCTGAAGAAATTCTCTCTCCTAATGCAGATCTCTGGAATTTAGAGATATGCCTAGAGCACCAACAAGATTAAAGAACTTACTCAGTCATATGGCCAGTGTGAATCAGAAGGCGATTTGTATTGAGGTCTTCCTTCTCATCCCCCCCACCCCATCAGTGTTAAGTGAGTTACCCAGGGTCACACAGATTCTAAGTGTCTGAGGGTGGATTCAAACTCAGTTCCCCTGACTCTAGGGCCAGTGCTCAATTGACTGCACCATCTCTTTTAACTATGCTATGCTACCTCTCTAAAGAGCTACAAACTGATATTATTATTAATAGTATCTCCTCTTATAGAGTGCTTGGAGGGAGTAAGTAGAAATTACATAAGCTCACTTTTCAAAAGAAAAAAAAAAAGATCTTTTTAACCACCACCTTTGGCCAGAATTCAATGATCACCGCATCAGGTACATTTCAGAAGAAACTAGCAACTGTTTTCAGGATAAGGAAACTAAAGTGGCTGCAAAAATCATGGAAAATAAAAGGGTCCTTTAAGTAGCAAAAGTAGGAAAGCTGAGTCATGTGGGACATTTGAAAAGGTCTAAACCTGAGGAAGGACTCACAAAGTAAATCTCAGCTGAGCAGCATAAATTAGCTCAAGAAGCATAGAGGGAGAAGGGTGATGGTCTCAGAGGCTCTTCTGTTGTTAACCAAAGAACCACAGAACTTGTCAGGAGACATGACAGACAAGGGGAGGAAGAATTAAAAATCTAAAAAAAAAAATTTGTAAAACATCCATTTCCTATCAGGCAACACAGTTTAAGATGGTTATTGACCCCTTCAGGGAAGCTTGTTTCCCTCAGAGTGTGCAGTTGATAAGAAAAGAATTTGGGCCAAATGGTGGGAAAGGTAAATAATTAACCACTTCCTTCAACAAAGAAAGGTAAGCTGAGATCTTCAGGTTGCACCCTAAGAAAAGAAATGTTAATAGCAGACTGTCTAGAGTCTGAGGGTTTTCTCTTCTTTATCCTTGACCTCTTGGCTACTTTTGGCTACTTTCCCTTGGCTGAGGTGGGGTGGGGGTGGGGTGGTGGTGGAGGGTAGGCCCTCCCTTTGCTCCAAGCTGAATAGGTCACACAGCAGAGATCAAAAGGAGCCCCTTTCTAACACTGCAAAGACAGGTCATTTTCTTCTGTGTTTAGCATGTTTGCTCAGCTGCTTCCTGGAGGTAACAGTTTTATAATCCCAGTTCTGCCATTTAGATGGAGAGGACAGGAGGATAGAGGAGCAGAGATGTTGCAAATAGTTAAGAGGTAAAGCCATGTGGTCATCACCCTGTAGAAGATGTGAGTCTGGGGTCTGCTTATGATTATCCAGTGAGAACCCTTCCCTGAGGAGTCTTTGTAACTCTTAGGGTTTTGAGACCCACTTAGTTTCCAACCATTCCTGGGCAGAGGGAGGGAAAGGAAGCATTTCCTTCCATCTTCCCCTTCCTCTCAGTGCCCCCTCCTTTGTTTCTGAAGGGATCGAAGATGAAATAAACGGGAAAATGACAATATGATGATCCAGAGGATCGCAATCATTTTTTTCTTTTTTGGCAGGGCAATTGGGGTTAAGTGACTTGCCCAAGGTCACACAGCTAGTACACCTGTCAAGTGTCTGAGGCCGGATTTGAACTCAGGTCCTCCTGACTCCAGGGCCAGTGCTCTACTCACTGCGCCACCAAGCTGCCCCACAATCATTTTTTTTTTAAATCACTAGAATGATCCAAGAGTGATCTAAAAGTAGAGTCCATGAGGGCTTACTCAGATGACATGGAATTATTCTTTAACCTTTCTAAGCATCATTTATCATCTTATTTTCTCCTAAAATGAGGGGGCTGGGCTGGATGGGCTATGGGCATCCAGCCTTAGATCTTGGAGCTGATGTTTCTATCGTTTGACCTTCTTAATCATTTTGAAGGTCAAGTTGTGATCTTTGGGGAAAGTATAGTGGAAACAACTTCATTGGAAGGTATAAAAGAGTAAGAGGTGTGATGCACCCCACCCTATCCCCTTTCCCTCAGTCCATGGTATAGTAGAGAAAGAATCCTGGATGAGGAGTCAGGAGGCCTGAGTTCTAGGCAAGGCTCTGTCTGTCACTAACCAGCTATGTGACTCGAGGCAAACCATTATTTTTGTTCAATAATTTTCACTTGTGTCCTACTCTTCATGACTCTGTTTGAGGTTTTCTTTCTTTCTTTTTGTTGTTTATTTTATGTATTTACTTGTTTATTTGTTTGTTTTTATTAGTTTTCAACATTCACTTCTATAAGACTTTGAGTTCTAAATTTTCTCCCCCTCTGTCTGCTCCCCTCTCCCCAAGACAGCAACGCAATTTGATGTAGGCTGTACATACACATTCATATTAAACATATCTTCACCTTACTCATGTTGTGAAGAAGAATTAGAACCAAAGGGAAAAACCATAAGAAAGAAGAAACAAATAAAGAAGAGAGAAAATATGCTCCGATCTGCATTCAGACTCCATAGTCCTTTCTCTGGACGAGCATAGCATTTTCCATCATTAGTCTTTTGGAATTATCTTAGATCCTTGTTTGCTGAGAAGGGTTAAGTCTTATCAAAGTTGGTCATTCCCACAAAGATACTGTGTACAATGTTCTCTAGGTTCTGCTCACTTCACTCAGCCTTAGTTCATGTAAGTCTTTCCAGGTTTTTCTCAAGTCTGCCTGCTCATCATTTCTCATGGAACAATAGTATTCCATTACACTCACATACCACAACTTGTTCAGCCATTTCCCAATTGATGGGCATCCCATTTGGGGTTTTCTTGGCAGATACTAGAGTGGAGCACCTTCTCTAGCTCATTTTACAGATGAGAAAATGAGGCAAACGGGGTGAAGTGACTTGCCCAGGGTCACACAGCTGGTAAATGTCTGAGACCAAATTTGAACTCAGGAAGATGAATATTCCTGATTCCAGGCCCAGCACTTTATCCACTGTGCCACCTAGGTGCTTGCAAATCATTATATTTGTCTCCATTTGCTACACCTCTCTGTTCCTTAAGCATCATAGGATTTAGAGACTGAAAGAACCGTTCCAGAGCTTAGCACAGTGCCTAGCACATAGCAGGCACTTAAGTGTTTTTTGACAATCGACTCACTTAAGTTCATCCCTTCCAAACCACTCATTTTAGAAATGAGGAAACTGAGGCTCAGTGATAAATACCTTCCTTTCCATTTATAAAATTAAGATCCTATGGTGACTTATCTAAGTCCCATGGGTAGCAGAAAGTAGCAGAGACAGGACTCAAACCCAAGTTGTCTTTAGATTCATGATCCTATGAAGACTTACTCAAAGTCACATGAGTTGAAAGTAAAGCCAGGATTCAAACCCAAGATGCTTCTGCTTTTGTTTTTCTCATTTGTAAAGTAAATGAGTTGAACTACTTACTCGATGATCTCAAACAGTGGTTCCTTGTATCCAGAGATATGCCAGTAAATATTTAACAACCGGCTCTCCAAAAAGAATACACAAGACACACTTTTAAATTTAATCTGCACTACTAACATTTTCTCTACCACTTCCTTAAGTCTGGACAGTCAACAAAACAATAAATCAAGCCTTGATTTTTTTTTTTTGCACTGGTCAACACAATGTTCACCAAAAAAAAGTGTTCACACTGAAAGTTTAACAATTGACTGCTTAGCCATTTCCCATACACTCCTACTTCTGTCCCTAAAAATTCAGCCATTCTTTTGATTCAAAAAATAGAGTTCTGAGACCAAAGTTTTTAACTCTAAAAATCAGCTCTTTACTTCCAAGGCATTTAGCAGGGTAACTCTGGTATTCCCCAAGGAATGAAGAATGTTAGTGGAACAGGTACAGATCCTACATACTGGAAAATCTGAAGTGATAACTATAACAAAAGTGATAATAATGTTCTGGGTGATGACAGTACAGGAACTCAGAGGAAATTTCTAGTAGGTCTTTTCCATTGTTCGTATTACTACTGTGACATTTTAAAAGTCTGAGACATAGTTTCTGAATATTATAGTTGTTTTAATAATGCTAGCATATTACTAATAAAATGGGTCAGTGACACTCTCAAATGCCAAAGACTCCACATGCAATCCACTCAATGCTTGTATGCCTTAGGAAGTATGAGTGTTCTGAGGGTGGCAATCGACTCTGATTGGTTAACAAGTAATAAGAAAGAAGGAATCTTATAATGAGAAATGGACCTATGCTAATGAGGTACTAGGGGACGTGACTTTGACCATGTCATTTACTTCCAAATCATCTATCCAACAAAAGGGAGAATCCACATTTTCCCAGACCTACTTGACTAAACAAAATGAGCAGGAATTCACCAATTCACCTGAACTTCTTTACCCTCTTTGGTCAGACCTTAGCCTTCCTGGATGGATAAGTCTTGCCCAAGATTTCCTGCTATCCTTGATTTCTGGATGAGGAAGAAGAGGGGGAAAAACCTTGGTCCTAATTCAATAATTAATTATTGAGTACAAGAGAGAAATGATCATTTCTCATATGACAGCTTTCTATTAAAAAAATAGCAAACCTTTGTATGGCATAGACTGTCGAGGAACACAGAGATTTAGGGATATATACACATGTCTCTATACATACATGTACATATTTGTATGTGTATTTTGAAGTACTGCTGCTGAAGTACAGAGAATACTCAGAAATATTCGTGTATTACAGCTCATGATTGAATGAGCAGAAATGTTGAGAACAGAGTTTAGATCAGGCCTCAATTTCCTGACTTTTAGTGGAAGTTCTCTGCTAAATCTGCTCTTGTTTTTAGAACTAAATTGGCAAGAAAAAGGCGTGGAGAAAAGAGAGAAGAGGTCTGAGAACAGACCCCCTGGGATAATCCCTACAATTAGAAGGTTGGGGCAAGGAAGAAGACCCCAGTGATAGAGTGGACATAAAAGTAGGGGGAATGCAGCATCAGCAATATCCAGGATTGCAGAGGGATCAAGAAGGACCAAAAAAAGGCTTTAGGATTAGGACGTCATTGGTGACCTTGGAGAGAGCATTTTTAAGATGCTGGTGGGAACAGAAACCAGAGTTCAAGGAACCAGGGGTTAAGTGGTTGATGAGGGAGGCCATATAATACGGGGGCAAAGAACTCTGCCTCAGGTGTTAGAGCACCTATATTCAAATCCCACATCTGACATTTGCTATTTGTGTGACCCAGGGAAAATCCCTCATAGATAGTGAAGTAGACTTAGAACCAGAAAGTCTTGGATTTGAGTCCTGCTGCAACCACTTACTAGCTTTGTGACCCTGGTCAAGTCATCTTATTTCTCTCAGCCTCAGTTTCTTAATTTGTAAAATAGGGAAAATAGTATATCTACGTACTAGGGTTGTTTTGAGGAAATATGTGTAAAGAGCTTGGAAAACATCCAAGAGCTACATAAATGCTAGTTATCTCATCATCATAAGAAGATGAAACTCGTCTGTGTCATTTTAAACTTTTCAAAGCATTTTCACATGTCACATCTCGTATGGTGGGTAGTTCAGACAAATCGAAGTAATGAGATAATTTACAAATGAGGAAACCAACACACAGGAAAGTTAAGTTACTTGTGCAAGATCATGGACCTAGTCATGTGCTGGCTACCCAAACTTGGTTTCTTGGCTCCTAATCCATTTCTGTTGTTCTCTCTGGGCACTTGGAGCCCCTATCCAGTTTGTTTTACACTGGTGTCACATGGTTATCACTGTCACAACTTCTCTACCATGTCTCATTGGAGGTTTGGCAGGATGCTAGATGGGCAGAGAAACCCAACAGATAGTGGTAGCTGCTACCATATTATCCTCAGGTACAGCATCTGTTCCTGGCTTCTGGGAAATGAAACCCAAAGATTCAGAAGAATGGGAGAAAAAAACCCATCTTCTACACAATGGGGAAAAAAAAACCCAGGTACAACACTTTTCCAAATGATTCCTTAAAGATAGAAGCCTAATGAAGATGGGGACCATATCCTACCTAAAATGTCTACTTTCCAAATGATTCATAGTGGTTCTATAGGTTTGGAGCTGGAAGAGACCTTAAAAAGCAGCCCATCCACCTCCATCATCTTACAGACAAGGTAACTGAAGCCAAGAGGAGCTGAAGTGATTTGCCCATTTGTAGAGGTAGTAAGTGGGAGAGCCAGAATTGAAGATCCCCTGACTCCAGCTCCTGGGTTTATTTAGCTGTCCTGCTAACTCTTCCAACCCAAAAAAATAGTAAAAGGACAATACATGGTCATAGGAAAGTGGGGGGGGTGTTAAATGGCTAAAAATCAACCTGGGAAAAGCATAGATGACTTAATATATGGTGCTGCAATCCTGTGTTTATCTTGATCAGAGGCTCCAATGTCAATTGGTCGGATTCCAATATCTCTGTGAACATCAGTCCCTTCCTGTACCCTGGCAAGGCTGGAGGCCCTTACGGAGCACTCGGAGTAAGAGATAATTTTTTTTTCTATTTTGGTTTTATAAATTCAACCTAAAAAGGGCAGGGGGTGGTATAAGTGAAAGATAAAGTGTATGATGGAAAACATCCATTTTTCTGAAGCAAGTATGTGTCTGAGAGAGGTAGGTTCTGTATTTAAATGTAGCAAAATTATTTAAAAGACTATGTTTATAGTCTGATTCTTCATATGATGAAGAAATTGAGCCTTTGTTAGTTGGGTCTTTTTGTTCTTTTTTTTTCTTCTGTTCGATTTGTTGAAGGCATGGCTCCTGAACCATGTCAGGCGGGATTATGTTATTCACCGTATTATTAATTCATGATGCTGGTCCCAGATGTTTCATTTTTGGAGGCTCTGGAGATGTAAGTCACACAGTAGGCAATCTAGGCTAGGTCAGCATGAATGAGACAAAATGAAAGCCTTTTTTCTCCCATTTCCTGCCAGGGAGACCACTTTGGAAGAGAAATTGGTTTATTCATTTCAGGAGTTGTTTTGCAGCCTCATTTTCAGATAGCATTTGTTGCTGTAAATACCAATGTCGCGTATAAATTATACTCCTCTATATCATAATGACACTTTCCCTTTCTTGGAAGGCATCTTATATACCTGGATCTCAAAGCCACTAAGGAGAAAATACCAGTATTTTAAAACACAGGATTTACAGGTCAGAGGATTTTAAAATGATGTGCCTAAGATGAAGCACCAAAAAATTATGAGAACATCACCAACCCATTATTGCTACTTTTAGATGTCCTAATCTAAACAGTGCATCATATGCCCTTAGGGCAAAAGACAAAGCTCCATCTGTATAGTGAGTTATGTATCAGGCCTAACCAGTGTTCTTACATTACAAGTATATGGAAACATTTCCACCTGTTTTTCTACATAGCTGTATATTCAACTGCCTTTTTATGTTTTGTGTTCATTTATAGGATCATTACATGTACACATTGTAATGGGTGCATATGGGAAAAGTGAGTGGTATCTCTAAAACAATGATGAAATGTCTTTTTGTACCATTTCCTAGCACAGTGTATGCTTAATAAATATTTGTTCAGTGTTGAATAAATGAACACACCATGCTCCAAAATGACCTTGACTCTCCCAGCACCCATGTAACTCCCCAAGATCAGTAGATATCTTTGGCAGGTGCTTGAAATTTTTCAGGTCACTGGGTTTGGTTTCCATGCCCCCTCCCTTGCCTCTCTAGTGCAGTAAGTGGAATTCCAGTAGTGGTGGTGGTTGTTCAGTCATTTTTCAGTCGTGTCTGACTTTTCATGACCTTATTTGGGGTTTTCCTGGAAAAGATACTGGAATGGTTTGCCATTTCCTTATCCAGCCCATTTTACAGATGAGGAAACTGAGGCAAGTAACATTAAATGACTTGCCTAGGATCACACCGCTAGTAAGTGTTTGAGGTGAGATTTGAACTCAGGAGGATGAGTCTTCTTGACTCTAGGCTGGGCAGTCTAACTGTTGCACCTCCCAGCTGCCCATTCCAGTGGTTTACAACTTCACAAGATTTTACTTTTAAACTATAGTACCTAGGACCCAGGGAGTGTCTGGATTTGCAGTTGGCATTGATCCATCCTTGTGGTATAATCAGCTGGTCTGGGTCAGTGATGGTAGAAGGAAGCAATTAGCCATGAGAATTTGGGAATGTCTAAGAAGGGTCTTCTGGGAAAGGAATTTGAAAGTTAAATGGGTTTCACCTTCATACAGTCTTCAAGTCGGAAGAGAATTAAGAACTTATCTCATCTCACCTGTCCCTCAGTAGGAATCCCTACACAACCTCCCCATCAAGTTCTCATCTGGCCTTTGCTAGAAACCTTTGACTACCTAAAACAGACCATTCCACTTTGGGACAATCTTTTTTTTTCTTTTTGGAGGGGGGAAGACAGGGCAATTAGGGTTAAATGACTTGCCCAAAGTCACACATCTAGTAAATGTATCAAGTGTCCGAAGCCAGATTTGAACTCAGGTCCTCCTGACTCCAGGGCCAGTGCTAAGACAGCTGTTGAAATGAGGAAAATCTTAAGAATCTCTTCAATTTTTGCTCATTGCTCCTAGTTTTTGCTTTCTAGAGGATGGGGGAATGTAGAGTAAGTTTTGTCTATTTGTCACTTTATATTTTTTCTGAATCTCCTCTTCTCCCATGCCTCGACTGACCAAATTTCCTTCTTCTGAATGCTCTTAATTTAACATTTCCCTTCCTAGAATGGGGCTCCCAGAACAGAACAAAATGATGTCACATCATCTGATCAGGGCAGAGTATGGCGGGAATATCACTATCTTCATTCTGGACATTATAATTCTTAATGCAGCCTAGGCTCAAATGAACTTTTGGGGAAACTGTATCACACTGTTGACTCTCAGAATTTTCAGTCCACTTAAATAGCCAGATCATTTTTATATGAAACCTCACCTCCACCATCTTGTACTTACGAAGTGCCCCAAGTATTCAACTTTACCTATTAAATTGCATCTTATTAAATTCAGTCCAACAGTTGAGTCTGTTGAGATTTTGACCTGGAGTCAGGAACTCTTGAATTCAAATCTGTCTTTAGACAGTTGCTAACTGTGTGACTCTGGGCAAATCACTTAACCTCTCTCAGCCTCAATTTTGTCACCAGCAAAATAGGATAAACATAGTACCAATTTCTCAGGGTTGTTATAAGGATCAAATGAGATAATATTTGTAAAGCATTTTTCCAAACCCTAAGTCACTGTATAACTGCTAGTTAGTCTTTGCATTGTATTACCTGAAAATTTGGTAAAGAAGCATAACGTAAATACCTTCATCGCAATCACTGAAAAAAATAATACAGCCCAAGAACAAATCATTGGGGGACTCCAATAGAGATTGCCATCTAAGTTGACAGCAACCTACTATTGACTCCACTCAGTCCATGCATTCAAACTGTTACTAATTCATCTAAATGTATTATCATTTCGTTCACATCTTTCTATAGTAACTACGAGGATAATAATAGAGACGCTTTGCCAGTATTTAGTTATAATGTCATCATTCCCCCAATCTGACAGCTTTCTTGTGGAAAACCAGTGTTATTCCAGTATGACTTGTTCTTGATGAAGCCATATCAATCTTTAGTTTTGATTACTTTTCTTTTCTAAGTACTCACATGCAAGTCCTTTGATAATATGCTTTAAAATTTTGCCAGGAATCAAAGTCAAACACACCAGCCTACAGAGTCTCCATTCACTTTTTCTTTTGGAAAGTTGGATTAACTCTTGCCCTTCTCCATTCTCCGTATCAGGTATTACTGACTATGGCTCAGCAATCACATCTGAGAGTTACATATACACATACATACGTCAATTCCACAGTAAATTAACCAGAGAGAGAAATTCATCAAGCTATCAGTTTGATGAACTTTTTTAAAAAACATGAAATTTTGAACATTGTGTGTAATTCTTAAAAAGAAATGTATATGTATATGTGTGTGTGTGTATAATTTAACAAAGGTGCAGCAAAATCAATCTATTTTGTCCCTTTCTGCACTATTTTTATTCCTTCAATGCATTTAAAAAATTTTGTTGAATTCTGCTCATATAACTCAGTAAATAAGTACTTATTAAGCTCTTATTATTTGTTAGGCACTGTGCTAAAAGCCAGGATGCAAAGAACAGCAAAAGATAGTCTCCGCTTTCAAGGAGGTCACAGTCTATTGGAGGAGAGCACATGCAAATAACAAACAATACATTATACGGGATAAATTACCGATGATCTCAGGGTGAAGGCACTAATATTATGGGGGATCAAAGAAAGGTTTCTTGTAAAAAATATGATGTTAAATGGGATGTGAAGGGAGAAGATGGAGATGAGAACAGATAGAATTCCAAGCATGAGGGTCAGCCAATGAAAATATCCTTAATTGGGAGATAGAGTTTCCTGTTTAAGGACCAGCAAGGAGGCTGGTGTCACTGAGTCACAGTACCTAGGGGTGAGTAAGGTAAAAGAAGATTGGAACAGTAGGAGAGAATCAGGTTGTGAAAAACTTTAGATGGTAACCAAGTTTTGTATTTGATCCTGGAGGGAAAAAGGAACCACCAGAGTCTATTAAATGGAGGGATAGAGGCATCTGTGTGTGGCATGATCAGAGCTACACTTTAGGATGATTAATTTAACAACTGAATGGAGACATTTAAGAGATGGAGACCAACCAGAAGGTTGTTGTAATAGTCCAGGCATGTGGTGATGAGGGTGGTACAGAGGAGAGAGGAAGATGTATGTAAGAGATGTTACAAAAGTCAAATCCTCAGGACTTTGAAATGGGGGTGTGGGTGGGGTGGGAGAAGAGTGGTGAGAGTAGGAAGCTGAAGATGACACCTAGGTTGCAGCCTGAGCCACTGGGAGAATCGTGGTGGCCTGGATAGTAAAAGGGGAGGGTTTTTTTTTGGGGGGGGGGGGGAATTGGGAAGAAAATTCTTTCAGTTTGGGGCATGTAGATTTAAAGAGGTCTACAGGACTTCCATTTCTGAATGTTCAATAAATAGGCAGTTGGAGATGTGAGTCTAGGGGTTAGGCTGTATAAATAGACCTGAGAATCAGTAGCATAGAGAGATAATTGAATCCATGAGGGATTTTGAGATCGCCAAGTGAAATAGCATAAAAGAAGAGAAGACTCAGGACAAAAACCCTGGGACACTCACCATTAGCTGGAGCAATCTAGGCAAATATCCAGCAAAAGACGCTAAGTAGTTCTCTGTTTTTACATTTGTCCCATGTCACCCCAAACATTGATTTCATCATTTAATTATAATTGTTTATTGTACGTACAACACTGTTCTAGAAGCTGGTGGAGGTAGAAAGTTTAAACAAGACAGTGCCTGCTTTCGTGAAGTTTACAGTAAATAAAAGCCACAAGGAGGCACAATGGTATAATGGAAGGAGCTCTGGGTTTGAAGTCAGAAGACCTGAGTTCAAATCCTGTCTCTTCTAATTACCATCTGTTCATTTTTCAGGTGCTCAGTTTCTTCATTTATAAAATGCATGGGTTGGACTATATGGTCTCTAAGGTCCTTTTACACAGAAAAAATGTTATATATAATTAAGTGAATTAAACAAAGCATTATGTGAGATTGGGAGGAGGTATTTACTGACAAGGAGGATCAAAGAAAAAGTCAATGTAGAAGCTGAATTTGAATGGGGCTTTGAAGGTTTGGTAGGAATTCAGTCATTAAAAAGAAGATATTTTAGGGCCAGGTCCAGTGAGAACAAAGACAGGAAGGCAGGAAAGCAAAGGGTGGGTTTTGGGGATAGAGTTTTCCAGTTTGGTTGGACTGTGTAGAGAAGATTATGAAATCATCCTAGAAAGGAATAGTGGCACCATATTGTGGAAGATCTCAGATGCTGGACATCTGTTCTGGGCTGGTCCTACCAGGCCAGTCATCTGGTAGTTTATGTTCAAAATTGGAATGGAATGAGACACTCTTAGGTCATTCAGTGGTTACAAAAGGAGTGATCTTGCCAGAGCAGGAGAAATTTATTCAACGAGAATAGGTGTTTGAGTACACCTCAAGTTGGTTCAGCTGAGCAAAATGCCCTGGCCTTTGTTGCCTATTATTTTCCACCAGCCAAGTATGAGAGAGTGCTTGGAGCTCCTCGTGGCTATTTTGTACTCAAGTAACCTGAATATCAATAGACTGAGCCTCTAGTCCTCGACATTAGTGAAGTCTTGGGCATAGTTTCAATACCTCTTTAGGGAATAACTACTCTAAATTGCATGGGGGCAGGAGTTGGGCCAGGGGTGGGGAACTTGCTGCCTCTAGGCTACATGGGGCCTTCTAGGTCCTTGGGTGCAGCCTTTTGACTGAGTCCAGGTTTTACAGAACAAATCTGTAGGTCCTCAAGTGAGGCCCTTTCATTGAATCCAAACTTCACAGAACAAATCCCCTTAATAAAAGGTCATGCTTTTTCCCCGTCATCTAGAATTTCCTTTCTCCCCCTCTCTAACTATCCAGAACAGAGCCTTTTGTCAGAGCCTGTCCAAACTCCCACCTCTACTGAGAGTTCTTCCACAGCTGCTCCATTCTCTACTGATCACCTTTCCGCTACACTTTTCCTCCATTCCCTTCATTGAGATATTTAATGACTTTCCATTGCTACCTCTCACCTGCTCTGCTGATTACCTCATGGAACCTAGGGATCCCATATTGAACTCTTTTTAATGCCAAGAACATAATATGTACACAAAAAAACCCTTATTGAATAAATCACTTAAATTACAGTTGCAAAGATGATCCAAGCAAGGGTACATGCAAGTCGGTCAAATCCTACAATGTTTGTGTTCTCAAGGCAGGTGGCAGTGGGGGGATCGTGGGAGTAGATGGAGGTTTGAGGGGAATGTTCTTGGCAGAGAAGTTCCTAAGGAAACCTGAGATGTGATGCCTTGTTGAAAATATCCACTGAGTAATAGTACACTCTTATCTTTTTGGCATTACTGAAATGTGAAATAAATATAATAAAGTTCATTGAAAAAAAGATGACAATGAATTCCAAACTAATGCTTCTGATGGAATTTTCTTCTGAGAATAACATGGGTAAAAATGGCAACAGCAATAAAAACAAATTAGTAACAGTTTATGTTTGTTTCTAACCTTTGGCCTTTTAAAGTATTATTTGACCTTATAAAGTGTAATATTTAGATATAATTGATGTGTATCATATATGTGTACATATATGTGTATCGATGACTTATTCTTTGGTACTCGACGTTGTCCAAAGAATCAGAAGAGTAAGAAGATAAGAATATCCTTTTATTCTAAGAGTTCTGAAAATTAGAATGTCATATGCTTTGCTTTATGTTCTTGACACATTAAAGGATGAAACAACATTAAGACATTTTTCTTGCTTTGTTCTTATGGTAAGATAATTTACAGAAAACAACCATAATAGGACCGTGCAACATAATAATCAACTTCCTTGGTTTTCTTCCATTAAATGGCTTGATACTATTACCTTAAATTTAAAATACATGTGGAAAGCTAATCAGTTGTTTCATTTCAGAAGGATAAAGTAGCTCAAGGGCCTGAACCTATGATTTCAGTGTTTCACAGAAATCCTGGATGAGGAAAGTCCCTCTAACATGCAGATCATCACCTTCTCTGTTACTTAAGTGACACCTAATTCTATGCTATCATCAATCTCAGTTGATTTTTAGTAGAATTTTAAGGAGGCACTCTCCTTCGCCCCACATAGCTAACCAATTGTCAGATCTTGGTACTTCCACATTCACATCTCTCGTATCCTGCCCCTCCTCTCTACTCTCACAGCTTCCACCATATTTTAGCCCCTTATAACCTCCGTTACTACAAAAAACCTTTCTGATTGCTCTCCCTGCCTCAAGTCTTTTCCCACTACAATCCATGCCACACACTGTTGCCCAAGTGATTTTCCTTAAGGGCAGTTCTGACCATATCCCTCTACTCAATAAACTTTAATGATTCTTTTCACTTCTAGAATAAAATATACACTCCTCTATTTAGTCTAGAAAGGCTATGCCACCTGACATAAACCAATCCTTCTGGTCTTACTGGACATCTGCAATTTAGCAACATCAGCCCTTTTTCTGTTCCTCATACTTGGCACTCTGTTTTCCCAGCTCCTTAATTTTGCAGTGGCTGTCTCCTATGCCTGATCTTCCATTCATACCCAAATGTTTGTAGCTTATTCCTGCTGCCCCTTTAAAATTTTTTGAATTAGGAACTCATGTGGAACTGAGTGTTGTCAACTAAAAAATAAAAAATCTTAATAAGAAAATGAAAAAAAAAATTTGAATTAGAAATAGTGTCTCCATCCTAATAATTGCTAAGATTTCTCAGGTTATTTAGTGTAGGAATGGAAATACACTCTTAGGAATCTAATAATAATAACCACATTACATAATATTTTATAGTTTTTTTAAAATAATTTTATCATTCATGAAGACATTTGCTTCCAACAACTCTGCAAGGTAGGTAAAGGCAAATATTATTGTAACAGAGGAGTTGATCTTGGAAGCCCCTGATCAATTTCACAAGTCTACCATCATAAATTTGATGTAATTACATGGTGTGGACCTCATTGCAGATGTCTGAAAAGCACCTCCTCTGGAGGTAGACATGCACCAAGACCTGCTGAAAGGACAGAAAGAACTCCAGTGATTGGCTCTCAGAGCCAAAAGATAACATAGTCTGGGGCAATGAGAGTAATATACACTCGGGCTGCCCCGTTCACCCTACCCCATTTTACAGAACGAGAAGCCCAGTCTCATAAATGTTAATTGACTTCATCACGATCACATATATGGTCAGTGTTGGAGACTGAAACCTAGGTCTTCTAACTTCAAATCCATTGCTTTTCTATTGTAAGCCTCAGAAACTGAGTTTTTGTGCTTATTTGGCTAAAAGTTTTCCAGGAATGACTACCCAACTCTTGACTCCAGAAGAGAAAAGAGAGAAAAGATTGCGATCACTTGCCTCTTGACTTTGACAAGTACTCTAATTCCAAGTTTCGGCCCTTCTCCAAAGTTGCCAAGTTTCACCCTGTGCCTTCCTACTTTGTTCCAGTGGTTCAGATGAAACCAACAGATTTTTTTTTTAAAGAAATACCTCTTGCCAAGCTGTGTTTGCAAAATCTTCTGTGTTACATCACTAATTCAATAATGCGATGAGGCAATGGGCTGGGCAAGGTGTTTCTGGAAGGTATGCTCTCTTTCATCAGGTATTATGCCTGGAGCTCCCAGCCTGGGGGTCAGTAGAAATCAGTGTTTCCATAAGAAACAATTCTCAGTGGAAAAAGTCAGTGGGAGGTAGGCTGGGTTCCATTGCTCAGAATGACTTGTCTGGTTATGAGCACAAAACATAGCCCCATGTCAAACATGGTGCTCTTCCTTTCAGGATTTCTTTGTAAACATTAAAAATAACATACAAACACTAAAATTCCTTGCAAGCAAAACAAAACATTTTCCCCTGATTTGCTTCACAGCATCAATCACTTCGGGTGCTTTTTAAGCTTAAAGCTGTTTAAGCTATTAAAACTTATAACTGACCTAAGACTTTTGAGACATCCAATATATGAGTCTCCCTCAAACCAAGGAGAAGATGCATGGTAGAAAGGGCATCGCATTTGGAGTCAGGAAGACCCAGCTTCAAATTTCGCCTCAGGTATTTACTATATGACCCTGGAAAAGTCACTTAAATTCTCCATGCCTCAGTTTCCTCATCTTTAAAATGAAGAAAATCCTAAGTCATAGAACTGGATGGCACCTTATAGGCCGTGAAGTCCAACATTTTATTTTACAAATGAGGAACCTGAGATCTAGAGAAGGTCTGTTTCCACTGTGCTAGGGTATCTCTTAGATAAACAAAATTTCATTGCCTTTTTTTTTAATAACAGCATCGAATTTACTCAGTTGACCTGGGACCAGGTACCTCTTAATTCAAAGCCCAAATTTTACGCCATTACCTCAAGGATCTGTACTCTTGCAAAAAAAAAAAAAAGAAAAAAGATATAGATTGCAAACACCCTATTCCTTAGAAGATGGCTTCTAGGAATTGTTGTGACTAAAAATTCCACCCTTTTCTGGCCAGCTTGCTAATGTTGAGTCTCTCTCCACATTTAGATAGTACAGTGTAGTGGATGGAACACAGAATTTAAGATCAGGAATTCTTGACCTTTCCTCAAGACACTGTATGACTTAAGTCACTTGTTTAGCCCCAGTCTCCTCATCTGTGAGATAGGAATAATTCTAACACCTGCCTCCCCTGGTTTTTATGAGGCTCAAAAGAGCTATGATGCAGGGTGTCCCCAGAGTCTCAGCCCAGTTCTAAGCTTCCTTAAGTAAACGAGCATTTATTAAGTGCTGACTGTGTATGTGCCAGGCATTGTGCTATGTTCTTCAGAGTAAGGTACTTTGTAAATCTTAGCTATAAATAATGATAGTTTAGCTGAACTGGTCCTTAAACAGAAATGCAGTCATTAGCAGGTTGATATTTAAAAGCTTTCCATCATGAGAGGACCTGCCAGAGCTTGTGCTCTTCTGGAGTGGTCTCTAAGAAGCCAGGTTCTTTTCTATCTTACAACAAAGCATCTGAGGAAGCCTCCAGTGAAGGTGAAATAAGTCATGCAGGCCATCCCAGTTTCAGCCAAATTCAGGTCTTCACACAGCTAAAACATGGATAACTTTCAAATCCTGGGTAGGAAGCAAGTGGGGACAGAGAATGGCCACATCACCTTGGGTCCATGAACATCATGGATTCTCTTTTCCAACCTCTGAGTCATCTGAGCTGCCTCAGCTCAGCTTCCTTGGTTCTGGTTTGGTCAGGAACTCAGACTGTGTACAGACCACCAATAGTGTTGAAGAGGATTGTCTGAAGGAAGGTTTACTAGGGACGTTCCCTTACCTTACTTGACTTGAATATTTCTAACAGCTCTACTTGTTGCTGCTATATGCAGATGGTCAAGAGTCCTCTAGGTGGTGCAGTGAATGGAGTTGGAAGACCTGAGTTTGAATGTTCCCTCAGACACTAACTGTGTCAAATCAACAAGCATTTACTTAGTGCCTCCTGTATAGCAGGCACTGTGCTAAGTGCCACAAATAGAAAGGCAAAAACAGTCCCTGCCCTCAGAAAGCCCACAATCTGATTTGAATCCATCAGAGCTCATAGTTTCCTTATCTGAGTTACAATGGGTAAGTGATTTGACCTTTTCTTAAGACTCAGTTTCCTTATCTGTAAAATGGAAAACAATATTGGCACCTGCTGCACAAAGTTGTTGTGAGGTTCAAATGAGATAATCTATGTAGAGCACTATAAATGTTGGCTGTTAATTACTAGAATCACTACCTGACTTCGGTTATCACATTTGTATGTACAAGCACACCTCTTTTCATTGTGCTTCACCTTACTGCACTCCACGGAAGTTGTGTTTTTACAGATTGAAAGTTTGTGGCAGCCCTGTGTCTATGGGCACCATTTTTCCAACAGCATGTGCTCACATCGTGTCTCTGTGTCACACTCTAGTCATTCTCACAACATCTCATGCTTTTTCATCATTATTATATCTGTTATGGTGATCTGTGATCAATGATCTTTGCTGTTACTATTAATAATTGTTTTGGGGCACCAGGAACTGTACCTACATAAGATAAACTTAATTGATAAATGTGTATTCTGACTGCTCTTACCCACCAGCCTTTCTGACTCCTCTCCCTTTCCTTAGGCCTTCCAATTCCCTGAGACACAACAGTATTTAAATTAGGCCAATTGATAACCTGCAATGGCCCTTAAGTGTTCCAGTGAAAGAAAGAGTCAATTGATGGGACAAACTTCATTGTAGTCTAGCTTTAAGAAAGTACCCCAGCCACCCCAACAACCACCACACTGATCAGTCAACAGCCAACAACATTGAGGCAAGACCTTCCACCTGCCAAAAGATTACAACTTGCTGAAAGCTCAAATGGTGGTTACCAATTTTTAGCAATAAAGTATTTTTAAATTAAGGTATGTATATCTTTTTTTAGACATAATCCTATTGCACACTTAATAGAGTACAGTATAGTGTAAACATAATGTTTATATGCACTGGGAAACCAGAAAATTCATGTGACTCACTTTATTACGATATTCACTTTATTCAAAGTGTCTGGAACTGAAACCGAAATATCTCTGAGGCATGCCTGTATGGCGTCATCCCTTGTTTTGTATTAACAGGATTACCTTAAAGATTTACTTGTGTTTGTTTTGGGTTACACATCCAATTTTTCAAGGTAATTTTGAATTCTAACCAGTACTAAAATCCCTGAGAGGTCAAGGAGTTATTTTCTGACTAGCTTGTGGACCAGTTTGAACTTTGGGAGCAGTGACGGCTGGTGATCTGTGAGATTCAGCCTTAACTACCCAGGGAACTGGTTAGGTCTGTTTCATTAGAACATTTTAGCCCTGATTCTAATCCTACCTTCCCAGATTGTCCCTCCCATCTCCATCTCATCTCTAAGTTTAATGATACTGTTTCTCCCAGTTAATTACCATATTATGAACATAGTCAACATACATATGCATATATGTGTATACATACATGTATATATGTACGCATATGTATACATACATATATACATTGTGTGTGTGTGTGTGTATCCCAGTTACAACCCAAGGTATTTGTGTATTTTAGGTTGTTAGGAATCCAGAGCTTTCTTTGATAAACGGTTCGTAGTTCAAACATTTTCATAATTCAGACATTTTAGAAATATTCTATAAGCTAGGTTGTACTCAATGCTTCTTAATTTTTTTCTAGATGAAAAGATATTGAAATACTGGTTTTCCACTTAAGCTGTATAGCAGGTGTGAGGGCTGGGGATGGGGGATGAATCAGTCCAAGTATTTGAAGGGCTGTTGCATTAGAAAAGGAGTAACTTGGCCCCAAAAAGCAGAACTAGGAACAGAGGGTAAAAATTCAAAAGATTTAGGATTGAGTTTATGGGGAAAACACATCCTAACAATTAGAGCTATCAACCAACCAGATCAATCAGCATGCATTTATTAAGTGCCTATTATATACCAAATGCTGTGAAAGATGCTGGGGATACAAGCATTTTTAAAAAAAATAAGTCTCGAAGAGCTTCATTCTAGGGAAAGAGCCACCCCCTCAAAAATGGAATGGGGAAATAAAGGAACAAGTATTTATTAATGATCTCCTGTATGCCAGGCTCTGTGCCAAGAGCTTCTCAAATATTATCCTACTGATCCCCAGAACAACCCTGGGAGGTATCTGCTATTATTACCATCTCCGTTTTACAGTTGAGGAAACAGGTGAAGTAATTTGCCTGGGTAATACAGCTAGTGTCTGAGGCCAGATTTGAACTTGGGTCTTCCTGAGTCCAGGTCCAGTGTTGTCTCAACTGTACTACCTAACCATCTTTATAATAATATAATAATATATAACACAGGGGTGGGGAACCTGTGGCCTTGAGGCCAGGTGTGGCCTTCTAGGTCCTTGGGTGCAACCTTTTCGACCGAGTCCAAGTTTTACAAAACGAATCCTTGTATTAAGAGGATTTGTTCTGTGAAGTTTGGAATGGGTCAAAGGGCCACATTCGAGGACCTAAAGGGCTACATGCAGCCTTGAGGCCGAAGGTTCCCCACCCAATATAACATATGACATATGATATATACATAATAAAATAACACTATCTTTTCTTTTCAATACAATTTAAACATTTTCAAGATAAAGATATAATCCTCCCATAGGAACAGGCTGCCTTAGAAAGTAGTAGGATAGGGGGGCGGAGACAAGATGGCGACTGGAAAGCAGTAACTGGCGTGAGCTCCCCACCAAGTCCCTCCAAAAACCTATGAAAAAATGGCTCTGAACCAATTCTAGAACTACAGAACCCACAAAGGGGCAGAGGGAAGCAGGA
>CM053623.1:267130518-267162203 GCA_028646595.1 Phalanger gymnotis | reverse complement strand
TAAATGGGGAGAAAATCTGTAATTCAAACGCATGTGAAAATCAATGCTGAAAACTAAACATATTAAAAATAAATTAAAAAAAAAAAAGAAAGTAGTAGGATACCCCTCAATGGGAGCTTCTAGCAAAAGCTGGAAAATCACTTATTAGGCTTATTGTAAATGGGAGTATTTTTTATTTATGAGTCAGACTAGAAGGATACCCACTCTGTACAAGTGAATGGATATAGGGCTGAGACTGTAAGCATACTCCAGCAGCCTGCTGCTGACTTTTGACTGTTTTTCCCCCTAGTTTATTTGTTTGGTGGTGGTCACAATATTCATAGGGTGGAAAAAAAAAAAAAGAAAAGAGCTGTTCGAGTAGTGAGAGGACATCAGGGTAATAAATCGACAAAATTTCTCTTAAGCTTAAAACAACATGTTGGATTCCTGAAGCCATCTGCTGCCTCCTCAAGGTAAAACTTATAGCTCGATTATGAATTAGGGCATTTTATATCATTATGAATATGTGGTATGCACTGTGCTGTGAACAAAAGTATGCACAAAAAGTACAAAACTCAAAATGGTGCCTGCCCTGAGGGAGCTTACCTTCTAATAGAGGAAGACAATTCATATGGGGAATAGTGGCCAGGAAGAAGTATTTGGGTCAGGGATGGCCCAGAGATGGTGAATAGGGCATTGAATTGATATACTTTTTCCAGGAATGGTGGTACTGATTTGATTACTGTTCCCAGAGCTAGAGGTGGAAAGCAAGGTGTGGGTTTGGGGGCAGACTAGAGCTGAGGTTGGAGGCAGGCTACTTACTATGATCATTGCCAGTCAGAAGTCCAGGTTGGAACCAAAATGCTGGGTCAGAGATGGAGACAGGAAACATAGCAGCGTGGCATGCATACAGATAGCTAAGAAGCAGCATCTTGGTGGCTCTGGGTAGGGCTAGTTATGATGAATCCTCACCCCTGAAGTTCATGTTACGATTTGTACTGCCTACCTCAAAAATCACTCTGTAAAGTTTAAAAGCACTTCATAAATGTGAGGTTTTGTTATGCCAATAATTCACTGATCAATCAACAAAAGTAGCTCTGGAGTCACATCTGTTAGAGGGTATTATAAGACTGGTATATCCTTCAGAGTCACCTTTTGGTGAGGAGAGTCTCCAAGCTTGGATCTCGCTCTGATAAATCAAATGCTTTCTTGAAGTCAAAAACAATAAACACAGTTTCGTCTTATAGACCCTTCTCCATTAGTGGTATCTTGGTAAAGACGTAGTATGTTGTAATGGTATGTTGGTAAAGATTGTCTCAAAAAAAAATCACTTTTGAGAAGATGTCAATTTCCTTCCCTTTTCATCAAGGGGGTCTTTGATGAGTGCATAGACCTTTCTTATAAAGACTTTCTGGTAATAATAAATCAAGCAGTAAATTCACAGTTGCTGATATGATTTTGGTCACCTATATCCATTTAAAAGCAAAAATACTATTTGATGATTTCTTCCACTTTTGGAATCTTCCCCTCTTTAAAGCTGCTTGAGAATTCGACTCAAGCCTTCTCAGCCAAGGGGAAAGATAAGTTTATTAAGGGTTTGCCATAATGGTCTGTTTTAAGAAATCCCACCCTTTGGCCTGTTTTCACAAGCGGGCCAAATTCAATGTACTGAGCTAGAGTGAATCTGAGGGCCTTCATGGAGGCAAAATGAGACTTATATACACAACAATTGTAGGAGGGACCTAGGGTGGTCTCAAGTAGTCTGGGATGACTAGAGGAGGGGTTTAGAGTGGACTGTGGTGACTGGGATGAGGTCAGACTCCAGGATGGGAAATAGCTGAAGGCTACCTGGAGACAACAGACAATAAGAGAACTAGGGTATCGATATAAGTACTAGGGTGGGAAACAGTCAGAAGGCAATTCAGAGGTAACCAAACAATGGAAGGCTAAGGCTATCTGGGTATGAAAAGCTTATGGCCAGATCTAGTGGGAAGATACAAAGAGAGTTCAAGGGAGCTCCCAGAGATGGTATCTCATCAGGTTCAAGGGGGTTTCCAGAGATTGTACCCTCAATCACACCCCTAAGAGAAAGTGTGGTAGATTTTTAAGTTAGTGAACCCAGGGTAAGTCACTGAACCTCTCTGGGTTTTTTTTTCTTAATCTCTCCCCCAAACTTCCCTCCTAAAATTTCCATCTATCTGTTAACAGTGACCCTTACCTAACATGTAAATCCATAACTTATTTTCCTTTATTGTTACAAAAACAAAACAAGAGCTCTATCTAGAGGATCTGTATCTAGAGGATCATGCTTATAAGTAAATGTGAAGATTTTCTATCTAATTGGAATTAGCAATAAAGCACATCTTTATTCATCAAAATGTGAATGGGGGGTAGGGCAGCAAGGCACCTCCTCCCCACGAATTAAAAAAAAACATTAATGAATTCTTGTGCAGATTATAGAATATTTTATTTACATTACTATTCAATTTTAACAAGTGATTTATATATATATATGTGTATACATACATGTATATATATAAACTAGTAAATACAGTAGTTGTAGCACATGCATTCATACTCATTTGGCATTAGCAGTTAAAGAGGCAACAACAGTTGAGATACTAATAAAAATGGGTCTACACGGTTCCCATAAATTTTTAAGCTTTATTTGCTGTTAAATTCAGCTATCTTAAAAAACCAAACAGACTTTTCTCTAAGCAAATTTCCTGTCCTATCAGTATTCATCATATTTTCCCTATACCCACTCATCCTAACTTCCCTATTTCTGTAAAGGGCACCAACCTATCCTTCAAGTCACCCAGGTTGGCAATTTCTACCCTTGACTTTAATATCAAACCAGTGGCTACATCTTTGACCTCTGTCCTCTTCTCTCCATTTACAGGGTAGGTAACACCCTAATTCCAACATTTAGCACCTCTCACCTGAACCACTGCATTAGAATTACAATTGGTCTCCTTGCATCCAGTTTTTCCACTCCACTGTCATAGTTACCAAACTGATAGTCCCTAAGTATCAGTCTATCCATGTCATTCCAAGAACTAGGCTACTTACTACACTACTTCCTGGCCATTTCCAAACATGTCCCCTGCCCTCTGGCCATCCTCTTCATGTTCCACCCGAAAGAATTCAGCCTTTATCCCTGGCATCCAGAATTCTGAAATGTGAGCTTTAACCTTGCCTGGACCAGAATCTCACCATCACACTACTTTCCTAGGTATTTCAAAACTGAGCTGCTCACAGCAAGTCCCTACTCTATTTATGTCTAGTCTTTCTCCATTTGAAAGCAGGATCCTTGAGGGCATGGGCTAGTTTATTTCCATTTGTTTCCTCAGCCTGGGGCAGTAGTGCCGGGACTTGGGAGTTGAGTCAGGAAGACTAGAATTCCAGTACTACTTCAGATCCTTTTATGTATGTGACCTGCCCCCAGGGAACCTCATTCTTCTTCCCAGTATAATGGAGACAACAATAACACCTTCCTCCCAAGGTGGTCCTGAGGGCAGAATGAAATAATAAACGCAAAGGGTTTTGTAAACCTTAAAGCACCCTATAGGGACTGCTAGCACTCTCCCTGGCTTATCATAAGTGCCTAATAAAATTTTTTTTTCATTCTGTTGTTCAAGAAGCGTCAATGGCAAAAACCCCAATTTGGTATTTAAGACCTTTTAAAATCTGATCTTGCCTTTTTAGACTTATGTCACATTATTTCTCCCACAAACTACATTTTAGCCAAATTGACCTACTTTCTGTTCCTGTCTCTGTACTTTTACACAGGTTGGTCTTCTTGCAGGGCACCCTCCCCCCACCCCCAAGCCTCCTACAAGGCTTTTTCTGATTCCTTCAATTGTGGTCACTTTTTCCTCCTCCCCTCCTGTAAATACTTTGAATTTATTTTGCTTTGACATATCCTTGGGCAAGTTGTCCCCTCCATCTACCCCTACAGCAGAGGAATTGCTTCACTTTTGTCTATAGCACCTAGTAAAGTGCTTGACTCTCTGTAAGTAATTAATAAATTCTTGTGGAATTAAATATGTAAAATGAGGGAACTGGTTGAGAAGACTGATGGCAGTCTCTTTCATCCCTAAATCTGTGATCCAGAACTGAATTTTCCAACATTATTTTTTGCCTACCCCAGCATGCCCATTTTTGCCTTGGGATCACCAAGTACCAAAATAAGTTTTGACTTTAATTGGTGGAGCTTTTGAAGGTGTTCATAGAACTTCTGTTTTCTTCATTCTTCTACTGGTTTGTCTGCATACATTCATTGTGATCATTGCTGGGCAAGATGACAAACGCTTGCTATGAAATGTTGTTACTTGTTGCCTTTTGGCATTCAATAAAACCAACTCTGCCAAGCCCTTTATTCATCTCTCCAAAGAGCACCTGAGACATGGGGAAGGTGTGTGTGTGTGTGTGTGTGTGTGTGTGTCCTGGGGTTTCAGTTATAGTAAAAATGACAAAATGGTTGTGACTCAGTTTCCCTAGCAGTATATCAACCTAGTTGGTCTTGGGCAGAGGTGTGTGTGTGTGTGTGTGTGTGTGTGTGTGTGTGTGTGCGCGCACGCGCATATGTGTGTGTGGGAGAGAGGCGAATGATGCCATTTTAGAGCATGTACAAATATTAGTCCTCTAAAGCTCAATAAACATTTAAAAATATTAACATACCTAACTACTTTCTTCCATATACTCAAACAGTTTAGATTCAATTAAAAAGCAAATCCCATAGAACACTGAGAAAAATGTCAGAGTTATTTGAACTTGACTAACCCTTGGAAAAGTTGCAGATTTTTCTTTGAAATATTTTTATCTTGATTGGTACATCATTTTCAACTTGCCCTGTGCCCTTACGTGTTCTGTACTCAAATCCGTTCTAACAAAGATTTAAAATAGATTAAACACAATTATGTATTTAGAAAACAAGAATAAAGAGAAGAATGGCCTAGGAACTAAAAATTAGTATTTTAATAAAGACACATAGAGATTTTAATTTGTATTACATCTTGGGTTTATATTCTGTCAAAATGAATGTGTGATGAGTAAACCTAATTCATTGTGATCAAATGTCTTTAACCTTACTCTACAAATCAAATTTCATCTAGATATATTCAAAGTTAGAGGACTGTGAGAATTTTGAGAATCTGGGTGGGGCCAGACCTGTCCTTTAGTGAGTGTTAGGAACTCTTGGTATGGACACTCCCTCTACCAATACAGATAATCAACTCTTTTTAAGGAGTTACTTGGGGCTTTGAAAGGGAGACAGTTCTTTGAACCCAGGGCCTTCTTACTCAAAGGCTGGCCCTAGTTCCACTTATCATACAGCCTCTCTTGAAAAAATAACTGCTCACCACCTTATTTCCAAATTGCTGGTCAAATCAGAAATGGAATTACCAGAGTATTTTGAAGTTCTTTCTTATTGTAAGAAATTTGGTCTAAATCAGGCAACTCCAAAAGCTATCATGGAACTAACCACTATTCCAGTGGCAAATGGAATGCTGACACATTGAATTATAAGTCAGGTCATGCTTCATTTATTCCTTTCGACACGGTTCTGGACCTCAAAGAATTTATTGTCTATGCAGCACCCACTCTGGGCTACCTGTTTCCAACTTGCATGGACACTCACAGGTTGGATTTCCAGAGGGTGTCTCCAACTGTTACTCACGAATCAAATTCATACTATTATATCTCACAAGCCCTCACCAGTATTGCTTTTTATTAACTTGTGTCATTTTTTTATTTTTTATTATTTTTTATTTTTTTATTATTTTTTATTAAATTGTGTCAGACACAATTGGCTCTTAAGAAAGGCATTTACTAAGATGGCGCAGTAAAGACGTTCTCCCTGTAAACCTGGGACACACACTTCCAGAAATACACACAGTATTTGTTCAAAGAATGGACACAAATTTAGAGAACTATGAATGATAGTGGGACAAACCCATAGGGAAGGCAACTCACACCTCCAATACTGCTGAGCCTCAGTATCCCTTCTTTCCCCGGGGAGTTCTTGTGAAATTCCGCTGGGGTCCCTTTAAATTCATCAGAGAAAGGTGTTTACACTTCATAAAGGACCACCAGATGTTAACAATTTGCTAATACATTAACACTTATTTGAAACCTTCCACATATGTTGTCTTCCCCCTTGGAATGTGAACTCCTGTGATCAGGGACTGTCTTTTCTATTTACGCTATAACTGCAACAGTTAACACAGTGCTTTGCACCTAGTAGGTGCTTTAATAAGCCCTTTTTTTCCATTCATTTATCTGTGATTTTATCCTATGAATGTATCAACTGGAGTAGGGGAAGAAGAGGAAGAATGCCCCCTCCCCTAAATAATATAAATACCTCTGGCTTTGGAGTCACTTTCCTGGATATCTTGATGTGTGTTCTAGAGAACTAGGCAAGCACTGGGAACACTGAACTCCAGCAAATCCTACTAAGTAGGGAAAGCTGCAAGTATCAAGCTAGTCCACAAAGTATGTGTCAGGACTCAATTGTTCAGTTCCCAATCTGAGTGCGGAACATAAGCTACCAGGTGATAAAATTTTTGGCTATGTTTCCTAAGGCTTAAAGAGGTTGGGACCTGTGCTGGTAAATCTCTTGAAGTATTAGAATAATATAAAGGCAAGACTAGACTAAGTGGTGTGCTGGAGTCTGGAAGACTTATTTTCCTCCGTTCAAATCTGGACTCGGACATAGCTATGTGGCCCTAGGCAAGTCACTTAACCCTGTTTGCCTCAGTTTCCTCATCTGTAAAGTGAGCAGGAGAAGGAAACGGTAAACCCCACCAATATCTTTGCTAAGAAAACCTCAAATGGGGTCATGAAGAATCTGACACAACTCAGTAACAAGACTTAGGGGCTTTGTTAGTTCTTCAGATAATGTTCAGCTTCAGATTCCTTACTTCAACTTGAAGAAGACAACTGGCATTTAATTTATAAGGAATGCTTGAAATAAATATGTAGTGAGAATATTGTTAATTTGGTTTGGAATATTTGTAAGAGGCAAATGATTCTAATTTATTAAAGTGTAATTTTTTTTAAGGAGGAAGAAACATGAATTATGTGTATTTTAAATTGCAATTTGACATAGATGATTTGAAAGATATTTTAAAAATCATTATCCCAATGATCAAAATCTACCAGAAGCTTTGTTACAAAAAGTCCTACAATATTCTATTGTTATTATTTAGAGATATAAACAAATAACTGGGCTGTGTCTCAATTAAGTTGCTATCAGAGCACCACAATTAAACAAGCATAACTGGCTACATTTCCAAATCCTTTTTTTATATTTAATCTGCAAAGCAACTACAGAACCTGTTTTTTGACAACGTGTTTCCAATTAGGCTTTCTACAGTGATTTGCATACTATTAACCTGGATAGTTTAGCATAGGGTTTCACTGCCTCACTTTCATATTTAGCATCTGCTCATTATTTAAAGGGGGGGAGAGTTATCCCTAAAAGCCGGAAAATCAGAGACGACTTGTACCCTCTTGTGAAATACTGAGAAAGACAAAAGAAGTCGTATAAAGAAGGGGGGGGGGGAGAGGAATGAGTAGTTTTATAAGAAAAGAAATTAACATGCTGTGTTGGTGAGTTGCACATGATCAACCATGCTTGCTGGGGAAGGCTGTCTGTTGGGTGTTGCTATGGTTACGAAAAGCCAGTGGAACCCAATGAGCTTGTCTGCAGGACCAGCCATTTTACTTATGGAAAACAGCGTGACATTATGCTGAGCTTTATCCTGGAAGGATATTTTTTTTTAAAGAAAACAAAAACAGGGAAAGAAACTATTTGGAAAGGAGAGATGGGCATCCTGAAGAATAGTCACTGCAGCTAGGAGATTCCATGCAACTTCATTGGAACAGGCTGCTGCTTAGCTGTCCCCAGGAGCTGATCTGAGGGGGTGGAATGCAGTGTGATAGTGCCTGCACTGCCTTTCTGCTATCAGCCAGTGGAGAGGGTTTTTGTCTCCTGACCGGCTAGGTTTCTCTGCAATGTTATCTGCACAGCTCACTAGCTGCTTCTCCTGAAAGCCAGTGACCGAGAAGGGGAGGGTGTCACCCTCTTCTCCTAAGGTCCTCTGCTGGGCTCTCTGAAGAAGCAGGTGTATGTATTTGTGGTTCAGAAGGCAGTGGCTCTCAGCTTTCCTCGCTTCCTGCTAACAGATCCTTGCAAGGGCTCTGGAAGCATCGGCAGGTGGGGGGACCGGGCTCTTTTTCCAACGGAACTGCTCCTGGACACCAACACTTGTTTGCCCAAGGTAAGTAAAGAGGCATCTTTAGGGAAAAAAAAAAAGCCAAACCAAAATATTGGGGCTTTCAAAAGACAGCTGCTTTGAGCTAAACTCGGCTGGAGTGGTTTATTTTAACTTAGCAATTTATATTTGCGGAGGAAAACCTTTTAATTCTCTCTCTTCCCATAATATGGTGTCAGGTACAAAGACTCGTTTCATTAAGTTTTTGTTACATAAATTGTATGATGAAATGAACTGGCTGTTCTGGGTCTCAGGACAGAAAGCAAATATTTGCTGTTTTAATGAATTGTGTTGACGTGTATTTCTGGATCGTCTACTTCACCAAATGCCAGGGGCTTTCTATACAATGGGTTCTTTTATGTCTTCCTGTGACAGTAACTAAGAGAAATAACATGAGAAATATGTGTGTGCATATGTAGGTTTGTATGTATGTAATAAGTAGAATTTGTGGACTTTTTATTCTAAAAGCTTTATAAATCAGCCTATTTGCATTGTACCATATGCCGACATTTGGTTGGGTCGAATCTGTCCAACCGCTGCAGTTCTCTATGTAGGTCATAAGAGCAAACATATTTCCCCTCCTAGTTGCTTTTTCACCCCTTGGACTAAATGATTTGGGCTGGTTAGGGGGTCACTTGTGCTAGGAAGGCCGTAGGTATTAGGAGCGACTCACACCTCCTTCCTTTCACAGATAACAGGCATACCGTGCTAACCCAGAGGACAACACACCCATTGTGTGCCTCCCTTTGGAGCCCACGGAAAGAAAGAAAGCAAGTCCTCCACATGCATGCAGGTCGGCACGGCCATAATATGTGGCAGTTGGCTGTTTTAAAATTGCACAATCTCCCTGGCAGATAGGTTTCAGAGATAGTGAAACCCACAACAAAGCGCACCCAATACAAACACCTACGGACATCCAAGGCGGATGTTTCCTGGGCGCTGCAGCCTGCTTATGAACAGCACAGACTTTGAATTGCAGCCTGAGTTGCAGCCCCCTACCCCACCTCCCGAACACATAACACGTACACGCCCTCTCACCCCTCGATGAGTAGTTCTTGGATTTGTGGTCTCTGTGGGGCAAAGCTATTATTATGGCTTGAAATAGGTCAATCAAACCATCATCCCTGACACAGAAAAAGATCGGATAAGGTTTAAATCATGTTTTCACAATTCCATTTAAGGTTTACCTAAATCCATGCTCTGACTGGCCTATTAGAAATCTCTGGTGCCTTGTTTAAAACCTGAAATATTTGTCTTGGCACTCAAAATGACAAGCCCATTAGCCAGGAATATTTGGAAGCACTGTTAATAAGCTAATAAGGAATATGAAGAGGAAAGATTTCTTGGCTCCGTATAAGAGACGCAAATTACATTGAAAGAAGTGAAATAATTTGGTTAAGGCGATTACCCCACATAGTATTTTTGAGAACTAGGAGCAAAAGTAGCTTATTCCACAAGTAAATCAGTATCGAGCACCCTCAAAAACGAAAGAATTGTGATTCCCTCTCCAAGGGACAGAGAGTTTGATTGTCCGGAGATACTTGTCCTCAATGGCAGCAATTTTCCTGAAACGAAACTGCAGAGAACTCAGCCCATAGACAAGTATGTACACAATTTTAATGACTATCAAATTATTAGAAAATATCCACTAGGTTAAAAAAAAATGAAAGAGGTTCGGGAGAACATTTGGGGAGTGGATTTTCTCATTTAAAGACCTGGAATTTTCAAAGGAAGTCTAAGGAGGAAGATTTATTCTTTAGTTAAATGATAAAAATGAAAACTGGAGCCTAGTAGCATTGCTCTGTGTGTACGAATGAGAAGGCTGGGAAAACTACTATAGTTTTTAGTTCTCCTCTTGAGTGCTGCATCAGAAGAGGGATCCTTAGAATTAAGACAAGGAAATGTCTTCCAGGAAGAAGGTGTTTTTACATTGTTTCCTTTTAGATGACATGGAGAAATAGGATTTGGATGGAGGCAGGTATGTTAAATGGGACATTTGGGATCTTTGTAAGATCCATAAATACAGGACCCTCATCCTACTGAGTAATGGGAAGTTGTTTGGTTTGATTTTCACATCCAGTTTTTCTTTTTTCAAACTATTCTAGCTTATCTTGGTAAAGAATGAACACCGCATCCAGCTTCTGAAGTTGGCCTACCTGAAGGGCTTTCGTCATTTATGAGTTACAAGCTTCTCCTACATACCAGATATTACGCTAAGCACTTGGTGGGGGGACTGAAGTTGGGAGTGGGGGAAATAAAGACCTACTCCATTTTAGTTTCCTAGCTTCTTGAATGTTAGCACTGGGAAGGACCTTGAAGATTTTCTCAATTTATCCTCTTAATTTTATGGCTGAAACTCATACTCCCAGTGGAAGAGAATGGGGGGAGTAAAGAGAAGGGGACTTTTAAAACTGGAGAAATGAGCCCCAAAGAAGTGATGTGACGACCAAAACCACATAGCCTATCAGGGGCAATTTTGTATGCTTTCCACAGCCTCATGCTGTCTCCCATCTGGTGCTACTCTTCCTTTCTGGTTTTCTCATATTACTTTCCAGTCAAACTGGGCTACTCTTCAGCTCCTACAAACACACACACACACACACACACACACACACACACACACACACACACACACACACACTCTCACTGAATAGAGCCTTCTCTTGCTTGCTTCTCCTGCTGAGACCCTGACCATACTTAAAGCCAGATTCATACCTTCTTCATAGGGCTTTTTTCTGATCCTTCCCTGTTGGTAGCAAACACTCCAATGGGCATAGCATGATTGATTACATATAATTATGTGTTACATTTCTACTAGGTGAAATGGTCCATGAAGGCAGGGACTATCTTCCTAGATAAATTTTCTGTCCTCCCACGTATACTAGAGTAAGTATGCATTGAATGTTGAATCACTGGAAAGTAAGATGTTTCATTCAAGGAGTTTAGTTTCAGGTTTCCATTGGTTGATCTTAAAGAGAAAAATGGGAGAGCAAAATTCTTCATTTCATTTCTGTTTTCTTTTGCCCTGCCATATAAAGTCAGTACCAAGTCATCAGTGATCAATGTAGTTGGTCATTTTTAAATTCACTGTTTATTTAGTTACTACTATAAATACATACGTGACTCAATCTCAAAATGGTAGTCCCAATGCTTGATCTCATCAAATGCCATTCTTTTGAAAACTTCTGGGCTCTTCACTGAAAAAAGAAAACAATCAAATGAGTTTACATTCATAACTTTGCAAGCCTTAAAGTGTTATATAAATGCTTGTTGCTGTTGTTTTAACAGAAATGTCCAGTCTAAGTCCTAAAGAGAAGGAAAAATGCAATTTCCTCCTTTCCTTGAAAAAACTGGGTAATTGTGGGTGTAGAATGTTGCATACACTTTCAGACATGGCCAATGTTATGGTTGATTTTGCTTGTTACCAGGGAAGCTTGTTGGAATGGGGTCGTGGAATGGAGAGAGTAAAGCTTGAGTATATCTGGGAATGACGGCGTGGGAAAAACAAAAGACATTAATAAAACTTTGTTTTTATAGAACAAAAACCAAAGAAGAAGCCTTTCATTTCTTCAAAAGAAAAATATGACATGTGGACCATAATTCTGGCCACAGTTACACAGTCACACAATTTCTCAAAGAAAATGTTTTTAGGAGTATTGGACTATACTCCAATTGTTTCCTTTCTATTCCTATCCTCACTGGCTGGAACGAGAGCACAGAAGACCAAATATCAAAAAAAGTATTTTCTTGGACTTGAGTTTCTCATAATTTCTTGTAGTTTTTAAATGCTTAGTAATTTGTAGCAGATGCTTCAGGTGGCCTGGCCTTCATTCTCAGTCAGTCAGTAAATATTTATTAAGCCCCTATTATGTGTTAGTCACTGTGCTAAGCTAGAAGGATACAAAGAAAGATAAAAGAGGGGTTGTACCCTCAAGGAGCTCACAGTCTAATGGGGAAGACAAAAATGCAGATAACTTTAGACAAACCAGCTCTATTCAGGATGAATTAGAGATAACCAATCAAGAAAAGGCACTAGAATTATACCACTAGGGACCCGGTTTCTCTGAACCTGTGGGTGATTTTTTAGCTCAGCCCATGAGTATTTCTTGGCTCCCACCTGCTTGGGGAAACAGTAGATAGTAAGAATGGGCCTAGATCGCCTGGCATCCATCACTGGCCTAGCCATAGAAGGAAGAGAGCCCAACATTGATGAGCAAAGTTTCTCATCTTGCTGACATTTAAGGATCTCCACCATCCTACTCCATCCTACCTTTCCAGCCTTATTTCATATTGCAGCCGAAATGTTCAATATGTAACAACAATGTGGCTTGCTGCTACTGTGGCTGTGTAAGATCAACAACACCAGCACACAGGAAGGCTGCCAGCACAGGTTCTTTGATCTGCTTTTCAAAGGAAAGTAACTTTAAGGGGTTAACAATCTTGCTTTAATTAAACATACATATATCATTCACTTAGTTCAGGGGGAAAAGCCAGCACCCTGAACCTCAAAGCAAACACAAACAGAAATTACAAACAGAGACAATGTAAATAGATCAACATTTCTGTCTAACCAAATGACAATACTTAGCTACCAGAGAAGCACCAACATCTGAGTTTTCAAAGGGGTGGGGGAGAGGGGGAGGTGTCCTCCAGCGACTACCCAGTCTTCTCTGGTCAAATCATGCAATACTTTTCCAGTGTGTGAGAGTCCCAAAGGCAAAAAACACAAACCTCAGAGCTTTTATACCCTGTTCAGGGCCCTGAGGGCTCAGAGCCTACTTAGCAGAAAGGTGTGGGGCCTTACACACTGATACATGCATTATTGAACCTCTGTTCATTAAAAAGGGGCAGCTTCCACCATGCAAGCTTTCTTCATGCCTGTCAAAATTCTTGTCTTCCCACAAGGCTCAGCTTAAATGTTCTGTCCCTCATGAAGTTGTCTCCAATCTAGTCAACTAAAAGGTTGGTTTTTTTCTTCCCCCTCCTGAAATGTTTCTATGGCGTGTTGTATCTTTCAAATTCTGCCTTCGCTATACTTGTTTCCTTCTAGTAGAATGGGGGATTCTTGTGGGATGATTTTTCATCCTTGTATGCCCAGGGTTTACCTCAGGGCTTTACACGTAGTGAATATTTACAGAATCGAATTGGTTTGAATTTCCATAGGTTTCGTCTTCCTGGTTGAGGCAAAGGAGATTTTCTTAGTAGAATCCTTGCTACTGTTTGTTTTAGAGAGAGGTTTGCTTTTATAAACTGACATGCCTTAAGATACAGCGTTAGAGGGATTTTATTGCCTGCCTTTTCCACATTTGGACAAGACAATTATCGATCAGAAGACTAGGAGTTTGTTTTTGTCTTTCACTGTACTTTAGCCTTTACACTCTACTTTCAACAACTTTAATTAATGAGCAAATGGCCCTATGCTCTTCCTCAAAGACCTCATCATGTAATGGAGTCAACACTCCCTACACTCCTCCACCATTCTTGATGACTTCGCCCCATAAAACACAACCATTGGCAGGACCAAGTAAAGATATAAAGGCTTCTAGCATAGGTTTAGCAAAAGCTGTTGTGTTTGTTTCTTGAGAACCAACCTAAAGTGGTATTCATCACTAGAAAGTTAGCTGCTGGGTAATTTTTTTTTAACTAACTTTTTTATTTTGCAGAGGGGAAGGCAAGGCTATTGGGGTTAAGTGACTCGCCCAAGGTCACATAGCTAGTAAGTGTGTCAAGTGTCTGAGGTCAAATTTGAACTCAGGTCCTCCTGACTCCAGGGCCAGTGCTCTACTCACTGTGCCACCTAGCTGCCCCTGGTAATTTTTTTTTTTAATAGCCATATCTGCACATGAAATCATCTTCAAAAAGCAGTTAATGGACCTGAAGTCAAACCTGAGTTCAAATGTGACCTCTGACACTTTATTAGCTCTGTGAACATGGGCAAGTAAAATGGTGATTTAGGGCGGCTAGGTGGCACAGTGGAATCAGGAAGACTCATCTTCCTGAATTCAGATCTAGCCTTAGACACTTACTATATGTGTGACCCTGGGCAAGTCACTTAACCCTGTTTGCCTCAATTCCTCATCTGTAAAATGATCTGGAGAAGGAAATGGCAAACCATGCCAGTATCTTTGCCAAAAAACCCCAAATATGTCATCACAAAGAGTCAGATATGACTGAACAACATCAAAATGGGGGCACTTAATAGCACCCACCTCCCAGGGTTGTTATGAGCATAGAGATGATATTTGTAAAGTTGTCAAACCTTGAAGCCTTACATATGTTGCAGCTGTTATTATTATTAGCTATTATTAGGGCAAGGAGGGGATGTAATGTGTCAGTCAAGGGAATATCCACACAGACCTTTGGAAGTATTAAGATAAACTGCCACCAAAGGCATCAGCTATTAACTGAAATGCAATTTATCATTATTTCATACCATGACATCAAAATGGAAATAGAAAAATTTATCAATGAGTTAAATGTTTCGTACCTGACACCCAAAGGACTAGATTAAAAACAATATTAAGGTATTTGAATTAACCAAAACATAATGTGTTATCATGAATTATTCATCTTTCTAGAAGTTTTAGGATTGTGTAGAAATTGTGTTAAAAAAAATGTAGAAATAGCAATATTGACCTATGATGGAGCATACAACCCCTATGGGGTGGGGTAATGGATTCAATATACAAAATGGGACATAGAGCTAAGTGGCACAATGGATATCATATTGGACTTGGGATCAGGAAGATCTGAGTTTGAATCCTGCCTTCAGACATTTATTAGCTGTGTGACCTTGAGAAAGTCACTTAACCTCTGTTTGATGCCTCAGTTTCCTTATCTGTAAAATGGAGATAATACTAGCACCTTACTAGGTTGTAATGAGCATCAAAAGAGATGCATATATAAGGTGCTTTGCAAACCTTGAAATGCTGTATAAATGCTAGCTATTGGTTTTTTGGAAGTGTGTTTATTTGTTTTGTTTGACTAAAGGATTTTTTGAAAGGATTGTGCTTTCCTTTTTTTAATTGATGGAGAAGCAAATTTGGAAGGAGAGAAGAGCTAGTGATTGTATAAGTTCAGAATAAAAGTAGCAGTCTTATTGTGAATGAAAATAATTATAATAAGCAAGCATATTATGTGTGAACTGCTTTCTTCACAAGGACCCCATTAGGCAGATAGTACAAATATCTCCATTTTCTAGAAAACAGTCACCTGGGAAAGTTGTGATTTGCTTGTAGTCTTGTGCCTGAGTAAGTGTCAGAGTTGAGTTGCAAACTGAGAAGAGAAATGTTAATCTTCTCAATCTGAGACTGATACTCTTTGTACCAATAACAAATATTTTACAAAGTCTCATAGCTATTCTTGAGGAAAAGGAGGGGCGTGGCCTAGCCAATACTTAAATTGTTTAGTTTTGGTAGAATGGCCCCACCCAAAGCCCAGTAGTCCTTGCTTCCCATTGTCGGCTTAGGAGAAGATTTCCTGGGGCATGCCCCAGGAATCCACCTATGACCTTGGATTTTTTTGATTAATGATTTGGAAGAAGACATAGATTACAAAACACTAGGAGGGATAGCTAACAAGTTGGATTGAATGATTTTTTTATACAACCACACACACACACACATAAATACATATATAGATATATATATCTTTCTAGGCTAGAGCTTTTAGGCTAAATCTAATAAGATGAAATTGAATAAAAATAAAGTCTTAGACTTAGGTTCAAATGATCAACTTTATAAGAACAAGATGTGGGGCCATGAGTGGATAGCTGTTGGTCTGAAAAAGATCTTGGAGGTTTTTGTAGATTGTAAGCTTAATACAAGTCACCAGTGTGATGTGGTAGCCAAAAGGGCTAATAGAATTTTAGGCCACATTAAGAGCCATAATATCCAGAATCATCAGTAAGACGATCTTGTGCTCCAACCTGGTGATAGCAAATTTGAAGTACTGTGTTCATTTCTGGGAGCCATCTTTTAGGAAGGCAATATATCAGCTGCAGGGTATCCAGAAGAGGACAGCCAGGATGGTGAAACTTAGAGATGATGATACCACTTGAGGATGAATTAAAGGAGCTAGCATTGTTGAATCTGGAGAAGCAAAAACTTAGTGGGGTAAGAGAGCCAGAGGGTCAAATATAAGGATATGCTTTTCCAACAGTTATCCCAAAGTGGACTAGGCTGCCCCAAGTTGTAGTGGGATCTTCGTTAGAGATCTAATAACAAACCCTGGATTGCCGCTAGCGTGCTGTAGAGTGGGTTCTTGTTCAAATACGGCCTCTGAGAACATTTTACACTATGACACTCTATTTGAATTGATCACCCTGTTCTTCTAAGAGGATTGTTTTATGGATGAATGCATGCTGCTTTAATTTAATTATGCAGTCAATTAGATGATTGTTGAAGTTTGAGGCCATTCCCTCTGAGCTCTTCTCCCTTCTCTGTGTCAGAACTCTTTCAAATCCTTCCCTCTCCTCCTTTCCTCTAGTTTCTATTAGTTTGGGCTTCTTACCAAGGCCAACCCCTCCTGTCTTCTCAGGTAGATTGTTTTCTCAAGCATCCTGTTTCTGCCTGGCTCTGTCTGTCTCCCTCTTCATGTGTCTCTCTCTGTTTCTCTCTTAAGTTCAATCCCTCCCTACTTACTAATTCCCCTCTTACCACCTTTAAACATACCCAAGATGTCCCCAATTTAAAAAAAAAAAAGCTGTTCACTAGCCCCTCCCAAGCTTTCAAGGTATCTATCATCCCTTTCTCTCCTCCCTTTGACAGCCAAACGTCTTGGAAAAAGTTGTCTGCGCTCACTGTGGCCGCTTTCTCTCTTCTCACTCCACAGTCCTTTGAAATCTACAACTGACCATTCACTCACCTGAAAACACTTCCTGCACTCACCAATGATCTCTTCTTGCCCCATCTAATGGTCTTTTCTTAGTCCTCATCTTTTTTGACCACTCTGAAGCACTGGATGCTGCTGACTTTCTCCTGGATACTCTGTCTTTGGGTTTTGTGGCACAAGTCTGCCCTGATTCTCCTCCTCTACCTGTCCGACCTCTCCTCTGTTTCCTTTACTGGCCCATCATACAAACCCTTCTCCCCTAATTGTGAGGATGTCCTAAAGTTCTCTCCCAGACCTGGGGTTTTCTTCCTCTACATTCTCTCTGCATTAATTCATAAGCCCTTCCTGATCCGCACCTCCCTGGCTACTTTACTAGCTTATATTTATTTGTGTTTATTCTGTGGATTTTGTCTCCCTTTGATGAATGGAAGCTCTTTGAGGGAAGGACTTATTTGATTTTGTTGTTGTATCCCCAGATAGTTAATAATATAGAGTACATGCTTACCGTGAATTCAAAGTATTACCACCAAAATAGAAGCATTTTGAGTTCATTAAGCTACCTTTGTCCAATAGATTCAGTAAGAGACTATCAGAATATATGTGTATGCGTACATATATGTGTATATATGCATGTATATATAAATGCTATATATAAAATATATAAATACCAATTATATCAATATATACTATATTATATGTTTCTATATTATATGCAATATACAACTGTATTATAGATATTTCTATATTACATATTATGCATAATATTATATATATGTTATATATTATATATATTATACATTATATATATACGGGTGTCCTTAAGAAAGGGCTCTGAGATATTCTGAGGAATTGTGAATAGGTTCTAGAACAGTTAAATGAGAACTCTTCAGGCTAATTGCAGTTAAGATGAACTACTTTGAATAAAGAGCTAGAAAAAGCTAAAGACAAGACTTTCCTTTTGGCTTCAAATTTGGTATCTCCAATTTCATTTCATTAATTGTAGCATGATCTTTATGAATAGAAACATACCTTACTTAATGGTAAATGTTTGATTCTGCCAACCAGTCTTGTGATCTTAGGTTTAGCACTGGAAACAGCATTAGAGGTGATCCAGGAGAAGCCCCTCCTTCTACAGGTGAGAAAACAAGTGTTTTGTTAGGTGCTAGACCGCGTTGTTCCCTGGGGCACAAAAAACAAACAAACCAAAAGAAACAATTTCTGCTTTCAAAATGTTTATGTTCTAGTGGGGGAGCCAATATGTACACAAACATTACAGGGATTGGGGCTGGGCCTAGAATTTCCCCAGGTTAGGAAATTCTCTCAAACAATATAGGCTCAGCATCTTCTCTGCAAGAGGTTTCTAGAGCACTGAGATTAAATGACTACCTCAGCATCACATAGACAGTATGTGTCAGAGGAAGGACCTCACCCCAAGTCTTCTTGTCCTGAAGGCTGGCTTTCCATCCACCATGCCAGGCTGCCATCCCTGATCTACCCTTCTCTGTGTCTGTCTGTTTCTCTTGGTTTGTCTCTGTCTCCCTCTCTCTATCTCTCTCTCTGTCTCTCGCTTTGTCTCTGTCTCTATCTTTGTATATGTTTCTCTGTCTCTGTCTCTATCACTCTATCATTTATCTCTGAGCCTCTGTCTTTCTTTGTCTCTCTTGGTTTCTCTCTGTTTTTGTCAGTATCAATCTCTGTATCTCTTTCTCTGGATCTATCACTTTCCCTGTCTCTGAGTCTCTGTCTCTGTGTCTATCTGTCTCTTGGTTTGTCTCTTTTCTTTCTCTCTGTCTTTGTGTCAGTCTCTGTTTCTATATATGTCTGTCTGTCCGTCTCTCTCCCTCTCTCTCTTCTACTTTCTCTCCCTCTATCCCTTTCTCCTTCTTCCCTCTCTCCCTCTCTCCCTACATACATACATACATACACACACACACACACACACACACACACACCTACATACACATATAATGTGTATATAGATATACATTTGTATGTATGTGCGGAATAAATACAAAGCAATTAAATATCATGGAAATTTGGAAAGAAGAGCCCTGGAACTTGAAAGGATCATCAGCAAAGGCCTTCTGTAGAATGGTGGTACTTAAGCTATTTCTTGAAGGTAATAAGGGATTCCGAGAGTTGAGGATGAAGGATTTCAAACATGGGGGGCAGTAGGTGTAAAAGGCACAGTTGGAAAATGAAGGGTCCACTGTGAGGAACAGAAAGGGCAATTTGTCTGGACCTTAGAGTATAGGAAAAGGGTAATAAAGAATTTTATTTTCTAAATTACTTAATATTTTAAATTATTAAAATGAAGCTAGAAAGATAGATTGGGCAGCTAGGTAACACAGTGGATAGAGAGCTGGCCCTAGAGTCAGGAATTCAAATCTGGCCTCAGACATTTACTATCTGTGTGACCCTGACTAAGGGATCACCCTGTTTGCCTGAGTTTCTACATCTGTAAAATGAGCTGGAGAGGAAAATGGTGAACCACTTCAGTGTCACTGCTAAGAAAATTCCATATGGGGTCATGATGAGTGAAATGACTGAACAACAAACAAGAAGAAGAAAGATTAGGGCCAAGTTGCAAAGAGTTTTAAAAGCCAAGAAAATTTATTTTTGATCCTAGAGGGATCCACTGGAGTGGGGATCACTCTGGAGAGCACTGGAGTTCACTGAGTACAGGAGTGACACCAGCGGATATGCATAGACTTCAGAAAAAAATCCATTTGATAGCTGGATTGAGGATGGCTTGGATAGGGAGAGACAGGGTGACCAGTCAGGTCATTGCATTAGTCGAAGGAGGAGAATCAAAACCTGCACCAAAATGGTAGCTGTGTGAGTAGAGAATGGGGGTAAATACAAAAGATGTTTTGGAGGTAGAAATGGGAAGATTTGGCAAATGACTAGAAATGTGTAGTGTGAGAGAGTTAGCTGTTGAGGAGAATATCAAGGTTACACCCATCGTAGATTGGAAGAATGAGGGGACCATCAACAGAAACAGGAAACTTTGGAAGAGAAAAGGATTTGTAGGGGAAGACAACAGGCTTTCTTTAGACCTGTGGTGCAAGATGGTTATGAAAGATGTTGACAAGGCAATTGATGATGTGGGACCAGAGCTCAGGAGGGACTTGGGCTAGACATATAGATCCAAGAGTCATCTGCACATAAGTGATAATTAAACCAGTGGGAGCTGATAATGTCCCAGAGGGAGAGTATGTACAAGATAAAAGGGAACTCAAGAGAGAACCTTGGGGTACATCTCAGATTAGGAGATGGGAATCTAAGAAGGGATGGTTAAAGACGGTCAAGGAGAATCAGGACAAAGAGGGCTAACATTTCTTTTGTGAAGAGCCTGGGGATTCTCTGTAACAATGATATCACAGATATAGACCCTGACTTTACATAGAAAAGTCTTACTGTGGCGCAGTAAGTCAGGAGGATCTGAGTTCAAATCCAGCCTCAGACACTTGACGTGTACTAGCTGTGTGACCTTAGGCAAATCACTTAGCCCCAGTTGCCTGGCCCTCCCCCCCTCCAAAAAAAAAAAAAAAGAAAAGTCTTACTGCAGATTGATCAAGAAAGAGGACTGGGAAAAGACCATCAGATTTGGCCTTTCAGAGATCATTGGTAACTTTGGAAGGAGCATTTACAGCTTGCTAAAGCTGAAAGCCAGGTTGCAAAGGGTTGAGGGATGAGGGAGAGGAAAAGGAGGTAGAGACACGTCCAAAAAGCTTTTTCTAGGAGCTTGGCTGAGAAAGGGAGAGGTTTGTACAGGACTGTAGCTTGAGGGCATAGCAGGCTGTAGTTATCATTTTTTAAAGGTTTAGAGAGACTTGGACCTTTTCAAAAGCAAAGGGATAGGAACCAGCTGACAAAGCAAAATTAAAGAGGGGAAGAGAAGGAGAAGGGCATGGTTGAAGGGATAAGCAGCTGGCAAAGACTTGAGAAGATGAGAATAAACCAAGATTTAAATTGCAACTATCTGGGTAATGTTTCCCTCCCAAATTGAATAGCAAATATGTACTACTCCAGGCACTGATTCTGTACCCATTCAAATGCATTGCAGCCAGATGTCACATCTCACAACATCTTGGTTTTTTTTTTTAATTTCTGAATCATATATTTCAAATATTTGTTTAACTCCCAAAGGTTCATGGTTTTCTCATTTTACTTTATAAATTCTTCTTTCTCCCGATTCCCTCCATATTATAATTTAAAACAAAATGTTTTCCCCTAATGCTTTGCAAGCTCGAGGCCTTCGTTTTTTTTTCCAGTTATGTTTTCCTATAGGTCTGACTTTTAAAAAACTGATTTCTGTAGAATCTTATGAGTCCAGACATTCAGCTGAATTCAACAGTAGGAGGTATGCAGTACTGGAAGAAAAATTCTTTCTTATGCTCCCCTTAAATGGGAGAGTTATGTCTGTTTAAGAGTAGACAGGCATTATTTGTCCAGGCGGAAAAAATTCCTGTTTTCAAACCCTTTCTCTGATTAAACACACACACACACAAAACAAAAAAACAAACAAAAAACTAGTCGAGACAGATGAGGAATAGGGGCAGCAAAAAGCCATCAGGCATTCAAACACTTCCAAATACTCTGAGTGGTTTGGCATATTCTCAAGGCTGTAATCTGGTTTAGGGCTTAGTGCTGGGGAAACTAGAGAACCACGGCAAAAATAGCTCTCAGGCCAGCAGCCCAATTTAAAATGAAAAAAAAAAAATGTGATAATGCAACGAAGATCAAGTTTGATAACTAGTCAGGAAAATGTGGGCAGCGTGGCATGCAGGATGGAGTATTAGAGTTGGAATTAAGAAGATGGGTTCAAATCTGGCTGCTGTTTCCTCATTGTTTGCAGTCACCCAGCCTGTCCCAAGCTCTGTTTCCCTGATTGTGAAATGTGGATCAGAATAACTACAGTACCCAATTTGCAGGTTATTGTGAGGATCAAATGACATTATGCTGATCAATTTTTGAATCGTAAAGCCCTATGTAAATGTCAGTCATTATTATTGAAATGAGAATTCTTGCCTAGACTGGTGCTTTTAAAAATTTTGCTAATGAATTTTCATTAGCACAAATGTTGACTCAGCACTTATGCAAAAGGTTAGAAATCTCTGTACCTGCTTCTATCAGTGGGTAGCTATCTCCTGCAGAGGCATTTAGTTCACCCTAAGGATCTCACAGGGAAAGTTTACGGGGACCAAAGTCCTGTCAAGAAGAGCCAAAGAGCATTCACCCACCACCTGCTGACAGCCAGAGTCTGCTTCTTCCACCTCATCTGCTCACTTTAGGGATAATACTTTTACACATTCAAACCATGCTCCAAATGTTATTGAAATTCATTAAACCCCTGATCTTAAAGTCCCATTAAAAGGAAAGGTAAACCAATGCCTTATAGGAATTTAAGAAAGAGAAAATCATCTCAATGAAATAAGCTCTTGATTACAAGTAAGGAAACCATCCAATTTGTGGGTTTTCCTAGTGCTTTTGGACTCCTAGATAGTTCTCTGCTTGTTAGAATCTCCACCACTCCACAAACATGAAAATGCCTGATGTTTGCAATATGTTTTATGAGTGACAGTTCAGTTAGGTATCTTCCAAAACAAGTTGATTGATAATACGCCAACTGCTGTTAGTGGACACATGTGCAGAAGAGCAATACAAGGATGCTAATCTGGAAATGATTGGATTGCACGCAGAAAGCTGATTTTGAAATGATTCCCATGTCACTGACCAGCCATTTTCTGTCTATTAGTATACAATTAGCTTTATTTCATGTAGTGTTATTTGGTGCTTGCTTATCTTTAAGAAAATATTGATGATGATGTAGGTTCCCTCCAGAGGCACATAAGCTCCCTGAGGGCAGGGACTCTCATTTTTATCTTTCTCCACAGTAGCTTTGCCAGTTGCTCCTTAAATGAAGGTTAGTTGAAAATCAAATAGGTTTCTAAATGTCCCCACTTGACTGTATATGCTATCTACTCGGATCTAATTATCTCTCAGATTCTACGCCTTTGTTTTCTGACCAGATCTGTACAATTTGCCCTTTAGAAGTTTTAGTGTTAGTTACCATGCACTCAATATTATCCTACTTTATTTTAATTAGCACAAATTGTTTTTCTTCATCAACTAAGGACCCTTCTAGCCCTAAGCTTCTGTGATCCAATGAGGTTACAAAGACAAGAATTTTCCAAACTATTATGTTTCTTTTCTGAGCTATCTGTGACCATCATTAAAAAGTAAAGTAAGTGTGTGTGTGTGTGTGTGTGTGTGTGTTTGTGTATGTTTAGAGTTCAGTTCTTTCTCAATCATGTCTGACCTTTCATGACACTGTTTGGAGTTTACTTGGCAGAGACACCAGAGTGGTTTGCCATTTCCTGCTCTGTCTCATTTTACAGATGATGAAACTAAGGCAAACTGGGTTAAATGACTTGCCCAGGGTCACAGAGCTAGTAAGTGTCTGAGGCCAGATTTGAACACAGGAAGATGTGTCTTCTTGCCTCCAGGCTCAGCACTATATCCACCCTGCCACTTGCTGCCCCAAATACCTATATACAGCTATGTTAATCTGGAATTAACAATTTCTCCCTTGTACTTGTTTAAATTGAGTACTTTTAGTGCCATGATTTATATATTGTAAATCCTCCTATTTAAAAAATGTTAAGAATGAGGGTACAAGTCTCTGGGAATCCCCTTGAACTCTCCTTGAATCTTCCCAATTGATCTGGCTAGGCCCAAATCTCTACCTAACCTAGCCCTCTATTGTCCAGCTGCTTCCCACCCTTAATCCTATCAAAATCCCATTTTCTTGTTTCCTGGAGTCTTGACCTCTTGTTATCCCAGTCCCATCAAGATCCTCCTTAGTCACCTCCTCAAGACCCTCCCTAAACCCCTCCTCTAGTCACCCTAGACTACTCTGTATATAAACTTCATCTTGCCTCCATGAAGCCGCTCAGATTCCATCTAGCTCAGTAGATTGAATCTGGCCCACTTGTGAAAACAAGCATCACAAAGGGTGAGATTTCTTAAGACAACCCATTATGGTGAATCTTTAATAAGCTTTGTCTTTTTCCTTGGCTCAGAAGGCTTGAGTCGAATTCATAAGGCAGGACTTGGTGCATTGGTATTTTGGGGCCTTGAGCACCCCTGGAAATACATCGTTCCCTACCGTCATCATTTTTCTTTAACCTCACCAATAGTACTTATTCCGTTATTCCTGGGTATCTGAATTTTTAACAATATGTGATGACTACTTACATCTGTTTCACACACACACACACATTGTGTATTTGTCTATATACACAGAGAAATTGTTAATACTTGTATACGTGCGTGCATATAGAAACACATATAAACATATGTCCCTTTGATATTTTTAATCAAAGTGTTACCAAAGTGGCTGAATTTTTCATGGCAACTTGTACAATTTTTTTCAAAAAAAATATGCACTTAGGGCACCTTGTCAGATGAAATCCTTTAGGGTGGCATTTTCTACTTAATCAGTTGTTGTTTTGTTATGGTGGTTGTTTTTGTGTTGAACACTCAGTTTAAGCAATGGAAGTTTTGTACACATTTTTTTAGTTAATTATGTGACTGTAAAGTTGTGATCTGTTGCAGATTATTTTTTTTTGTGAAAGCCTGCCTGTTCCCCCTTCGTTCTCTTAGCATGTGTATGCTAGCTAGCTACATGTGTAGATGATTCTAGTTAGTCAATAAGTATTTGTGAAGCACCTACTATGTGGTAGGCATTATGCTAAGCACTCTGGATACAAAGAAAAGCAAAAGACATACCTTGCCCTTGAAGAACACACAATCTGATGGGGGAGGCGACATACAAATAACTAAATAGCCAAATAAACTAAGCAGGGGATAAATAGGAAATAATCAGAAAGAGAGAAAGCATTAGAATTAGGAGGGATTGAGAAAAGCTTCCTGCAGAATCCAGGATTTTAGTTGGGACTTGAGAGAAGCCAGGAGGCAGAGATAAGGAAGGCAAACATTTCAGGCTCTTTCTATAAAGATTTTTTAGAAATGGGAAAGAAGGGATATACTGTAGCTTGATGATTATTGAGGTTTTCTTGATTATCCTATCTAATAATAATAACAACGTCTATTCTTGATCATAGCTATTAAATTTGTATGTGACTGATCTGTGCATAGATTTGATGAAAATATGAGAAGGCAATTAACTGGCTTTCACAGATGACTTTATATAGTAGACCACATCTTCAAAATAGCATGATTGATTGTCTGAGTGCTAAAGTCAGTCAACAAACATTCATTCCCTCCTACATGTAAATACTGAGTAAATACTTTTTTGGAAGATTTCTCCTCCACCAGTTGCACTTCATGTATTTGTAAAGATGTCACAAGATTTCTCAAATGCAGCCACCAAGATAATTTTGTTAATTGATCCTCTGATCACCAGTGGCAACTGAGTCACAGAATAGGAAAAACTTGGTCACTAAATATATTAGCTAGTGGCATGAGATATTTCCCATGTAAAGTCCAAATGGAAAAGGGATGGCCAATAGGTAATGAAGTTCTACAGGAGTTCTTGCTTGTGGATAAAAATATGCTGGTTGTATCAAGGATCGAAACCCAATTCAGGGCCTTTTCAAAGAGAGATTTACTTGGTAGCCAATCCAAGAAAAGAAAAAGCTTTAAAAATGCATATTGAAGCTCATGAAACTAGTCTACCAATAAACATATCTTGGATGGGCACTGATGAGGAGACCCAGAATTGAATAGGAGAAAGAAATTATGAGGCATTGCATTTTGGAAATTGGATAGTATTTTATCAGGTTGCACCCTGCTCTAAAAATCCATTCTTTAAACATCATCATTTTCCTGATAAATGACTGTGAATGATGAGACATCTTAATCACAAAAAAATCAAAACTGTAGATCACCGAAAGGGCAATAGAAAGAGATATCATTGGTAGAAACGGCCTATAGTATCCTAGAAATAAGGAGTGCTATTATCAGGAACTAGGAAAGAAGGTTAAATTAATGGATGGGAGTAATGGGTAAGAGGCAAACAGGTACTAATATTGGCAAAATGTTAAAAGACTTGTAGCACATCCTTCCAAATGTTTCTTAAATCCTCTATGCTGAATTTACTGGGAAATAGAGGGAAGAATTGCATAAACAAGAAGATAACGATGGGTTTTGATCTCCATGACTGGAAGAAGTCCTCACATCAGTGAAAATTTTGGATCTGTTGAATTGTTGAGGTACTAATTCTGGGAACCAGAAGTTGAACTAAGACATACCAATGGAAAATAACTTAAGCTGATAATATTAGGAGACCATTACTCAAACATGTTCCATTCAAATTCCAACATGAGGAAATCAATAGTTACTTATCTTACCATTGAATAGGAATTCAAAAAGAAAGGAGGGGGGAGATACCATTAGATAGAGGTGTACATATGTATGTGTATGCACTGTGCCGTTAAACTTCATGTCAGAATTATTCTTTTTTTTTGTTCTAGGAGGATAATTTTTTTTATTTAGTATTTTCTTTTTCACCACTTACATCTAAAAGCAATTTTTAACATTCATTTTTAAAACTTTGAGTTCCAAATTCTCCCCTTTTCCTCCCTCCCCATTCCCCACCCTCATTGAGAATGCAAGCGATTTGACATAAGTTATACATGTATAGTCATGCAAAACACATCCATAATAGGTTGTGAAAGAAAACAGGCAAAAAAAAAACTCAAGAAAAATTTTAAAAGTGAAAAAAAAAAAAGGATGCTTCTGTCTTTATTCAGATGCCATCAGTTCTGTCTCTGGGAATGGATAGCATTTTTCATCATAAGTGCTTCAGAGTTGTCTTGGATCGCTTTATTGCTGAGAATAGTTAAGTTGTTAGTGGCTGATCATCCTACAATGTTAAGCTTACTTTGTACACAGTACGTTTTACTTTGTATCAGCCCATGCAAGTCTTTCCAGGTTATTCTGAGAGCATCCTGCTCATCATTTCTTATAGTAAAATAGTATTCCATCATAGTCACATAATGCAACTTATTCAACCATTCCCCAACTCATGAGCATTCCATCAATTTCCAATTCTTTGACCCCAGAAAAGAAAATAAAGAAACAAAGAATATGTCACAAGATTTCTCAGTAGATGCAGCCACCGAGATGAATTTGATTCTCTGATCATCAGTAGCAACTGACGCACAGAAGAGGAAAACCTTGTTTGTTTGATTTTTTTTTTTATAAAGGAAGAAAGAAAAGAAAAAAATATATTTTTTTTTACATATAGGTCCTTTTCCTTTTTGTTTTTTATCTCTTTTGAGATACAGAGTTAGTAGTGTCATTGCTAGGTGGAAGGGTACGCATGGTTTTATAGGCCTTTGGGCATAGTTCCAAATTGTTCTCCATAATGGTTGAATCTGTTACAACTCCGCCAACAGTGCATTAATGTCTCATTTTGCCCACATCCCCTCCAACATTTTTCATTTACCTTCAGAATAGCTCTTTTTAAGACACCTACTTTTTATAATAGAAAATAGCAACAGTCAAAAGGACTAACTCCATTAAACCTTCATATGATTGTTTTTTATAGCTTCATCTCTTACATAATTTAACTGTGTGATGCTAACCTATAGTCAGGAAAGGTTTCAGACCAGTAGGGTATGGATATCCCTTTTGCCAAAACCTGGTATTAATTTGGAGAAGGTGTGTATTTGGGGAAAAAAAAACCCAAACATATTTTCTGGGTCAGTGACTCAGATTGTGGTAGGAATAGATCCTGAAATGAGACCAATTCTACTAATGCATGTTGTGTGTATATTTCATTTACCTGTATATACATAATATGGAACCCTAATATGTCACCCTATGACTCAGTCTCTGGTTTCTTGTCTTTGCCATGAACTGCTTACACAAGAACAATAGTACTACCTCTATAATTTGTATATATTTGGGTGAACAAAATGTTTTTCATTAGTGTGCTGTTTTCTCAAGCATTATGAATACTCTGATACCTAATTCTTAAAACCATTCATCCCAGTTGTGGTGACGTATTCCTGTAATCCCTGCTGCTGGAGAGGTCAAGACTGATGGATCTCTTGAGCTGGGGAGTTCTAGGCTGTGGTAGGCTAAGCCATTCAGGTGTTCAAACCAAATCCGATGCCAATACAGTAGCCCCTGGGAGCAAGAGGGGAGAAATAGCACAGAAATAAAATAGTTCACAGCTCCTATGTCAACTAGAAATGGAACCAAGTCAGTGTGTGGCTGCTAGCCTAAGGTAGGGAGAACCAGTCTCGGAAAAAAAAAATTAGAAGAGGTGAATCACACAAGATGTGCTAGCCATCACCCTCATTTTGTCAGATCAACTTCTATATTCAAAGCTGGAGTCTGTCTGTCACAGCTTAGTTTTGAATGTTAGATCTCTCCTACTTTTGGTCGAGGTCTAATACCATAAATATGAAAGCATCTCTCAGTTGAAGTTTCTATCACTGAGAAGGGTATTATCTGCTCACAGTTATCTTGGAACTTTGAACTGCAGCCTTCCCCCTTTCATTAAGATGAGTGGTACAAAAATATACATTGAAATTTCACAGCCTGCACTTTTGGGAATGAAAACCTAACTTAACAGCTGACAAAAACCAAAAGATGGTAACCATACAAATATGTTCCCTGATGACTGTTTTCCATTCATGTAATGTCTGGTTTTTAGACACCAGTCATTTTATTAATTTCTATTTCTATTTCTAACTTACCGTTGGAAGCATTTCATTTTATAGATAAGAAAAAATGAAAAACGGGGTAAGTCAGCTTCACAGCTGCTACTAGGGAAGATGTTATGTACTATCTCACTTAGCCGGGGACCCTCTGGCAAAGCCTTTATGTTTTCCAATCTTGGAGGCTCACATTTATAAGAAATTAAGAAAGTCCTGATTTTATATCAGTGTCTTTCAGACTCTTAACTAGGGAGTATGTGTGGGAAGGGGATAATGAGGAGTTTTCTCCATAACCCTGCACCAGCTTTTTCCTAGTTAATGTTTCTCATACAGTTAAAAAAAAACTCAGTAGAAAATGGTTAGAAAAATGACTTGCCTATCTACTAACTCTTCATGACCTTATTTGGGGTTTTCTTGGCAAAGATACTGACTGCAATGGTTTGTCAATTCGTTTTCCAGCTCATTTTACAGATGAGAAAACTGAGGCAAACAGGGTTAAATGACTTGCCCAGGGTCACACAGCTAGTAAGTGTCTGAGGTTGAACTTGAACTCAGGTCTTCCTGACTCCAGGCCCAGTTCTCCAGCCACTGCACCACCTAGCTGTCCCAGCTGCATTACTTCTTTGGTATTTCCCAGGTTTAGAATTTAAAACTGCATGACTGGTCAAGAAATTAGACAGGGACAATTTAATAATCCCAATGTCCCTTTTCTTAGCTAACCTTTTAGGTAAATGAATAGTTTTCTAATTAATCATTGCTAGAAAGTCAACTTAAATATACTAATGACTGAGTTCTTTGGAGAAAAAGCCATTTGGGTTGTGTCCTGAGAAACTGATTTTTCTATAAGTCTGCTGCTTTTCAAAAATAGTTTTGCCCCAATTGGCGAGAGTTGAAAAAGGCAAATATAGTTGCCAAAACATACATTCAGAGGATTATCGTAGTATATGTGGAGATATCTCAGGATAAACTGTTAAAGAGTGTAGTCTTCTATGTTTTCACATTTTCATTGGCACTTTTGGGGATCCTATATTTGTTCAGTCATTTCAGAGGTGTCTGACTCTTCATGACCCCATTTGAGGTTTTCTTGGCAAAGATAGTGAAATGGTTTGTTTCCATTTCCTTCTTCTGCTCATTTTATACATGAGGACACTGAGCCATAGAGGGTTGAGTGACTTGCCCGGGTTCACACAGCTAACGAGTGTCTGATCTCAAATATGAGCTCAGGTCTTCCTGACCCCAGGTCCTGAGCTATCCATTGCATTACTTAGCTGCCCCTCTCTGATCATCAGTGATTTTTAAACATTTTAGGTGGCGTTTTATTACTTATAATACTTTTGAAAATGTATATCCTTTGAACATTCATCTCTTAATGTCAATTCATCTTTGTCAATTTCTTGTACAGTTTGCACCTGAGGCATTAATCAGAGTAGTATTAGGTGAATCTTTTCTTGCTATCTATAAATTTTATTCTTACTCTAGCTGCATTGGTTTGACCTTTTCCCTCCATGAAAGCCTTTTTGATATGTTATGCAATCAATATTATATTTTTTTTTCTTTATAGCTATTTAAAACCTTGAATCTTGGTGTAATTTTCCCCAACCAAAGATGTGAAAAATGCAGTTCTCTAGTCTCCTCTTTATTGTTGTTATTGTTGTTAGCTTTTTACACTTGGCCTTTTCTTCATTTGGAATTTGTTGTGGTATGTGGTGTGAAAAACTTAAAGCTTAGTCTAGCAGTAATTTAAAAGATGGATTTAATCTGGGAGAGAGAAGAGGCAGGCACACCTATTCTGGAAGCTATTTAGTCCAGGTGGGTGCAGTGAAAGCCTGAGTACTAGGGTAGTGACTGTGGTAAATAGAGGGTTCTGAATCTTGAATTTATGAAGATGGAATCAAAAGGACCTGATGATGTTGTGTATATATTTACATGTTAATATGTAATATAATGAACACGTAGAGATTTAGAATTTGAAATCCAAATGATTGGATATGAGAAGCTAGGGAGAGGCAAGTGCCAAAGATAACAAAAACTTTGAAAACTGGGTGTGTCACAGACAGGAAGAGTAAAAAATCAGAAAGATGGGCAGATTGAGGGAAACTAATGAGACTGGCTTGTGATACATAGAGTTGGAGGTGCCGTGAGGCCAGATGGAGATGTCAGGCAAGCAGTTGGGAGATCAGGGGACTATAGAAGTTATAGTCAGATTTTATTGCTTAAATTTTATTGAAAAGGAAATGAGCTTAGAGGGACTCATCCACAGTCAAAAGTAGGAAATGTCCAAGCTCAAATTCAAATTAAGCCTTCTTATTCTCGAGTTTTTCCAATTTGATTATCACAGAATCACAGTTTCCTTAAGGACTCTAGTTTGAGCCAGACCCAAAAAAGGATGCCCTCTCCAGCATGTCTGGCAAGTGGTCATCCAGTATTGGCTTAATGATCTCCAATGGCAGAGAACCCACTTCTTCCAGAGACAGGTCATTCTCCTTTAAACAAGTCTATTATTAGGAAGTTCTCCCTTACATTGAGTTTGAATGTGTCTCTTTTTGATTTCCACCTCTTGCTCTCTGGGGCCAAGCAAAACAACTTCGAAACTCTCTTCTGCACAGAGAGCCCTTCCAATACCTGAAAACAGCTGTGGTGTGCCCCTGAGTTTTCTCCTGCAAGCCAAATATCCCTAGCTTCATCAGTTCATCCTTATATTCCATGGACTCAAGCCTCTTCGCCATCCTGGTTGCTTTCCTTTGGTGCCCTCCGTAGTAGGAAGGCCGAATTTATGATCTCAAAAAGGATCATATAAATATCTGAATGGTTCGAAATCGTTGGGTATACAGAATTCTCCAAGCAGAAGGCATCAAAAAATTTATTCAGGGCCCAGAGCAACGAATTAGCGAAC
>CM053623.1:267111732-267130018 GCA_028646595.1 Phalanger gymnotis | reverse complement strand
TGAATGGTTCGAAATCGTTGGGTATACAGAATTCTCCAAGCAGAAGGCATCAAAAAATTTATTCAGGGCCCAGAGCAACGAATTAGCGAACCAACCTCCCCATTCCAGTATTGTGAACACAAGCCTCCAGGCCCAATAGGCCAGGCCTCACAAGAGTAGCCAGGAGGCCACAGAAAAATAAGATGGCATAAATCATATTCACCGGCCTCAAGACCTCGCTCAAACTCCTGGGTCCACACAGGGGTAGGCTCTGCTTCGAATTTTTTTTTTCCAATTTTTTTTTTTCCAGCTGTAGTTTCTCACCTCTCCTCGCAGCCAAGCCTCTGGCGTTCTCAAGTCCCACCTCAACGACTAGAGACCAGAGTCCAGAGACCCATTGGTTCCCGAATTGGCCCCTTTTAAGTCCTTAATCTACTCCCACACAGGTTTCACACCTGATAGGGCTTTGGGCCTGGGGCTTAGCATTTAAGAAGTGAAAGTACTTTCACCATAAACAAAAGCCAAACTCCTCAAGGGTGCCCGTTAAACTGAGCCCATTTTGCCTTACTGGCACACCCTCCCCAAAATATACTGTCTAGAAGTGAACACCTTCTCCAAAGGTCATCTGAGACTGAGAGAGTACAGTGGAACTATATCCTATTTTTTTTTTGAAAGTTGCTCTCCTCTTAATGTAGCCCAAGATTTTTATTTGATTAAATATATTTTTTTATCAGTGAACATGAGTGAAGGGATTTATTAAATTTACAGAAATATGCTGTATAAATAATGCCATATAAATGCCATATAAATAATTGCCATATAAATGCCGTATAAATAATTCTTTATCACTAGGAGGGAGAGCTAACATACTGACTGGTAGAATAGTGATATAAAAGGATCTCAGTAAGCTAGGTCATCGTCAAAGCACAAATAACATAATATATTTTGCTAAAGCAAGGATGATTTTTTGGTTGCCTTGTTAGTTTTCCTGGATGCATCCTTAATGCTTTCTGAATTCAGTAGGAGTAGAAATGTCATTTACAGAAACAAAGTATATTAAAATATTTTGAAAATAAAATATATTTTAATACATTAAATATATTAAATAATTATATGTTTTATAACATATGTTATATATGTAATGTATTATGTGTAATTATATGCAATATGTAATAATTGCGTATGTAATACATGTAATGATATATAATATCATATGTAGATATATAATAAAATAGATTATTAATATATTCAAATGAAAACATGATATCAGTCTTAGAAGAGACACCGGTCGTATTGTCTAATCTCCATCTCCAGTATGAATTATATTTTCACACTGAATTTTAAAGAAACTTGCTCTGCCCTCTAAGTAGGTGGTACCTTAGTGGATCTGTTATCTTGATTCAATGGTTGACGCTGGAGTGCAGAGACTACCCTACCGCAACACCCAAGTGATCCAGCACTGGGCCCTGAGTATGCTGGAGGCTTGGGGAGGGTGGATGTGGAGGAGATTTTCTTACTGGCACTTGTGCAGCCCTTGCCCATGTAGTTACCTGAGTTTTGGTTTGATTATAACTGTCCCGAGGAACTGACTTGCAGGGTACAGTGTGCAAGATTAGGAAATTATTCAGCAGCTGGAGGTATGGAGTCACTGAAAAGAGTATGCTGGTAAATAATGGGTGAAGGGTAGCTGTAGCTGTGTTGGAGACAAGCCTCGTAGTTGGCTATTGAAAAAAGGGGATTGGATTCAACCCATCTTCCTACCCTCTTATTGGTTGATACGTTGCCTCTTGAGGTCATACCAAGACTATCAATCTATTCCAACCTCCACGTCATCTTGAAGAGGAAAATGAGTCAAAGAGAAGTTAAGTAATATTCGCTACTATATGCCTTAAGGTGTATCCATTCAGGTCTATTAGATTTATGTATTTGTATTTATGTAAATCCATTGGATTTATTAGTGCCCTCTCCTCTCCACATATACACACTTTTGCATTATTTTAAATGAATGTAAAGATCACATTGTTATCCTAAAAAAAGGGAGCTATGTCTCCATTCCAATTGGGCCTGGGAAATGGAAAGATTTGTGGTTTCTGCAATTGACATGTGAAGTTATCTTCCCAGCTTCCACTCTTATTGGGGTAGCTGAAAGGGGGTTCTGATTATACTGGCATTTCCACAGAAGCATTTAGAAGTGTCAGGAAGGGGGCAGATAGGCAGAGCAGTAGGTAGAGCACTGATCCTGGAGTCAGAGGACCTGAGTTCAAATCCAACCTCAGATACTTACTAGCTGTGTGACCTTGGGCAAGTCTCTTAATCCTGATTGCCTCCAAAAACAAAGAAAGAAGCATCATGAGGTATATGGGCTATTGGTATGTATTTGCTGGTACGTGCAGTGATGGGCTATTATTTGAGGCGTAGGAGAGAGGAGTAGAGTGTATGTTATTAATCTCAGATGAAATAAAGTATGTAGGATACTTTGCAAACCTTAAGTTGATTTTCTTTATGAGTGTTAGATGCTATCATTATGGTCATCAAGTATCATTATGAGCAGTAAGAGAAAGAGTGAGTGTTGGGAAGATGGTAGGGTGGGTCAATACCGTGCCCACAGCACTTACGTGGGTATCCTCCCTTATTAGGAGGGTGTGTGTAGTCGTGGGTGATCACCAATGCTAGCATTGATCTGGATGATTCCCCTTGTTGCTGCTAAGCCCGCCCATGTTATATCCCAATAGAAGAGCACATGATAATGAATCTGTAATATTCAATCTGGTCTAATTCAGCATTTCTGAATTTTATTTACTGAACTTGCTCCTGGTCTCCTATTTAGAATGAGTCAAGTGTTACTGTTAGCAGCACCACTGGACATTAATAAGTTGGGCCGTATGACCTAATTTTTGAAAAAGTGAAGATTTCGAAGTTCTGTTAGGTCCTATGGATGGCCCTGATAATTATGAGATGGAAATGAGGAGATGACAATAAGGCAACTAGGTGACGCTATGATTAGAGCTCTGGAGAATACACCAAAGGTTCAGAGCCTCCAAAGCAGAAAATTGAAGTCATTTCCTTGGTGCAGTGAAATGTGCTAAGCCCCCTATACCAGCCTGCTAATGACTTTAAAAAGCATCTCTTAACTTCACCATGAGATTGTGCCTGTGAAGGTGTTCATCTGTGAAAAGGTCTTGTCAAGCCTTTCGTAGAGATGGTATGAGAATAAGTTAATTACTATTCTTATACAAATTATTAAACATGCACATTGAATGCCATTTGAATATTGAATGTTTTTTTCAAATTCCCTGACTTCTAGGCAATTGGCCTAGGAGCTTTGAACAATATTAAATTCATAAAGTATGCCAACGAAGCCATAATATACACCTGTTAAAATTTTAGAAGACACAATTTGGCAGTTCTGAGAACTGGCAGAAATATATTTTTAAAAGAATCATCCATTTACGTAAGAGATTTTTTTCGATGTACTCCATATGGAAAAATTCCATTTGCATATAATTCACTAACTATAACACTTTGCTGAACTCTCTAACTAACTGGAATTTCTGATCAAAAAGGGATGCCGAAGTTCACTTAATGCTAGTCCAAGTTTACGGGCCTCTGAATTGGTGGGTAGAGAGACTGATGAAGAAGAAATAACAATCCAGATCCCCTGCCTCTTATGACTTTTTGAACATTAACTCATATTCCATCAGCCAAGAAATTATATCCCACACAGAAACCCCTAAAACCAACAAAGCCTGCAGTGGATATCCTATCTCCTAAGGGAATGTAAATGACAAACCCAGGTCTTGTGAGAGTTTCTCATTTTTACTTGGAAACTGTTACACTGACCTGTGGCAAATTATTCAATTTTAAGAGGTTCATTTCTTTGCGTTGTAAGTTGAGCTTTAGTACCTGTTTCCAAAGATACCATCTAAGAGTCACAATCGAGTTCTTTGAATTTTCAAAAAAAACCTTTAGTGTCTGTAAGAGGAGTTGATCCTTGTAAGTTGAGTGGCCACGTAATAGTCCTCATCAAATACAACATCACCCAATCATAGCATGTGAGTTAAAAAGGAACCTTAGAGGTCATAGATACAGTTCAGCTCCTACCTGAAAAGGCATCCTCTTTATAATAGCCTCCACAAGAGGTCTTCTAACCTGTATTTGAAGACATAGTAATTCAGACTCAGGTCTTTGGACTCCAAGTCCAGAGCTCTTTCCATTATGGCATATTTCTTCTCTTTTCCGTGAAGTCTTTCTTCATTAGTCCTCAAGTAGCCCCAAATGTAATACCTACACCTCTTTCAGTCTCCTCCACCCACCCCCAAAATTATGGCTGTGTCTCTACTTGGATAGTGTGATTCATACACAGAAATTGGAAGCATTCTTATATAATTTTGAATTGATTAGGGGCTCTCTAAGGGCATGGATCATACCTCATTCTTCCTTGTTTCTAATATATTGTGGGTAGGGTGGTTAAAGGAAAAAGGAAGGTTCATTCCGAAGCATTGTTCAAAGCCAGTATTTCAAGAGACCCTCAAGTCTCTCCCCACTCCAATCCAGCCACCATACAGTGATTTCCCTAGGGCACAGTTCTGACCATGTCACTTCTCTAATAAATAAACTCCATTAGCTTCAAATATCAAATATAAATTCCTTTGTTTGGCATTTATTGCTCTTCACAACCTTGTTGCTTCTTCCCTTTCCATTCTTCTTCCGTTTACTCTTCTTCACAAATGCTGTGCCTTAGGGATACTTCGTCTATTTGCTATTCTACACATGACCCATTATCCCTGCTCTCCAGATATCAATATTGCCTGTGTCCCATGCCTGGAATGCAGTCCCTCCTCAGGCCCGCCTTTCAAAGTCCCTGGTTTTTCTTCAAGACTTAGGTCAAGAACCGCACAAAGCTTCTGGGACCTTTGCTGCCCAAAGTGCTTTGTGTTTATTTTGTATGTATTCGGCTGTGCTTATTTGTATGTGGCTCTTAAAAAATGCTTGTTGGCTAATGATAATTGCACTTCCCTTTTCATCCATTATCCCTCTTCTCCCAGATCTTTTTGCCATGGCCATCCCCCCCCCCCCCATTTATAAAGCACCTACAACGTGCCAGGCCCTTTTTGCAAATATTATCTCATTTCTTCCTCACAACAACCCTGCCAGGTAGGTGCTATTATTATCCCCATTTCACTTTTACATTTGAGGAAACTGAGGCAAACGGTGGTTAGGTGACTTGCTTTAGGGTCAGACCGCTAAGAAGCATCTGAAGCCAGATTTGAACTCACATTTTTCCTACTCTAGGCTCAGAGCTTTATCTGCTGCACCACCAGCTGGCTCAAAGTCTTATGACTGCTAAGAGGGTAGAGGAGAATATGGATTTATACATCTACTATGTGCCAGAAACAGTGCTAAGCCTTAACAAATAATATCTCCTTTAATCCTCATAACAATCCTGAGAGGTGGGTGCTATTATTATCCCCATGTTACCATTGAGGAAACTGAGGCAGATAAAGTTTAAGTGACTTTACAAGGTCATACAGCTAGTAAATGTCAAGCTGAATTTGAACTCCGGTCTTCTTGACTCCAGTCCGGCACTGTCCACTGTGCTACCTACCTGCCTCAGCTACACACCCTTGCAAATGTTCTCTAGAGACAATGCCTTGAAATTTATTCAGACACAAGTAGATAGCCATGCTCTGAGATAGAATACAGGTATCATATACTGTACCTGGCTCATGTTCTTATATTAGCAACAGACTGTGGTATTCATTACAACCCGAAATTTCCAGAGTCTTCGATGTTAACCAAATATAGAGTGGTCACAAAGGTGTGTTTAAACATTTTCAAAAGCAAGCAAGCAAGCAAGCATGTGTAAGATCTTGATCTTTACTACAAAGAGAGAGAGAGACAGAAAGGGACTCTACCATAATTGCCAGTTTTAGCTCCGCTCCTGAGGTCACCGGTGCTATTCACTAAGATGTTTCTAGCTCATCTTTCTTTTTATGCCTACTGCCTGAATTGTATGGGAACTCTGCAGTCAGCACAGTGTAATCTCCCCTTATCTTTCAGTACGAGCAAGATTAATCTCAGAGGGTAATTACAAAACTAAACTAAAATGTAATGAGCATACAGGGCAAACTCAGCAAGTCATCGAATCATAGAGGAGTTGCTTTGGGAATCAAGATCTGCATTAATGAAGGCTTTATTCAGCTGATATTTTGTGTATCTCCCTTCCCTTCCTTCTTTTATACAATGGATATCTTAAGTCGTGGTGCTTGTATCCCATTTACTATTGCAGTACCTTCTCCCTGGGAAGGCCTTTCATACCAGCAGATGGCCCTTTGTATGGACACACTAGGGGAATGGCCTTTCTCTCCTTCTTTCTCTAGTTTCTGTTGGGATGAGAAGGTGATAAAATCATAGATTTAGAACTGAGAGGGACCTTAAAAATCATCTTTCATTTTATAGATGGGAAAATGAAGGCCCAGAGAGTGACTTACCTAAAGAAAGGCAGGGTAACAAGTAACAGAGCTTAGATTCAAATGTAGGTCCTGTGATTTCAAGTGTATGCATCTTCCACACTGGTGATCTCTTCTTCCCAAGCTGCCATAGTCTAGGTAGCCTTGGCTCAGAGTTCCATGTGTTCACATAGCTGGCTCTATCTCCTACCCAGGTTCCCACCTGCATACCCTGGCCCACTTGCATTTCTTTTTTTTTTTTGTTTGTTTGGGTTTTTTTGTTTGTTTTTTGGCAGGGCAATTGGGGTTGTGAGTTGCCCAAGGTCACACAGCTAGTACATGTGTCAAGTGTCTGAGGTCAGATTTGAACTCAGGTCCTCCTGACTCCAGGGCTGGTGCTCTACTCACTGTACCGCCTAGCTGCCCCCCTCCCCACACTTGTACTTCTGGCACATCCCAGTTCTACTCCACTAAATTCCATTTCTTCATGATAGCATGGAGGTGGCCTTGGATGCTTGGAAGTTATTGCCAATATAGTAGACATTTAGAAGGTACTACCAAGATAGAAAGTCTTATAAAATGGTCTCATAGAGTATATATCTGCCATTTATGGACTTGTTGTTCAGTGTTGTTCAGTTATGTCCAACTCTTCATTACCACATTTGGGGTTTTCTTTTTTTTTTTTTTTTCCAATCAGACCAAGGCTTTTATTTATTCACTTCTTGCATTTAAAATAGTCTTCGATGACATCTTTGGCCTGAGATTCCTTGCCATAGTCCTTAACAACAACGCAACTGCAGCCAACCACTTTACGGGGCTTTCCCTCTCTGTCAATTTTACAGAGACCTACCCATTCACCCAGCTTCTTGTTGTCATCAACCTTGATCAAATTGATCTGATGCTCAGCACACAGGGCCTCAACCGACTTTACATACATAGGTTCATCACAGTTGGAAGCAAGAACACAAAGATGGGCTTGGCGTTTGTCCAAGGCTTTGGCAGCTTCACGAATTCCACGAGCTAGGCCATCGTGGATGACGGTCTTCAGCACTTCTTGTAGAGCGGTGTTAACGTCCATTATACCTCCAGCAGCAATGCCTTCCTCGGCCATGGCAGCGGTTCACGGGTGAAGCTAAATCTTGAAAACACCCGGGAGCCTCCGCCTCCCGCTGGACTCAGCGGCAACAGGGAAAGAGCTATTTGGGGTTTTCTTAGCAAAGATACAAGAGTGGTTTGCCATTTCATTCTGCTCATTTTACAGATGTGGAAACTGAGGTAAATAGGGTTGAGTAACTTGCCTATGGGTCAGACCCCTAGTGTCTGAGGCTGGATTTGACCTTATGAATATGAGTCTTCCTGATGCCAAACCCAGTGCTCCATCCACTGCACCACCAACTAGCCTAGCTCAATTTAAAGAGGTTCATCAGCAAAATGCTGCCTGTCAAGTCATGATTTTTTTGGGTCACGAGCAACTGGTAAAGACTCCTAGGCAGCTAAGGGGCTAGATTTATGGCTACAATGGTAGAGTTGGAGTCAAGAAAGCCTGAGTTCAAATCCTGTCCCAGATACTAACTAGCTCTGTGCCCCTGGGCAAATAATTTACCTTCTCTGTGCCTTAGTTTCCTCATCTGTAAAATGAATGGTTGGACCTGATACCCTCCAAAGGCCTTTGGAGCTCTAAACCTACTGTCTACTAAGTAACAAGGCATTCGCAATTTGTATAACCAGAAGTACCCACAGTAACAATTTGACACAATTTTAAAAATCATGAAACTTGTCAGAGACACCCTGGGAGGTAGGACTTCTGGTTAAGTCTGGATGGTGTTGCATTTCCATTGACTCAAGGGGTCAGAAAGCTCAGAAAATCTGTTAATTGGATAGTCTGTTATACTTGTATTGATTCCATGCCCCAAACACACTGGCTGTAATTCCGCAAGGGAGCTTTATTAACAGGGAAGAAGAATCAAAGAACATGCCACATTCTTCACACAAATTGCCGGACCCCCACTTTCCTCATTGAGTATTCTCTTGTGTCGCTGATGGCCACCTTAGGAGATTTTCTCTTTCAGAGGGGTCTCCGATGTGATCCCTCTCTGCTCCCATCTAGCTCTGCAGTGACCCTAGCTGCGCATCAATACTACCCTCTACTCAAGCACGCCTTGCTGGCACCGGCTCATGGCATGCACTCAAAGGAATGCCATAGTGGCCACTAGGGGACACACTACTCACTCCCAGCTCTCAAAGATCAGCATAAGAGGTTCTAGCTCCAACCTGTAAAGCTCATGGTTCTACTGACAGAGTGCCACAGCTTGATTTTTCTTTCATTGTAGCTTGAGCAGAAGAGGATCTCGGTGACCTTTGTGTCTCAGTACAATCTTTTGTCCATCAAGTTCTGTTCTTGGAATTCCCTGCTAGGGAATTTCTCTATCGATCTGCTTAGGGACCATATTAGCAATGTGACCCCTGGTCAAGTCACTTAATCTCTCTCAGCCTCAGTTTCTCCATTTGTAAAATGGGTATAATAGCAGCACTGACTTCATAGGGTTGTTTGAGGATCAGATAAAATAACATGTTAAGCATATTACAAATCTTTATAGTCTATATATGTCAAATCACTATTTGTACATTTAATTTATAGATATACAAATTATAGATAGATGAACAATTAAAATGTTTATATATAATTTATTTATAACATGTAATTTATATAGGAATATATTACATACTTAAATTCCATATATTAATATTTATACATGTAGTGTTTTAAGTACTACATTGAATTTTCTTGTTGCTTAGTTGTGTCCAACTCTTCCTGACTCTATTTGGGATTTTCGTGGCAAAGAACCTGGAGTGGTTTGCCATTTCCTGCTCCAGCTCATTTTACATATGAGGAACTGAGGCAAACAGGGTTTAATGACTTGTTTGAGGCTGGGTTTGAACTCTCAAGTATTCAAGACTCCAGTCCTAGCACTCTATCCACTGTACCATGTAGCTGCTAACATGAATGTTAGCTATTATCTAGTATTAACTATTTAGCTATGTGAATCGTAGCAAAACATTTTTTATTTTCATTTTAAACTTGATTCATGATTTTATTAGTATAGGGTGACCATAATACTCACTAGTACAGTACATAGCAGATTATAATGTAATTGGGAAATGTTTAAAAAAGATGGAAAAGAACCTAGATAATATGGGGTTTTAATCAATCTGTTGCCTGTAGAGATCCTTACATATGTTTTAGCAGCTACATTTCTATTTGAGTTTGACGTCACTGGTATCTCAATCACCCATTGAGAAAAAACTTCTATGAAGGTCCTCTTCCACTTATAGCCATGTAGAGTTATATGGCACTGAAAGATATTCACCCAGGATCAGAAGTAACACTTGAATACAGGTCTTCCTAATGGAGGCAGGCTTTTTGTCTACTATTCTGTGCTGCCTTAAAAGAAAAAAAGCATATATAATTTAATTCTATTATTTTATTAATCTGCCAACAATTTTATCAATAATTATTTAATGTTTATAGTTATATTATAATTATATTAGCATCAATTTAGAAATAAAAATATAACTATTAATTTATCTATTTAATAGATAAATGCATTAACTAAAACCTCAATATATATTGTCTTTATTTTAATTAAGATATAAACTATCACCTCTCTCAAATATATTTATGTATTTGAATTAATATAATACATTATATTATTAGAACATAATATGCTATATTACAATGTATTAAAATATTTAATAGTATATACTACTCAATTGAAATAACATTCATTCAAATATATAAATTTGAGAGAAGTGATTTTAAATATATTAATTAAATACATTTATTTGAGGGAGGTAATAGTTTTCTATGTATTAATTGAGGTTTCAGTTACTATGTATTATATTAATTATGAGTGTGTACATATACATATTTTGAGGGAGGTAATGGTTTTCTATATATTAATTGAGATTTTCGTTAATATATATTTATATTAATAATGTGTGTATATACATATTTTAAAGGAGAAGATAGTTATATGTGAATTAAGGTTTTAGTTAATTTATTTATATTAATTATTAGTGTGCATATATGTATGTGTACACAATATCATCTCTCTCATCTCATCTCATGTCACATTATTGAAGATGATGATGGTTCAGTCACATATTGCAGTCAGTAATGCCTGGGAGAAGGAATTCTTCCTCTTGGCTCGAACCCCTTTAACAAGCTTTTCCCTAACATGGACCAGCTTTACCCACTACTTGTTCATTGGTTCAGCCAGACAGATACTTGCCTTATGGTGAAGTTGACTATCACACCAGAGTCAAGATCGCTTCCATATATCACTGCGGTTACAGGAGAAGTTGTTTATTGCCCTTCTCAAGCCCCTAGGTGAAAGATCATGCTCTTGGTGCTGACCTTCCCCACATCCTCTCTCTCCCACTCTCTCCTAGCTTCACCTTCCAAGTTAGCTTTGAAATGACAACCATTCTATACATCCCTAGAAAATCACGTTCAGGACTCCTGCACGTGCCCACAAGGCTTTCTGGCATATGTAGTTCGTGAGAACATGTTCCAAGATAGAGCAGTATTACACATGTAATTAACTTTCGGGAGCCTCTTAAAGTCAGTGTCAGAACCTTTCTTCATCTTCAGAATCTATTCCTGTGACACTATAATCAGTCACATGTTTCTTAACTAAATACATGTTTAATATAATCCAGGAATGTAAACTTTGTAGAAACATGGAATTTGAAGCTTTAAAGGACTTTAAAGGTCATTTTGTCCAACGTCTTTATTGTTTATATGAGGAAGCAAGTGAGAGGAAGCATGATATAATGGAAAGGTCATGAGATGGAGAATCACTCATGATATAGTAATGGCTAAATGGCATTGCTAGAGTAATGCCTTTTGTAGGCTTTTCTACTCTAGGTTTGTTTTTGTATTTTTAAAACCAGTTGTTAGTGGCCTGACAGTACTGGATTCATGGTTGGAAAAAAATAAACGAAAATGAAAAGCTTTGGAATAAGCTCTCTGGCCTGAATTAGAACATGAAATCAGAATTTATGACTCCATTTTACATGTCCCAGTAATGAGTAAGATGAAAAATTTGCATATAATAAGCATATGAATATGTATTATATTTGTGTTTAAGAATGAACACACTAGTTTGGAAATAAGACAGCCATGCATTACTGCTTTCTGAAAATTTATTGAGTTGTATGTTTGTTTTTTATTTTTTATTTCAAATTCTGGTATTTAATAGGAAAGCACTAAAAGAAATTGCAGTATTAGCAAGAATTGCCATGGTCCAAGTACTTATTCTCTCAGTTTCTCAGTTACATGAAACTTTTTTGAGTAATATTTCCATATTCTGGTATTGTATTTATGGGTATTTTGATAAATAGTTTTCTGTTTTTCATCTTTTGATTCATTTATACATTCCTTAGCCTACATTATCAAATTATGTAATGGAGAATGCAGAGAAAAACTTAACATTAAGAACATAAAGTAACTATGGTTATAACTGACCGAAACTTCTGAATTATTCTTTGGTTCTACTCCTAGAGAATAGTTACTCCTACTCTCTTTTCCCTCACTGGAATCTCCCATACATATATGCAATTTAAATTGCCTTATAATCCTGGGTGGGGGGGGATGCAGACATTTTTTAAAATGAGAAATCTTAATATCCTTTTCTCAAACCAAAATGACTTATTCAAACATGGCTTTTATTTGAGTCTTTAGTGCAAAACAAACTTAAGAAAATCAGTGGGTGATGGGTTGTTGGTTTTTTGAAACTCAGTATAGATCTCCTAAAATCAAAGAAAAATAATTTTATTAAAGTTGTTTTTGATAAACACATGGTATGGCTTTCATATTTTTAACCTACCTTTCATCACACAGTGTGAAACATGAATTTTGAAAAATTAGGCACAGACTGAAATGTCAGACTCTCAGTTAATCTGTGTTAGCATTTAACATTTTATGAAGTCAGAACTCAAAACCTTCTTAATGAAGTATCATTATCTTCAAACTAATTATGTAGCTAGCTGCAAATAATATTTTAAAAGCCATTTTTTCAGCAATGATTACAAAATCCATCATTGTATTTGGATTTTAAAAGTTGTATAAACCCTATTGACATTTCCCTGTTTAAAGTTTTCTGAACTATGAGTGAGCAGTATTCAGTAACAGCATGATAAACAATGAGGGTTCCTGCTTTGTATTTCCAGCAATTTTTTTTGGTCTTTTGTAGAATCAAGTTCAACCTCAGGCCCTGCGCATTGTCCTTTACTAAGTGAGGCAGGGTTTAGATTCACATAAGTCTATTCTCAGGCTTCAGCAATGGGAACTATATTCTACACAATAATTTTCGTTTTATTAGGAAAAGAATAATATAAACAAGTGTCTGCATGGATGTAGCTGTTCTAAATAAGTTATGTCTTTGAAAGGGCACTTGAAAACTTAGGAAGATAAGATATTTTCAAATTCTCTTTTCATATCCAGTTTTGATTTCTGCTGGTCTTTTTCAGCCTCCATTAATGAAATATATGCACATGCATATTTATATATGCATAAGTATATTGTGTATAAGTGTATAAGTGCATGCATGTATGTGTGTTATGTATTGTATATGTATATATATGTGTTATACACAATGTATATTATATATGCATTTTTGTATGTGTATATGTGTGTATTACACATAATGCACATTTTTATCTATGAATATGTGTATATGTGTGTTACAAATAATATATATTTTATACATTATGTGTGTGTGTGTTTGTGTGTATGTATGCAAGATCACACCCATACATAGTTTGAGAGCTTGCAGGGCATCATGGATAGAGAGCCAGCCAGGAGTCCTTGCCTCAGACACATACTGCCTGTGTAACCCTAGGTTAATCACTGAACCCCCTTATTGCCCAGGATAACTCCCACAGACTACTAAATTGCAGAATAATTGCATTGGTTATCTGCATTGGTAATATTTGCATTGGTAGTGGCAGTTTCCTCCTTGAGAGTTCTATACCAGGTCATAAAATGTTGTGTGGTAAGATTTGGGTTATTTCTGTGGTACTTTGATGTACAAAGCACTATGCATATGTTCATGATGTCATTTTATTTTTACATCATCACTGCCATGTATGTGATGTGAGCATTATCGTCCCCATTATACAGGTGAGTAGACTAAGGCTCAAAGTCACAAGGCTAGTAGGAGTGGAGCTGTTCCTTGAGCCCAGTTTTCTGACTCCAAGCACAGGGTTCTTTCTATTACACATAACATCGGCGCCTGTTGCACGTATGCTGTACTGAATCTAAGGTAACTCTTAGGCTCAGATGAGTCAGGCTTCCCTCTCCCACCCTAACTCCCATCCATCTCCCTCTTCCCATCTCCTGAGGCTACCCAAGATAATGGAGGCACCTGGAACACCACAGCTACTGGACTTAGATAAAGCGAACTTCCTCCTTTTCCTCTAATCCAGAGGCCAGTTCAGTTCTGTTTTAGGCACAGGCAGGTGAGAGGAATTATTGTTTAGAACCGTTTAAGAGGAAATTTTCTATCAAAGAAATATTTTCTCTAGAGCCTCAGTCTATATCTGTCTTCATCTCTTGGATTAAAAACAGTTGAAATGCTCATCCCTGGTAAACTTTGTCTTCTCTTTGAAATGATGTATGCCCTTCTCAAAAAATCTCTCTCATTGATTGCTATAACCAGACTCCCCATTAGACACCCGGCATGGAATGGAGGGGCAGAGGGATATACATTTAGAGAATCATTTGGAATGAAAACCCATTAAAGTTAATGAAAATTCCACCTGGGAAGCTGTGAAACAATCAGTAAAGCTACATCAAGAAATCAGGGAAGAGCCAAAGAACAAAGGATGCTGGCAACATTAAAATACCTGGTTTTACTTTTTGGAGCAGGCTGACCCAGAACAATACAAGACCAGGTCAACATGAGCTGATTTTGGATCCCCCAGGAGGGAGGGAGTCTTGCTCATTTGTTCCAGGATGACCTTTAGTTCTGCACATCTCTCACCTGACTGCTCCTTGCCAAATGAATGAGTGACCATTCAGAAATGACTTCTGTGTTTATTTCAGATATGTATGTAATTGAAGACAGTATGTTTCCTGTCACATTTACTATTAATTTCTACCTCACAAGGATGATGTATCTGTGTGTGTTAAAGCTCCTCAAAAGTATCATCTTTTTTTCCCTGTGTATATGTGTGTATTATACATAATGCATACTTTATGTATGTGTGTATATGTGTTATACATAATATATATTTTACATATTATGTCTGTATGTGTGTGTGTGTGTGTGTGTGTGTGTGTGTGTGTGTGCCTGGATCATTTCAAAACCTAAAATTCTTAAATCTCCCACAGATCTCTTTATGAAAGTAACAGTCTCCTTCTGGCCATCTCATAGTCAATAAAACTGAGCAATAAGTTAAGCAAACTCTTCTAGCAAAGAAAGGGAAAGGGAAAACATTTACTAAGTACCTAATATATGCCCAAAAAGCTATGCTAAGTACTTTACAGATATCTCATTTAATCCTCACAACAACTCGGTGAAGTAGGTACAATTAAGATGCCCATTTTACAGTTGAGCAAAGTGAATCAGATAGAGGTTAAGTGCCTTGCACAGGGTCCCACGGTTAATTTGTATCTGAGGCTGGATTGCAACCTGGATAGCTAGATGTACCCAAGGACAGAATGCAAGTTTTCTAACTCCCATTTTGTGATTTGAACCACCTACATTGGAATATACAGGAACCAAGAAAGGTTTATTTGGTACTTTTCAAGGAAATAAGTTAGAAGATACCTCTGGTTTTTCACACTCTAACCCTTCCTGCACTGGTGTCCACAGTGGATTTACAGAAGGGGGTCAGTTGCTTTACAAAACTATTCCCCCACCCCCACCCTACTAAGAAGAGCCACCTTCCTGATTGGTTGGCATTCTCTTTTATGTCTGTCTCCTCACAAACTACATGACAAACAAGATCAGATATTTCCTGTAGAGAGCCAGATGGTACAAATGTCTAGTAATATTTACAGCCTGCAGTATATAATCCTCATCAGCAACTCCAATCACAAAAGATTTATATGAGGTATCTGTGACAAATAATTAACTATCTTAATAGAGTATTATACGCTCCTGGGAGAAAAAAAAAACAGCAGTCTAAAAGAATTGGGTAAAAGTACAGGCAAATGAATATATAATTAATTATATTAGTTTCAGAAAACCTGTAACAAACAACAGAAGTAGCAGAAGGGATTATAACTTGAGGGTTAATGAAAGGGGTTAATATAATGACAGCTGCCTTCAGAGAAAGATGCTTTTCCTCAATTCTGTAACTGAAAAGTCTGAGATGAAAGAGAGTCTTGGTAGGAAATGTGGTAGGATTGAAGCAAAATGCATAGGGCCATTCAAAAATAAATGTAGAATAAGATGCCCAGTGTGTTACTTAAAGCATTATGAAGGTCATATGTGACATATTCCCCCCCTAAGAAAACTGGTCCATTGGCAAATTAGTAGGCATTATTTAAGTGCAGAGAAAAGCTTGACCCAAGGTATTAACAAACAGCCCAGTTGATTCTTTTAAAAAAAACTATATTAACTTTGGAAACAATGAGCTGTTTGTTTTTTAAATGACCTCTCTGTGCTTCACTTCTTTCATCTATAACAAAGAGGGGGTTGGGCTTAATGGTCTTAGGTCCCTTTAGGTTTCATATATGATTCTAAGCTTTTAAAACATGATTAGATATTTATGATTTGATTATATTTCTTTTAAACAATAATTTGTTCCAGTTAAAAAAAACCACACATTTATTGCTTAACCAGGCCAAATGTCAATCTGTTTTATCACATTTTTAAAAGATAATGTTTTTAATTCTCTGCTTTTTGCATTCAATAAGAGTGCATTTGTATAAGCCTGATTTAAGAAAATAACTATTAAACTTTTTTGTTCACTTGAACATTCAGATAGTTAGCAGATGGGTTATTTTCTGCATATAGGCACCAGTATTTCTACCAGTGTAGTCTTGCACAAAATAAGCCCTAAATTAGCATATATTTGTTGAACATATGTTACATTGAGCATTCATTATTAAATTTCTGAGACATATTTTGTTACATTTACTTAAAATTAAGGATGGAAGGGTGTTCTGGGCTGTGAGTCCTATTTGTCCTAAGGGGAAAGTCAGAGATTGGTGAGGTTTGAGTCAGAAGCAATAAGCAAAAACCAGAATTAGCAAGAAAAAATATCCCTTTTACTGGAAACAGAGATGCAAAACACATAACAAAGATATACATTGACAGGCGCAACTCTCCAGTTTCCTCTGTTCCCAAGGTATCACCTAGGTCAGTGGCAATAGCATCCCAAATAGGAATGAGATGTCCATAAGGTGTGAAGAACTAATGACCCTTCTCAATGCTGGCTCATAAACACATATGAACATTTGAACATAGGTCTTAACATATAAAGACACAGCTAGATAACTCAGTGGATAAGGCACTGGGCCTGGAGTCAGGAAGACCTGAGTTCAAATCTAGCTTAAGATGCTAGCTGTGTGAGCCTGGACAAGTCACTTAACTTCTGTTTGCCTTAATTCACTGGAGAAGGAAATGGCGAATCACTCCAGCATCTTTGCCAATAAAACCCCATGGACAACCTGAATGACTGAAGAACAACAACTCTTATAGCTAATTTGAAATGATAATTTATGAAATTATGTAATTATGAAATGGGGTAGGCATAACTGGTTCTTTGGGCACTTACTGGGAACACCAATGATAGGAGCAGGAATTAGGCTGCAATCACACTTTAATAAGACACATAGGGTATAGAGACAAACGGAGGAAGGAGTACAGAGGCCCTGGGAAAGTGAAGAGACCAGATAGTGTTAGAGGATGAAAAGAATGGGGAGGAGGAAAGGCAGAAGGTATCACTCGTGTAATGATGGATTAGAGTTGGGAGCACCGAGCATCATGAACCCTTGGGAAATGGAACACTTCTAGGGGAAGGGAGCAACAGAAGTTTGAGGTCTCATTTTTTTTTTTACTTAAAATTTTTTTTTAAATTTGTTTTAAACTTAAATAGAAAATGAGAAAAGTAAAAGAAAAATGCCATGTATATAGCAGAACACGTGAGAAAGGACACCATATAAAATAATAAATTTTCACCTCAAGAAAGCCTATATAATAAATACCACACATTGTTTTCAAAGCTGCCCAACTTTTCTTTGCTTCCTTAAAGTTTTTCTTTTGTTCTCTACTGTGTACTTTTTACTTTATTTTTTTTTTACTCTTACCCCCAAAGAAGGCTACAATTAATCATGGAGATGTATATGTATAATACTCACAAATACACACACACGCATATATACATAGATATCTGTAAACATACACATATATGTAAGACTGTCCTTGTCATCTGTTTCTCTGAAGATGGATAGCATCTTCCTTCATAGGTCCTAGTCTTCCCACATTTTTCTTTTTTTTTCTTTTTTTATTTAATATATTTAGTTTTCAGCATTGATTTTCACAAGAGTCTGAATTACAAATTTTCTCCCCATTTCTACCCTCCCCCTCACTCCAAGATGGCATGTATTCTGGTTGCCTTGTTCCCCTCCCTTCTGTCACCCCACTCCCCTCCCATCCCCCTTTCCCTTCCTTTCTTGTAGGGCAAGATAAATTTCTACACCCCATTGCCTGTGTATCTTATTTTTTAATTGCATTCAAAAACTTTTTTTTTGAACATCAGTCTTTAAAACTTTGAGTTCCAAATTCTCTCCCCTCTTCCCTTCCCACCCACCCTCCCTAAGAAGTCAAGCAATTCAACAT
>CM053623.1:267054545-267111232 GCA_028646595.1 Phalanger gymnotis | reverse complement strand
GGCCTGGCGCCAGAAGCAACTGCAGCTGTAGTTCTGTAGCTGCCCCACCTCCACTGCCCCTGGGGCCAAGGCCAAACAGCAAACTCCCTGTCCCCAGCAGCTTTTCCCACTAACCTTCTCTGTTGTCTTTGGTGTTTGTGAGTTGAGAAGTCTGGCACCTGCCACAGCTCACTGATTCAGGATGCTAGGGCTCATCTCCTGGTCCAGTTGGTCCGCACCACCCACGCTGGGCTCTGCCCTGCTACGCTCTGCTCCCAGCTCTGTGCAGGATAGACCCCAGCTCGAGACCATCCAGGCTGTCCTGGGCTGCAGCTCTGCTTCCCTCTGCTATTCTGTGGGTTCTGCAGTTCTAGAATTAGTTCAGAGCCATTTTTTGTAGGTTTTTGGAGGTACTTGGCAGGGAGCTCACACTAGTCCCTGCTTTCCAGCTGCCATCTTGGCTCTGCCCCCGGGGTCTCATTTTTAAAATAGAGTTTTTGAGGGGAATAGACTGTACCACTGAAGGATTAGTTTAGTAGCATATCCAAATAATTTCAAAGTTGCTGGTAAAACCTTGAAATTATTATGTCCCCATATCTCAAAATTATCAACGCCATTTGGTGACCTGCTGGCCTATACTGCTGAGGTCATTAATTTGTCTAGAATTTTCATATCCTAGGACCAAAGGACCCTTAAAGCAGTGTCTAGATAGCTTCTGCCGATTCCGCACGTATTTGAGTTTTGGTTAATCCATGATGCAATTTGTCAATTATGCTCTTTTGATCTTTGGGGTAGTTTGTACATGAATTCCCTTTGCAGTATTCCTTCCTACTATCATTCTTTTATATTGACTAGTTATAAACTTACTATATACTATATTATATATAGAAGTGGAGGACTAGAACAAGAAAGAATGATAAGCTGTTAGGGTTCTACCTATATCCTGGTTCTGGGTCTCCATGACTAAAGGCTACTAATGTACCCTTGAATCAATAATGACATTCAGCCTATTCAGACTCTGAGGACTCAAGACTTGACTGTACCATGTGGCAGCTGCAGCAAATGGCTAGATGAACATGGGTGTTTGATGTATAATTCATGTTAAAAAAAAAGGTAGTTGAAGGGCTAGACATATTTTACATCATAGTTTCATCGACCTTATCATTTACCTAGCATTTTGACTAATGCATTAGGCCACCTTCAGTATTCATGATTTGTATCTGGCCACTGGACCCAGATGGCTCCAGAGGAGAAAGTGAGGCTGGTGACTTTACCAGCCCAGCCCTGGCTTAAATTCGATTAATTTGCAAGTCATGGCATCATCTTCCTAATGTCATGGTCCTCTTCAAGAATGAAGGACAAACCTCAACAACTGACTGTGGCATTCTGGGTTTAAGGACCTTGTCTGGGGCCACACTTCACTTATTTGAGCTTTGATTTCCCATTTTAGGGTCCATATTATTGGACCCTTACCCTGCTGAAGCCCATGTAGAAGAATTGGCTGACATTCAAGTAATGGAGGACACAAAGCATGGTCATTTACCTTATTTCCTTTATTAAATTGAGTGCATGTAGAATTGTTTGCATAAATTATACATGGTGTTCCACTTAATGAAGCTTTCATTTTAAATCAAATGTAACAACTTCAAATGGCCTGCCCAGACCTTTTATGTATTATCTAATATCCAACAACATTTGGAAACTCTTTGAGTCTCAGAGGAGACTCATACATATTCAACTTTATTCCACAAATGTTTATGTGATTAATCTCTATATGGAGAACTCCGGAATCCAGCTTTAAGCACTCTCCTGATCTCTAGTCACCCATTGCCAATTGCTTGTGAGCGATCTCCTAAATATTCCCCTGTGTATCTCAAACTTAAGTTCCTAAAATGGATTTTCTTGTCTTCCTTGCCTTAAGCTGCCCTTCCTCCTTCCAGACTTCCCTATTTCTGTTGAAGGAAGCATCCTGCTCCCAGTTCCTCGTGTCCATAACCTTACAGTCATCATTGGCTCAGCCTCTCTCCATCACTATGCCTCCTCCACTCTGAACACACAGCAATGTTCAGTCAGGTGCCAGGACCTTCTCACCATTCATATGACTACCACCCTGAGCCAGGCCCTTATTATGTTTCCCTTAAACCAAGGGCCTTCTATTTGAGATCCATGCTTTTACTCTTTCCTCTCTCCTGCCCATCTTCCACATAGTTAGGTGATTCAGTGGATAGAACACTGGGCCTGGAGATAAGAAGACCTGAGTTCAAATTCTCCCTCAGACACTTTCTAGCTGTGTGAGCCTGGGCAAGTCACCTAGCCTTTGTCTGAAGCAGTTTCTTCAACTGTAGAATGAGGATAATTAGGGTTTTAATGATCAAATGAGATCATATTTGTTAAGCACTTTGTACAGGGCCTAGTACGTAGTAAGCACTACACAAATGTTAGCTATCATTATTATTATTACTATTTATTATAGTCTTCCTAAGACACAGGTCTGACTATTTCATTCCTTTACCGCCCAAATCCTTTGGCATCCCCCCTTTGCCTATAAGATAAAATGCGGCCGTTTTAGTGTGGCATTTAGGGCCTTTGACGATGTGGCTCCTACATATGTTTACATCCTTTTTCTTACCATTCTCCTTCACATATCCTATATTCCATCCAGTTGGATTAGGAACCATTTCCCAAGTCAACATCTGATTATTGCAAGTCCCTTTTTCCCTCCCTGGAGTTCTCAAGAAGTTCCCTTTAAACAAAGTGTTTTCTTGGGTTTTTTGTTAATTCCCGAGCTTGTCTTCCCCTCAGTTACCGATACCAAAACTCCCTATCAGCTGCTGCTCTTGACTCTGGTGGGTGCTACCACCAACTTGACCTTTGTCAAGTCCCCCACTGGTCTATGGAAGGGGAGTGTGTGTGTCACACTGCCTTGGGATTTAATTTCCCTCACACTACCTTCCAGCTTCTGCCTTCTCAAAGCCTTCTTGAAGCTTGACTACCTAAAAAGCTGCTAAAACTGCTATGCTGTCATATACATGGTCCGAAAGGGGCTTCTTATTGAGGGAGCAAAGTAGAGCAGCTTCCAGAGCTCTGAGAGTCAAGAAGACCTGAATTCAAATCCTACCCCAGATATTTACTAAGTCTGTGCTTCTGGACAAGTCATTTAACCTCTGTCTCAATTTCCTCAACAGTAGAAGGGGGTAGGAATAAATAGCACCTCTCTGCAAGGTTTGCAAGGATCAAATGAGAAAATATTTATAAAGTGCTTAGCATAGCTCCGGGCACATAGTAGGTTTAATGCTTGTTTCTTTCCTTCCTAATTCAGCCCATCCCGCTACAACGGGAACATCTAAGCCATTTTTACATTAGTTTTTTATACCTTTGATTGTAACTTAGTCATGTTATTTACCTGATAAAAGTGTCATTGTGTAGCATCAGAGTCCTTAACCTGGGGCCATGGACTCTAAAGGGGTCTGTGCGTAGATTTCAAGGGATCCATGAACTCAGATGGGGAAAAAAATTGCATCTTTAACCTAAGATTTCCTTTGTGATCCTAGGTATTTTTTCTTATGCATTTAAAAATGTAATTCTGAGAAGGGGTCACAGGCTTTATCTCAGTGTGAGCCTCTTTGAAAATAGGGACTGATTCCATGAGCTTAATTAACACCATAATTAGCACATTAGTGAGTCATTAATGAGTGCTTTTTTCATTCATAATCTGGAAGATTGTCTCTATTAACATTATGAAAATAGAACTATGGTAAAGGGATGCCCTGCAGATTTATTATTTACACTTTTGAATATTTTATGTGCTATGTTAACCCTTTCTCTCCCTTTTATGAATCCATTAGATTATTAGCTTCTCCATTAGACTGTAGGCTCCTTGAGGTCTTCCCAGGGCTTAACGCAGTGCCTGGCACATAGTAGGTACTTCATAAATGTTTATCGATTGATTGATTACAGTGGGATATCAAGGTCTCTACACTTTTCAAAGGTCAGAAAGCATGAATATGGAAAGCAATGACCTGTTTGTAAGCTGTTGTTGTTGTTGAGTTGGTTTATTTTTTTTTCAGTGATGTCCATCTCTTTGTGCCCATATTGGGGTTTTCTTGGACTGGAGTCATTTCCCATTTCCTTCTCCAGCTCATTTTACAGATGAGGAAACTGCAGCAAAGAAGGTTAAGTGACTTGCCCAGAGTCACACAGCCTAGTAAGTGTCTGAGGTTAGATTTGAACTAAGGTCCAGACCATCCTGACTCCAGGCTCGGTGCTCTATCCACTGCACTGCCTGGTAAACTATACTGATTCTATGTATCTTGATTCTATACTCTCATGCACTAATTTGGTGAGAAATAAGAGTCCATGGTACTAGGATCATAGGAATCAGAGAAATCAGGGAGAGGAGCAAGGAAGATCTTCCCTAGGACCACCTAGAAAAGTACATTTTACATCTAGGACCACCTAGAAAAGTACATTTTACATAAAGATATTTATGAAATACTAATGGAATGAATGTCGATGGGGATGTCAGCTAGGTAAATAATAGCTCACATTAATAGGGTATTTTTTAATTTACAAAGTACTTTATAAACATTATCTTTCCCAATTTCTTACAATATCCTTATGAAGTAAGGAGTACTGCACAAATACCATCATCCCCATTTTATGGATGAGGAAACTGAGGCTCATTGAGATTAAGTGATTTGCCCCAAAGTAAAACAAGCTAACAGACTGCAAAGCCAGAAACTGAAACAAATTGTTGCTCCAAATGCATCCTGCCTCCCTCTATACCACATCCATCTATGTGAAAAATAAATAAGCCCCTCCCCTGCCACCCCAACACCAACACACACTTTTGTTCTTCCCACATCTCTCTCTACATCTTTATTACAGACTCTGATGGTTTTCTTTGCTCATGGGCACTTGTAAATAGCAGGACTTTCTCCATATGTGTAGATAACAGAATTAGCCCTCTATAGTGTAGCGGTATTTTCTGCCTTTGATTGCTTCCACTGGAAATGCGGTAATATCGACTAAAATATTTTAGACTATCTGAAGACAGTAAGCACAGTTCTCATCAAAATGATGACTTTAAAGAAAAAGTACCCTCCCTCCCTCTAGTGTGTTGCATCTAGGCAAAGCTAAATTTTTACCTCTTTTAACTTTTTAAGGCACTGTGCTTTAAAGACCCATTTATTTTCTATTGCAAAATCAACTCCATTTAAAGCAATTTTGTTTCTAGCCACTTCAAAGCTCTGATTTAAAAGCTGTGCAGATAGTCAGGCTGAGAATAGCTGAGCTGTAAGTGAGCTTATGGGGAGCATAGAAAAGGGCCCGGGGTGAGGTGGGGGTGGGGGTGTCTCATAGGTAAATGGTGTCACTATCAGGATGGTGCTCTGACCATATTTTTAGGTTATCTTACTACATTGAGTTGTCAAGGTAACATGATGCAGTGGAAGGAAGGAAGAGAAAGAAAGAAGGGGGAAAGGCAGGGAGGTAGGGAGGGGAAGAAGGGAAGGAAGGAATGGAGTGGAAGGAGGAAAGCAAGGAAGGAAGAGAAAGAAGAAAGGGAGAAAAAAGTGAATGAAGGAATGGAAAGAAAAGAAGGGAGGGAAATAAGGAAGGAAAGATGGATGGAAGGACTCATAAAATATCTATTATAAGTGGCATCTAAGTGGCACAGTGGATAGAGCACTGGGCCTGGAGTCAGGAAGACCTGAGTTCAAATGTGGCCTCAGACACTTACTAGTGTCTGGCCCTGGGCAAGTCACTTAAACACCATCTGCCTCAGTTTTACTCACCTGTAAAATGAGGGTTGTAATAGCACCCATGAGGATCAAATAAGATAATATTTGCCAAGAGGCTAGCATATAATAGGTGCTTAATAAATGTATGTTCTCACCCTTTCCCTGCCTATGGTCTCGTTTGATCCTTGTTTCTATTATCTCTAGTTTACAGTTGAAGAAATGGAGGGAAATTAAATGCCTTGCTCAAAGTCACACAGATCAAGACTGCCTTTGACAGGGAGTCAAAATACCCAGGTTTGAATTCCTGCTTTGCTACTGAATGCCCAGGTAGTTTTGGGCAAGTCAATTAAGGGTTCCAGCCCTCAATTTCCTCATCTATCAAAGGGTATTGGACTGGTTACCTTCTGGTTCAATTCAACAGACATTAAGGAAGAAAACAAGCATTTATTAAACACCTACTATCCATGCTAAGCATTTTAGTATAATCTCATTTAATTTTCACATCCCTGAGATATAGGTGCTATTATTATCCTCATTCTACAGTTGAGGAAAGAGACAGACAAGTTAATTATCTTATTCGGAGTCACACAGCTAATAAGTGTCTGAGGCTAGATTTGAACTCAGGTTTTCCTGACTCCAAGACCAGTGTTCTATCTATCAGCTACCTACAAGATGCTAGGAATACCCAGACAGAATGATTGTTAGTTCTTGCTCTCATGAGTGTATCTTCTTCTGAGGTCCACAGTATAAAAAAGTTGCCCATGCTTTTTAGTATAACTGACTGTTGTAGTTTAGTACATAAGGTCCTTGTTACTCCCTTCCTCTGGAATAAGAGAAAAAGCTAACAATATAGAATGAAAGAAAAAAGACAAAACTTTCTGACCCTGAGCTATCCAAAAGTGTAATGGGCTGCCTTGGGACATCACCAGTTAGTTCCTGCTCACTCAAAGTCTTCCAGCAAAGGTTAGACCATTAGTGAGGCTATCCATCTTAGGGGATCAGCTGTGCAGTACAGCTTGGCCTGCGAGAAAGTTCCTATTTAACTCTGAAATTCTGGAGTTCTGGTGGCTAACTTGGTATTCAAGTGGTTAATGGTTATTTGGTTAATTAACTCTCCCATAGCTTTCCTAAGGAGGGGACAAAAGAAAGTTCTTGGAAGATTGTCTGGTTGTTGCTCTTGTTAATGAACTATGGTATTTACAAACCCATTCTCTTATAGTGGAGAACACCCTAATCCTTTTTTTTTTTTTCCTCCACTATTCAAGTCCTGTTTTTTCCAACCTTACTAACAGAACTGGAGCCTTAAATGTTGTGGCAGAGTAGACAAGGACAAATGTCTATGGAATATATTAAATCAACCAGTTTTTTTTCAACCTAATCAACAGAAAACTGCTTCATGCTGCATCAAAACCATTGATTTTAAAAATGTTAATAGGACTTTTAAAAATAAAAGCAATTGAGTTTTAATTTAAAATATATTTTAAAAATATTACCTTGAAATGAGGATCTTAACTTCTGATTGTGCCATATTTGAGCAAAACTTTTTTTTGGGAGGTGGGAGGGTTGGGAGCAATTTGGGTTACATGATTTGCCCAGAGTCACACAGCTAGTAAGTGTCTGAGGCAGGATTTGAAGTCCTGACTCCAGGGCCTGTGCTCTATCCACTGCACCACCTAGCTGCCCCCTGAGCAAAGTATTTTTAAAAGATTCAATAAATGTGTTTGTAGAGAATTGCATGGACATTTGTCTCCACTCTGCACCCCCATTCCCAGTAGTCCCTTTTTTCACTAGCCAATAATTATAATAATTATCAGCCTTATTTAGTTGCCAATGATTTCAGTCCTCATTACCAGTCATTCTTAAGTGATGAAGAATAGGAATATCTAACAATTAGCCCTCCAGAATAAGAACTTTGAAAAACTAGTGTTCAGTTTTGCACCACATCCCTTGATGGTTATTTTATGGTTACTTTGAGTATGCTATTTGTTTCATAGAGTAATGAGTTTAGAAGATTAAAGGTTTTCGGCACAGAGACGGAAACACTGTTAAAAATGCAGTGTTATCTTGTGCTTCCTTGGTGGGAAGTAACTGATTTTCTTTCTTTGTCATGTAGGGCATTTCATAAAGCAACATGGAGAAGCCAGGATTCAGAGGATGCATGGAATCTTCTGACTGCCCAGGGTTGGTGGACAGATTTATAGAGGATGCAGTTTGAATAGGCTTGTTGTGTGAAAGGCAAAGCTACAAAAGTTTATGGGGCAATGACTGTTTTCATTCTTCATCTTTGCTGTCTGTGTCAGCTACTTCCGAGGCCTTGGTTTTCATTCCCTAAGACGGTTACTGGAGGAAAAGCTTAAACCTTTGTCTGTCATTGTTCAGTGACTTGGTTGAAATTGCCTGTTCATTAGCCTGGGCAATCAGAAGCTGAGAATAAAGTGTCTGCAGCATGTCACTGGAGGGTCCCGGTCCCCCGCCAACAGATAAGAAATGTCAACAGCTTAAGCCAGTAGCCTTCCAAAATAGCATAGTTAATGAAACTGGAAATTTAGCTGCTCACTGGAAATAAACCGCTGTCTTCAGTCTTCTGGGAGACTGGGCTGTCAACAGATACTGATACCAGATAGATTGAGGTACTCAGACAAAAAGAAACATATAAATAAGCAAATGTGTCTGAGCAGACACGTCTTCCAGGTACTCTCAATGCATCAGAGGAAGAACATCCTTAGCTGCAATAAAGCCAGGTAAATAATTCTAAAACCCAAAGGAGAGCCATGATCACGAAACATTTCTTAAAGGCTCCAGGAAAACAGATTTTTTTTTTGATATTATTGGCAGTTTTCCTCAGTTTTTAAACTGAAAATCTACACAATGAACCAAGTCATTGTGGGCTTCCTGAATTCTCTCTCTCTTTTTCTTTTCCCCCTACAAGGGTGGTGGTTCAGTATTGCATTTTCACCCTGATTGCAGACATATCGGGCGGCTGCTGCTGCTGCTGCTGAAAATAACTCAGATGCTCTCAGAACAGAAACACCAGCCAGCAGCTAAGATTCCTTCGCTCGCTCCCTCATTCTTCTCTCCCTCTCTTTTCTGCAGACTCTTGGATTGGACTAAACCATAAACCTTTGGAGTTCAAGACCTTCTGAAAGGGCTAAATAAACAATTTCTCTATGTGAGAAGGCACCGGCTCCTACTTCCTCTGCATTAGACCAACTATCGAAAAAGCTCAGCTGCCTGGTAGGTGACATTTTGGTTCTTTAGTCTACTTGTAATACTAATAATAATAACTGACGTTCTTGAAAAACTTATTCATAGTAAAACAAACTAACAAACAAAACCTTGGGCTGCCAGTGTTTTTTTTTAGTTAAATATTCCATTTTAGCATTTGCGGAAAACGTTGGTATATTTCCACTGATCAGCTGCATCCTCACTTGAGACACCGTCTTCTTAGTATTAACCTGCAATACTAACATGCCTAGATCTGGGAGTAAGGGTGGGAAATTCCCAATTTAGAAACTTGACTATGAGACCAGCAACCAGACTTCTCAGACAGTATCATTTTGTTGTTTAGACTGCTTATTTTTAACCTTCCAAGGGCATTGAAACAAAGTTAAAGGATTCAACCACCTGAGTCAAAGAGGTCTTTATACAATTATTCCCCCGTGACAATGAAAGCATTATATTAGATTCTATTTCACTCTTGTATTACTATTTTGTTTGTTACTGGATTCATTTAGGTCTCTGCCCCACCTCCCCCAAGCCCTTTTATTCTCTCTCCCTCCTTCTTCTTTTCTCATAGCATAAGTTTATGGCTTCTATCACTTTTTAAACTGGATTCACCTGATCTGCACATCTGTCTTGAGGTGTATTTGTCTACAAGTTCCTCTAATGTCATCATATGATTTTTCATCTGTCACTCTAACTTCCCTCTCTCTCCCCACCTACTTTCCCACTAAATTTGTGCTTTGGCATTTTGCAAAGTTGTTTGATCTCTAGATTTGAACTTCAAACACATTTTCTTTGATTGTGGACGTTGCCTTGTGTCTCTTTAGTTAGGACTAGCTTAGGCAATTGTGATCTATTTGGTAGCATTTCCTTTATCTGAATCACTTTGTTTTTTTTATAAATTTTATTTATTTTTAATTATGGTAGCAAAGCCAAACAGCTAAAAAAAAAAGGCGGGGGGAATAACTTCTTTGCAGGGAGCCACAACTTTACAGATCTTTAAGATAGCCAACTACTACATCTTATTGTAGATTTCTTGAAACAGGGAGTAAATGACTATACAGAATGCTTCGCTCTTGGATCACTTTCTTTGGACTGCCAGCTTGCCCTAATTGCTGGGTGCTCTGTTACTCTGTGCCCCAGTGCCTACCACAGAGATGACTATTCTAACTTGGGCATTGAAACTCTTGGAATTGAAGGTTTATTTCAAAAGATTTTGTGGGTATCACAGGCCACATGTCAAAAGAAAATGTATACTTTAATGGACAGTGATGTTTTATGAAACAACCAAAAAAAAAGTTGTCTTCTTTTGGTAAAACTTTTTGGTATGTAAAAGGATTTCCTGAGTGACATTTCCAAGATATAATAGGGACTAAAAGGAAGGAACAATATGTAATTTAGAGTAGGTAGAATGATGCTTCCAAGGCATTTGTTTTCTGTTTTTTTTAAATTTTTTTTTTTTGCAGGGGGGAAGGCAGGGCAATTGGGGTTAAGTGACTTGGCCAAGGTCACACAGCTAGTAAATGTGTCAAGTGTCTAAGGCCAGATTTGAACTCAGGTACTCCTGACTCCAGAGCCGGTGCTCTACCTAGCTGCTCCTTTTCATGTTTTTTACAAAAAAATTTTCATCTTAAAGTACACTCGTTTAGGTTTACTTTACCAAGGTGTGTTCTTGTCTGTTCTTCAGAACTCAAACTTTATGTCTTCTTTAAGACTCAGACCAGACCTTCTGGTCAACTTTTATGTAGCCAAAAGTCTGACTTTTTGAGGAGCAGGTGACCTACTGCCTCCTAGATGGCTGTGGCTACCCTCCAACCCTTGATCCACTGCTGTCCATAAGCTGACTTCTGTTCCTTAGTAATGGGCCATCCATCTTGCTCGTCAGGAAGTGACTACAAGTTTTCAAAGGAGGCGGAGCTAAATGAAACTTTTGAGGAATAAAATGTGATTTAGCAGATTAAATCTGGATGGAATTTTATTTTGGATAATCTGTATTATCAACAAGAAAGATAAGTGATGGTCACTATTTCTAATTTTATCTCCCCTAAATATTTGGCTTTTGTCCACTTTTTTTATCCCTTGCAAGATTACAGTGTAAGGAAAATTTTAATCCACATTTTTCTGGAATATTTACAAACTTAAAAAGTCTCCTTCCATCTGTCAGTTTGATGTTGTTCTTTACAGCCTTTAAATCTTTAGCATATCTATCCTATCCCTCCCTCCTTCACTCTTTCTTCCTGCTTGGTGGCTCACTCTTCGGAACAGCTCCACTTCACTCCTTCTTTCACCATACCTTCTCAACAGGCTCAACAACTACCTTATTGGAAGGGTACAAACTCTCCCCCCACCAACCCATTCCCAACTCTAATTCTGGTGCCAGGATCAAATCCATTCTGCCTTTGTTCTTGGAAGGGATATGCCAATATCCTATGACTCCACTTACTGTCCTTGCAACTCTTCACACCAAAGTGGCTTTCCTTGGCCACCTGTCTTGCTTATAGGTTGTTCTTCCTATTAGAATATAAATTCCTTGAGGGCAGGGGCCATCTTTGCTTCTCTGTTTGTGTCTCAAGTGTTTAGCACAGTGCCTGGCAGATAGTAAATGCTCAGCAAATGCTTTCTCATTCATTCACTTATTTTAGTCTAAGAACTGGGCAGCATCTATTTGGCCATAGCAAGTGTATTTGAATTGTAAAAGGCTTCAGTCACATCCCAAATCCAATGATCCAAGGAGGAATGGACTCTGAGCCAGTCCATACCTACACGAGCTATTTTTCTTCTGCTGTTCCTCCTCACTCCTTCATTTTAATTTGAGACATTGGATTGTTTGAATGTAGAATTCAAAGGGAAACATAGCCAAGGCCACTGGGTTTCACACAGGTTCCACATGAAAGCAATATTTTACTCAGCCTTGCTCGAAACTTGGCTTCTCTCTGCCAAAAGTTTCATGAATGTCAGTGAGCCTGGATTTGAAACACAATCCTAAACTAGGTGACTTTTGGCTAGTTTGAGACTTATTGTGCAAGAGCAGATTTGTGCAACAGGTAAATGCCTTGCTTTTGTGCTTTCTCCTCTAATTTGATGTATCTGTGCTTAAAAAGAATAAAATCCCTTAGTCCTTAGATGTTTTTTGTTTGTTTTTTTTTTTTCACAGCCAGGTTCAAGCCCAGCATTAATATTTATAGCTGAGCTCTCCTTAAACCCCAACCAATAAGAGTGCACATTTGAAAGGCTAACACAACCTGAGCCATAGTGGTGTGAACATGTTGGTATAATTCAGTGGAAGGAAGGAAGTCCCAAGGGAGCAATGGAATGTCTTTCTTTGCTTAAATATACCTCTATGCTCACAAGGAACAAACAGTAACATTTTGTCCAGGTCTCTCCCCTTGACAGTATGCCTTTTGTTCATTCTCCAAAGGTGGTGTCAAATATATGGGTGGAAAAATAATAAACTTCCAGATTTTTTCCCCTGTGCTTAACTGATATACTCCTAGGGAACATTGTAAGCATTGAATGGTTCTGTACTGTTACTTATAACCTAATGTATTCAGAAAATAAAGGAGGACTCACTGTGGTTAGCGTTCCTTTGGTAAACTTCGGAGATTTGCAGCCAATGCCTATGTCAACATTCAAACGGGGAAGGGAGGAGCTGTAAGTTTTGTTTAACAAATTCTCTACATGTGAAGCCAAAAAATAATCAGCATCTGAGAATTTCTCTCCCAACCACCACTTACCCCCCCCCCAATCATGTAGTGCACTTGACCGTGCACTGAGCTATTTTTTTCCCTGCTTCTACCCCTCATGAGAAGAACAAATGACTGCACCAAGATAATTAGTATTACAGGAATAGTCAATAATCCCCACAGACCAATTGGCCAAAAGGGAGCTCTGTTGAGCCTAAATGATTCCCGGTGAGACAGTCATTGTTGGTTTTCTTTGTAAAATATTGGTACATCGGGAACCGTAAATGAGAAATCAGACCTCACCAGTGGGATGAGGTGGGTTGGGGGGAGGGGGAGGTTTAGGAAGGCAGAAGAGAAAGAGCCATGATGCGGGAGAATTAAGTTTGGGAGAAGAAAATCTATAAACCCTAATTTTGATCTCACCAAAGGCTAAGCCACGTGATATGAGGTTAAATGCAGGGTCTTCCACATTTATGGCAATAATACAATTAGATCCTTGAAATTATTGCTAAGTTAAGTGAATGCCACAGTTATATTTTTTCTTAATAAAACCTAATTTTACTCAAAAATCAAGCTTTTTAGCAAGTGGTACATAAGACCCTTTTGGGAATCCAGAAAAGCAAAAAAGTATTGTATGAAGGAGAATGTATAGTCAATTATTCAATTAATTACTCATTGCTACCTTCTTATCAGAATGTCTTGACTTTAGTATTTCAAATAATCACTATTCTTTAAGTTAAAAAAAAAAGTTGCTCCAGAGAAGAATAAAATCAAAGCACTTCAAAGACGTTATTTTAAAAGTCTTAAGATTTTGAAATAAATATAACCCAGTGACTCCTAATCATTCCATATCACTAATAGGTACCATGGGAAAAGTATTGGCTCTGGGGTCAGAGGACCTGTGCTTACTCCTATTTATATAGTGCCACTATGTGCCAGGCACTGTGCCAGGATAAGCGCTTTACAAATATCTTATTTCATCCTCACAACAACTTTGCAAGGTAGGTGCTAGTATTGTTCCTATTTTACAGTTGAGGAAACTGAGGCAAATAAGTTCGGTGACTTGCCCAGGGTCAATTTCTTTTTTTTTTTTTGAAAGTTACATGATAACTTTATTATGTATTTAAAAGGAATAGCAAGTTGTGTATAATAGATTTACAGTTTACGTACAATCGTCTTTTTTTTTTCTACTCTGTGTTATGGAAGTGCTTGTTTTATTTCTTAAGTTCAGAAAAAAGTAAATCATTTTTAAAAAAAGAAAAGAAAAGAAGTCAATTGTTTGTCCAGTTATGGCCAGACATGGCCAAACAATAGATGGGGATAGGGACTGGATCTGATTTCATTGAATAGACAACTCCCAGTTGAAGAATTCCCCGCAACCAATGCAGGTTGATGCCTCTTCTGCAATTTATAGTCTTAGAAAGCCGCTTAGAACATGAAGAAATCAAGTCATTTTCCCAGGGACCAGAGAGTCCGTACGTGTCAGGAGTCAGCATTGAACAGGTCTTTCTGACCTTGAAGCCAGTTCTCTATGCTCTGTTCTGCAGGGTGTTGAATAAAAAATGGATGTGATTGATTTTCTCCCAATGACCTGAATGATTTTTTTTAAAGCTACCCTTTGTTGCCTGAAGGCTCTCCAAAAAGCACTTTCTAGACAACAATCCTGGATTATCTCTATTTTACACATGAGTAAAGTGAGTCTCAGAGAAATGACTAACCCAGAGTTAGTCATTTCTTAATCTATAAAATGAGGGGGATTAAGATGCCTTCCAGTTCTAAATGTGTTTCTATGGAATAGAAAGTCATATAAGGGGTGATAAGCACCACAAGTAGATGAGGCTAAAAGATTTGGTTGCTAAAAATAGCAGTGGAGACCCAAAATTTGATGTCCACATGTGGGGACACGTCTCTGGGTTGTAGCAAAAATGTATTGGTCCCAAAGTGACATAATTAGTTACTGAAGAGAAATCATCTTGACTTGGTCTTTGTTTCTCACCTGAAGTTTGGAGAGCTAATGCTGCTTCTACCTAATTCAGGTTAATAGCATGAGAATAACTTTTTTGTCGTTGTTCAGTCATTTTCAGTCATGTCGAGCTCTTCATTGACCCCTTTGGGGGTTGTCTTGGCACAGATGCTGGAGTGGTTTGCCATTTCTCCTGCTTCTCATTTTACAGATGAGGAAGCTGAGGCAAACAGGGTTAAGTGACTTGCCTAAGGTCACACAGGTAGTATCTGAGGCCAGAATGGAACTCAGGAAGAATAGTCTCCTTGACTGGAGACTTGGCGTGCTATCCACCACGCCACCTTGCTGCCGAAAAATAATTATAACTCTAGATTTATGTAGGCTTCAGCTGTCTTCAAAAGAACATGGTGTTTATTTAAGCCCATGGCAGAGTGCTAAACCTCTTAAAATCCAAATTAGCAAAACTTTGGGGGCACAGTCTAAATGTCTCTGAATAAGAGTTCGTTTTTTTCTTGACTATATCAGAATTATTACACAGCCATTCAAGGCCATGGCCATCTAATGACTTTGTGGTCTCTCTTTATCCAAAACTCTTGGGCTGTCCAAAATTGAGTAAAGTAAGCCCCCTTTCACAGAGCAAATCAGCTCTGTCCACTACCATTTTTGCCCCTGGGGGAAAGAGGCAGTGACTCTCTAAATCACTTTTATGCCCATGAGGAAGCGTTGGAACCAATCAATAACACACGTAGACTGGCCGCTAAAGTCAGAAGCTGTCAGGACTGGAGAAGGATGCTCTTTTCTCTCTGCTTAGAGAAAGCTTACATTCCCTAGCCTGATGGTTAGAACCTTTGACCTAAGATGAAAGCAGCATAGATTTAGAACTCATTTTTTTTTAGATGAGGAAACTGAAGAAGGTCTGAAACGGTTAAGTAACTTGCCCAAAGCCACATAGTAAAGTGGCTGATTCAGGATTCAAACCTCGGTTCTCAGATTCCAAATGCATTTTGTGTGTGTGTGTGTGTGTGTGTGTGTGTGTGTGTGTTTCCACTCTTATGTTGTCTCCTTTGTGTGAAGTCAGCCTCCCTGCTTTCTTTCTAACTTGCATCCACCTCTTCGAAGGATCACTCACAGTGGTTCTTTTTCCCCTCCTTCCCCAATATAGAAATAGCAGGGTGTGATTTAGTCGAAGAGGTCCCAAGACAGTTGTCTGAGAGGTGTTGATGAGATGTATACACATTAGAAGTCATGGCCCACAGCCTCACTGAGTTATGAAAATATTTGCATATGCATTTTGGCTGAACATGGGTTTAGCAAATGGTGAATAATTTACATCAGAGGACAAATAAAATGAACCCGAGAGGTGCCTAGAAGGTAGAACAATAACTCCTTTTTAAATCCTTGAATGTGACCTTTCAAGGCTCCATTTTCTCATTTTTGGTAATGTTTCTCTTTGGGGGATTTTCTGTAGTAGGAAAATGAGATATAAATTGGTCTGTGTAGGGTTAACTTGTTTTCCCTGTCTGAAATTCATAGTGTTGCTGTCTAAATAACAAACTGGTCTACCCATGTTCCAGATTTCTCTTGCCTTCCCTAATTCAAAAGGAAATAAACTTAGATGTGATCAAATGTCATTTTAATAAATTAATAAAATTTAATAAAGTTGCTAGATTTTTGGTTAGTTATGTTGCTGAAAGATTTCAAGTCTCAAACATGAATCTTTTTTAAAAAGTGAAAAAAAATTAGATTGGGCTCTTGGATAGAAATGAAAATATTTTGCATTATCATGAAACAAGTTGGCCCTTCCATGTTTAAAAGATGGAAACCAGGCTAGATGGACTGGTGAGGTCTGCCTGGTGCTTGGCATTATGCCTGCCACTCCTAAAACTGGGCAGGAGTAGAGCAAGTGTCTTGGGGCAAGAGGCTGAGAAAAAATACCCCAGGGCAGTCGAACAAAACTCAACAACTAAATAAATGTTTACTAAAAGTCTACTTTTTGCAATCTGCTGTACTCCTTCAGGGGCTCCTCCTGAAACCTGTTGTGCTTTGCCTGTTCTCCTACTTTTCCTGTGAATGACCGAGATTAAAGTTAAGCCATTGTTTAGCACCTCAACAAACCAATCGTCTGCTGACCTAAAACAAGTCAGCCTGCCCTTGTGGGTCTGTCTCTCTCCCTCTCCTCCTAATGACCATGTGGTATAGCCGAGGGCCTGGAATTGGAGACATTAGGATAATCAGAACTCTGATATGACCTAGGTGAACTTGGGCAAGGTCACTTCCCTTCCCTCGGCTCCAGTTTTCTCACCTACAAAATTAGGGGCTTAGAAGTATCTTCCAACTCTTAGTTGTAGGAACTGTCTGGTAGTTATGAGCCTTGATTTGGAGCATTGAACAATTAAGCCTCTTGCCCCTGTTATGGTCGATAGAGGAGGAGGCCTGTTTTAACAAAAATAAAACTTACAGAATAAGGAAGAGATAAATGGCTCCACAAGTTTAAGTACAATCTTGTCTGGATCAGCTTTTTGACAGAGCCACTGCATTGACTATTGAGTTATGATATTTTCTTTTCATGATTTTGGGGCTCCATCAAGCAATATTGAAATAATACTCTTATTAGTCCAAGTTCCATAGGGTTTCCAAATTCACAAAAGTGAGAAATAATCTATTAACCTAAATTTATGAAGATTTTGATCTGGTTTTGTATTAAAAAAAAACCCTAAAAAACATTTGAATAAAGTTAGGATAAGTACCCTGGCTTTTGAGTCTTTTCATTTGTGAAAACAAAATAGACTGGACCTCTTTTCACATGTTTTAAAAGGAATAGGCATATTGAGCCAGAATGGTACTTTTTTGCCTGTTACAATATATTTTATGTTCTCTTCCTTCGCTCACATACCCCACTTGTCTTCCAAAATAAATTCTAAGTGAAATGTCAAATGACAGCTAAATATTATATGTTAGTAATATCAACAGGTAATCTCACATAGAGTAGAGGTTTTAAGATGGCTAAAAAAAAAATAAAAAGCCCTCCCTATATTCTCAGTCTTTATGCTGTATTCTTGACTCATTCATGTCTGTGTTCAAGATTCTGAAGGATTTCCCCAGCAGGAAATGTGCCTAGGTTGTTTCTTGCTTTCTTCCTGCAAAGGTTCATTTTCTTGGGGTGAACAACTATTGTAGCATTTCAAAGACCATGCTATAGAGCTATTCTCTGTCCCACTCTTTAGCTCAGTGTGAACTGATTCAGACTTTTCTGGCTCCAGGGTGGTGGTTACTACTTATATGGTCAAAGATGCAAGTGGTTGAAAACCAAGACCGTCCCCACTCCTTGATTTTTGCCCCTTCACAGTTGATCTGATGCATCAACACAGATAGTTCTGTTCTCCCCCACCCACTCCCTCCCTGCCTCACTAAGAGGTAGAACTCAGAGGTTTTTAACTCAAAGGACTCTTAAATAAAGTATTCCTTGTGTATATTACTATGTTTCCATGAAAAGATGTGAAAATATTCTGAAAAGTCACAATAAAAAAGCAAATAAATAAAAAGAATGGCCTTTTAACTCCTTCATGGAAATTATAGGAATAACATAAAACTTCGGTAATTAATGGTATAGCCAAATTCCAAATGAAAACAATGGTGAAGAAGAAGAAAGATTTTTGAATCATTGAGACATGATTTCTTTTATCTATGCAAGAACTTCATTAGATAAACATTTGTATTTTTGTCTGTCAACCAGTTTTGAAAAATGAAATAACTTTTATAAAACATTACCTAGAAATTCAATTCCAAAACTTCTTATACTCAAACTCTTTATAAGATTTGAAGTATACTGGATTATCTCCTCCCTTCCAAGAAAAGACATAACTAGTTGAAGTCCAAGAATCCAGATACAATTCCTACCCACCCTCCAAGCTTGATTCACATCTTGTCTCCCTACGCTGGAAGGCCCTTCGCCTATTCAAACCTAAAACTCTAGCTGTCCCTCCAGGTCCAGGTGAAGTCCTCTGCCCCTCCTCTTCTTAGTTTGGATCTCGGTAATGGCACCCTCCTCCAAATGCCTCTAAAACTGGAAGAATGTACAAAACAGTTCAGTACTGTTCATTTGTATATCTTATTATCGAAAGTCAGCTTGTTCTGTATCCTCAAATGTATCTTAAACTTCTTGGAGGCAGGAATCTTGTCTTATGAACCTTTTATATCCCAATATAGTGCTAAGTCATGAGAAGGTATTCAGTAAACACTGTGGACTAATTGAGAATCTGTCAGGGAGGTGATGCATGTCTCTTTCTTGATTCTGTCTTTCTTCATTAGTGAAGAAAAATGAACTTAAAGTGCTTGTGAGTTCACATCAGCACTGTCAAATAAATAACAACGGACCAAATAAGTCAATCCACTTGAAAAAGAAGGAATATAGGGTCTTGCTACAAATGAATGAGAAGCAATGTTTACCTAAAGTCAGACTCAGGCAATGATAGAGATAGATTCTGAGGGTGATCAGAATAAATGTCCTTACAAAGAAGGAATGATTCTTTTTACTTGTGGTATGAAATATTCTTTACTAGCCAGTGTAGAAGTAGCATGAATTATTCACTTTCTCTATAAAATGGTAGAACCCAAAGAGACCTCATTAGGGTCTTTGATCAACACCCCTTTAGAACTTAAGTGATGACTAACTCAAGGTCACACAGTAAGTGGGAAATCCAAGACTTGAAATCAGGTTCTTTAATTCCTAGTAAAGCATATTTTCAGTACAATTCAACAAATACTTACTAAACACCTGCTGTAGGTGGAGCATGAGTTCTTAACCTGAGAAGGAGTCTGAAAATACATTTCAGATTCCAATAGATTCAGAATCCAATAGATTTCAGACTCTAATATAATCCAATAATTTAGATAGGAAAGAAATTGTAGTTTATTCCAGTATAATTAGTTTCCTTTATAATGCTGTATGCTTTAGTTTATGTATTTAAAATGTCATCTTGAAAAGAGCTTAATAGACTTTACCAGACTGCCAAGGAAGCAAAAAGGTTGCCAGTCGGTCAATATACATTTATTAAGTGCCTGTTGTATACTTGTTAAAGCATTGGGGATACAAAAAAAGGCAGAAGACTCCCCTGTTCTCTAAGATCTTACAGTCTAAGGGGGGAGACAAGATGCAACCAATTCTTTACAAATGAGATATATATGAGATAAATGGGAAATAATCAACAAAGACATTAGAATTAAGGGCGTGGGGATGAGGAAATGCTTCCTGTAGAAGGTGCTAGTTTAGCTGGAACTTGAAGGAAGGTAAGAGGCAGAGATGAGGAGAGAGAGCATTCCAGACATGGGGGAAATCCAGGGAAAATATTCAGAGTTGGGAGAGAAGCCACAAAGAGGCCAGGGTCACTGAGTTACAGAGCACATGGGTCTATATACTCCTGCTGTGAGGGTAGATAGGGGAGGTAGGAGATGGTCCCTTCCCCTCATGTAACATGCAGTCTAGCAGAAGAGTATGATCTAGTGACTTCAAAAAAAGGAGCAGGTGTGCAGGGAAAGAGAATAAGTTTTACCCCTCATCAGTTCTTCTTGACTCCTCCACAGCCATAGCAAGCATCCACATCTTCTTACCTCATTCCTTTAGTCATTACAGATCAGGAAAGATGGGTCATGTCAACTACAGGATATGAAAACAGAGCATAGTGTACAGAAGACAAATAGCTTTGGATTTTGAAAGATAAAAGCACAGGGCTAAAAAAGGACTACAGGAGTCAGTTAAGCTGAGTTTTTAGCCTAGAGTCGATGAGTTTGTTGTTGTTTTAATATGTTGGTAACAATATTTCAATATAATTGATTTCCTTTGAAATCCTATGCATTTTACATGATTAAATTATCATTCTGAGAAGGGTCCATAGGCTTTGTCAGACTGCCAAAGGGATCTATGCCTCCTCCCTCAAAAAAAAAAAAGGTTAATAACTCCTGCCCTCAAGGATGGTGGGACTTGACCCAATAGATTAAGCCTGGGACAAAGGTCTAGTTCTACCTGCTGACCCTTGGGCACCTTGTACCACCTGTTTCCTGCTTTAGAAATGGAGGTTGATGGCATTTTAAAACCTTTGCCTCATTGCTGTTGATTATGTCCCAGGACTGTTGATTATGAGGAGAAAAAGCCTGATTTCATAAAATGCAGAGCTGCACATTCAGTTTCAAAGTCTCATATTATAAATTTGATGATGAAAGTATTTCTTAAAAATAAAAAGTTTAAAGTCAGGTAAACTCAGCTCCTCTGACAGCAATTTCAAATTCCGTTCTTCTTAATCCATCAGTCCACAAATATACTAGGATTGTAAAATGTTTCTCCATTGTCACTTGGCATCTAATTGAATTAATCCTAATTTCCTTCCTTTCTGATTTGCATTTGATTGTTATTCTCAGATTAACAGGCAGAGCTGTGCTACGATGCTCAATTCATTAAGGGAAATTTTTTTTAAAAGATAGTTTTTTTGGTTTTTTTTTTTGTGATACAGTTGAGAGTTCACTGGTTCACGGAAGCATCACTAAATTCAAGTCAAATGGAATTTCATTCAATTGCTATGACCTCAAAGACGAAATCCTCAACATCACACTTCAGCAATCTTTCAGCATTCCTTTTATTAGACATCCTTGTTTCTCATGCATCTTAAGGACATGGGTTCTATAATGAATGCCCCCTAGGTTTGGAATTTAGTGAGATTATCACAGAGGTCAGACACCAAGGGTAGGAAGCATGAGAGGCACTATGGGGTGACTCATCAGATAACCTCTGCCTCTTGTCAGCAGATAGGCTTCAGAAAGAAGGAGCATGGAGGTGATTTCTCTTTAAGAAGATAAATTAAGTACTTCTGTGAACGCTCATTTGTTAAGTGAACTGATGGGGCAGCTTCTGTGTACTGGGTAGTCTATAATTATGGGGAACGTGCAATCTGACCCATTAATAGGATCACTGACTTCCCATTGATTGTAGGGATATCACAGGACTTTTTTTGTGAGAAGTCTTTTGAAAGGGTAGGGTTTCTAAAATGGTCAATGTGGGCCAAATATGGCTTTGGAGAAACACTGTTTTGTGAGCCCTGGGCAAAGATTTTAAAAATAAACATTCAGGAAGCTTAACAGGAGCACATTGTAAGAACATTTCACTGTATAAAGGCATTACTGAGCCTCAGCCATGCATCTTAGTGCTTGGACGTATTTTCAGTTATTTGCTTTGGGGTGTTTAGGGAATGAGAGTAAGAAAATTAAAAAAAAAAAAAACTCTCCCAGACTTTGAAATGTATTTCAAAGGAATATATAATTTCATCTTAAAAAAGATAAATTTGCTTTACTGACCTGTACAAATATTTTGGAATCTTGCATTGATGGCAAGTAGCATGCTAGGAGCTCTAGCCAATCCTTTTTATTATTTAATTATGAGAATAATTTGAAATAATGTGCCCTGTGTTTGAGGGAGTGCTACTTTTTCCCGGGTATTCATTCTTGATCTTGTTGGAGGTGCAGGAGGTGATGAAGAGAGAGAGGATGAGTCTAGAAGGGAGGAAGAGTAGTTCAATGGAAAGAGCCCTGGATTTGGAGGCAGAGGACATGAGTTCAAATCCTGACTCTGCTCTTTAAGGCGTATAAGTTATACTAACCTGTATACCTTGGACAAGTCACCTACCTTAAATCTCTAGGTCTCAATTTCCAAATGGTTAGAGACACTCAAAGATCCTAAATCTATGATTGTATGTTATACTTGACTTAAAAGTCAGTTTCCATCAATACTACTACCCATAGCAACTTGACCATCTCACACAAGTCCCTCCAGGTCCTTGCTGTGAACCTAAGACAGATTTAGAGTATCAATCAATTAAGCATTTATTAAGTTCCTATTAAGTACCCTAATTTTCTCCTGCCACTCCCAGACAGATTTAGAACAGCAGTTAACCAAGAATTTATTAAGGGTCTAAGTGCCCCAGTTCCCTCCTGCCACTCCTAGGCAGATTCAGAGTATCAATCATTTAAGGATTTTTTTGAAGCACCTGCTACATGTCAGGCACAGTGCTAGATGCTAGGGAGAGACACCAAAACAATAAGATTCTTTCTTTTCTTGGGACCAGAAAGGACAGGGGCTACCTCTCCTTTCTCGATGCCTGACATGTTGATCCAGATGCAGAAATACCAGACACATCAGAGCTGGACACCCTTGGAGACTCTTTTTAATTCAGTAAGCACACAGGGTTGTCATTCTCCAATACTTCCTTGGCATGCTTCACAAAGGCAAATCAGATGATGGGATTCTAGATCTAGAGTTGAAAAGGACCTCAGAAGCCATCTAGCCCAACCCCCTCATTTCAAAGGTGAGCAAAGGAGGCCTGGATAGGCCAGATGACTTGCCCCAAATGGCACAGGTCATAAGTGAAAGAGGCAGAATTTGAACCCTGCTCCTTCCAGTACTGGTTGGCAAATACCAAGCCTAACTGCTTCCAAGCAGGGGCAGTGGTCTGACTGTACCACCTGCGAGGCTGCTTCTAGGCCTTTTCGTGCCTGAACCCTTGCCAAAGCCACTGGCAGTTGCTTATTGGTGGGTGTAGCCCCAGCTGAGCCAAGTGGAGGTCTATTTACATCTAGTCGAATGCCTGCACTCAAGTCCCTGACTCCTCTGCTTTGGAGATGCCCCTGATGTCAGCTGTGCAAAGTCCTAAGCCACTGACAGTATTCTAACACAGCTGCAGCCACAGCTTAGTAAACATAGGCCTAATGAGAATTCTTTCCTCTCTTCCATGGCCTCTGATTCATATCCTTGTATTTTTAATGTAGAGACAGTAACGTGTTTGGGGTTTCAGGTTTTTTTTTTAAAGCACTTTAGGCAGTTCAAAATAACATTTTAACTCAACTAAAGAGGAAGAGTGCTCTTTTTTTTAAATCACACATTTTTCTTCCTAAGTAGGTTGGCAAACTAACTGGGGGCGGCAGCTCAGCTCCTAATGTCCCCTTTCTCTTCCACAGATCAGTCACAATATCAAACGCTGTTGTATTCCAGGACAGATACAGTTATTACATTTTTGTTCATATTCCTCTTGATTCCTCCTCTATAATTAATAGCATTTTAGCTACAACTAGGGCTATGGGAGATTGCAATGAGATGACCTTAGAGCTGGAAAGACCTTGGGTTTAAGTCATTCTCTCACATAAGACATGTGTAGTCATAAGTAAGCTACTTAATTTCTCAGTACTCCAAGCAGCAATCAAGGATATAAATTACAGATCAATTGTCAAAGGGTAGATGTTTTTTTCCACACTGAAGTTTCCATATGTTGATGAAGTAACACATTGGGACCAAAAAAAAGGTGTGTGGAAAAAATTTCCATGTTGACAATATTTTTATGTACTTAATAGTATTTTATTTTTTCCCTATTACATAAAGTAAAGAAAGTTTTCAACATTCACTTTTATAAGATTTTGAGTTCCAAATTTTTCTCCCTCCCCCTTCCGTTGTCCCTCCTCAACAATCTGATATGAGTTATACATGTACAATCATGTTAAAAATTTTTCCACATTAGTCATGTGAAAGAAGAATCAGAACAAAGAGAAAGAACCACAAGAACAAAAAGACAAGAAAAACAAAGAAAAAGTGGAAGTAGTATGTGATCTGCATTCAGATTCCATAGTTCTCTCTCTGGATGTGGATAGCATGTTCCATCAAGAGTCTTTTGGAATTATCTTGGATCATTGTATTGCTGAGAGGACCTAAGTGCATCATAGTTGATCACTGCGCAATGTTGCTGTCACTGTGTGCAATGTTCTCCTGGTTCTGCTCACTTCACTCCGCATCAGTTCATGCAAGTCTTTCCAGGTTTTTCTGAAATCCACATCCTCATCATTTCTCAAAGCACAATAGTATCCCTCCACAGTCATATACCACACTTGTTCAGCCATTCATTGATGGACATCCCCTCAATTTCCAATTCTTTGCCAACTCAAAAGAGCTGCTATAAATATTTTTATACATATGTATCCTTTTCCCTTTTTTATGATCTCTTGAGGATATGGTGATATTGTTGGATCAGAGGGTATGCACAGTTTTATGGACTTTTGGGGATAGCTCCAAATTGCTCTCCAAAATGGTTGGATCAATTCAAAACTCCACCACATGTTGACAGTATTAACAAGGATGTGACCCTCATAACCAGGTGAAAGAGAAGCATAGTTAATATCTGCCAATCAGTGAACATCTTGATTTATTGAGCACTAATTATGTGTTGAGCCTGATGTGGAATACATACATATAAGACATTAGGACCCTACCCCCGTGGAGCTTATAATGCAGGAGATAATACCACAGGCAAAGAAATGAGTGCCCATTGAATAATGCAGATGACATAAAACAGTGCTTTGTATATTTGAAAGAATGAGAGTTCATGGTGAGTTAGAGTGGTCAGGAAAGCTGTTCAGGAAAATTGCCTTTGACTTGGGTCTTGGAAAATGGTTGTGAATTTGAGAGGGAGAGTGCATGTCTGCTTTAAATATTTCTATGTGGAAAGAGCGCTTTGTGAACTGTCACTCTCCACAGAAATATGTTTTAGTCAATAATTTCATATTATCTGTTATTTCCTCAGTGTCAGTATGTCTTCCATTGATACAGACTGACACGTCTTAGTAGTTTAATAGGCTACTGTAATCCTCACCTCTCCCCAATACATGTGCATGCACATATGTATGCACACACATATCCGTACCTATTGGTACTGATGTAGACACACACGTATCAGTACCTATTGGTAACTTTCTGGGAAGGAATGGCCCTGAACTTGCCCAAGATAATCCTCAGATATCCATCACCAAGCCCAAACTTGGAAGTTTTTCCACATCATGTTAGAATTTGCCTGGGCTTTCATCCCACTTTGAGAAGCACAAGACCATAGACTTCTAGGGTCATAGATTTGGAACTAGAAGGGACCTAAGAGGCCATTAACCTCATTTTACAGATAAAAAATCTGAAGCCCAGAGAGGTTAATCCAGGGGTCACCTCCTCAGAAAAATGAGTCATTAGAGTTGGACTTCAGTGGAGGAAATGTGTTATTTTTGTTGTTGAAGATATGATTCCATTAAAAGGATGATTGTTTAAGAGTGAGGAAACCCCCCTGACTCTCACACTTTTTTTTTTGACTCTCACACTTACTAGATTTTTGTGTATGTGTCATTTCAGTTCATGTATCTTCCAAGTTTCTTCTTAATTAATGAGATATAGGCATAAAACATCTGTGTAACCTATAATGTTGGTCAGCCAATAAGTGTTTATTGAGCACCCAAATATGTGCCAGGCACTAGTTGTTCGGTTAAACCCTAGGATACAAAGAGAAACAAAACCCAGACCCTCCCCTCTAGAAGCATGCAATCTAATGAGAGAGACAACATGCAAACAAGTATGTACAGGCAAGTTATATGTAAGATATGTATATACGTATATATTATGTATATGTATATGTACAGATATGTAATGTATGTAAGATGTATGTAAGATATGTATGTAAGTTGTTATGTAAGATAAACCAGAGATAATCAACAGAGGAAGACTTTAGGATTAAGAGAGCCCGAGAAAGGCTTACTTAGAAAGTGGAATTTTGTCCATGACTTGAAGAAAGACAGAAGGCGGAGAAAAAGGAGGAAGAGCATTCCAGGCGTAGGGGAAATACCATAAAAATGCCCAGAGCTGAGAGATTAAGTATCCTGTTCAAGGAACAGCACAGGAAGTCAGTATCTCTAGATCACAGAGATTGAGGGGTTTAGGGGAGAGAGGGAGTGAAACAGAAGAAAATTGGGAAAATAGATACCAACATCTGCTGTATTCCATGGTGGGGGTCAGGCTATGAAGGGTTTTGAATGCCAACTAGAAATATTTATATTTGATCTTAGAGGTGATAAGGACCTATGAGCCATTGTTCTCTTTTGTTTCTTATACTAGAACCATATTTTCCAACATATTTTTTTTTTCCATCTCTCCATTTGCACTGAAGTCGCCAAGTATTGAGGCATATCTTTTTTTTTTTTTAGAAGGGGGGAAGGCAGGGCAGTTGGGGTTAAGTGACTTGCCCAAAGTCACACAGCTAGTAAGTGTGTCAAATGTCTGAGGCCGGATTTGAACTCTGGTCTTCCTGACTTTGGGGCCAGTGCTCTACTCACTGAGCCATCTAACCACCCCTTGAGGCATGTCTTGATCTGGTTTGGGGGTAGCTGTTCAGTTTTTCATAAATGGTCACCACTTCTTCACCTTCTGCAAGCAGATGTTGCCTCTGAGAGCCTTTTGGTTTACATTCTTACATTTTGTAAGATTTGTAAGATTAGATCACCTAACATCCTATAAAATGAGATTTCTTGTCATCTTTTGGCCCATAATGAAATTAGCTGTGGTAACTGCTAACTGGTTTTGGAATCAAAGCACCTGGGTTCAAATGCTGACTTAGCCACTTTCCACTTGTGTGACATTGAGTAAATCGGTTAACTATTCTGGGCCTTATTTTCCTCATTGACAAAATGAAGTCGTTGGACGAGATCATGTCGAAGGCTCCCTCCAGTTCTGAAGTCTGTAATCCTATGATCTCCTCTAATGCTCTCTCCAAGGAGAATCTGTGAGATGTCCTGTTTAGTTCTAACTTTGTCTTCTGGTTTCATTTATAATGAGAAATGTCACTATATCTGGTGGTTCAGGCCCTCCAGGTAGCATCTTCCTTGGTTGGTCATTAGATTAAGAGCTCCTGTGTAGAGTAGCAGTTGAATAAATGAATGCTCAGGAAAGGATAAAAACATTTTTCCATTATCTTCTCCATCCTTAGCTGGACTGTTTCTGAGGCCATACCCAAAGCCAGAGCTCACGTTCCATTAGCATAGCAGTCGGGAAGCCAAATCGTGAACATACAAGAGTGAAACATCAGAGCCAGCCTTTTGTGGAGCACTGTTTGGAGATAGAGGAGGGGGAAACAAAAAACTGAGATTTTACATGGTGTATGTGTTACCCAAAGGTGCCTTTGCTCCTGCCATTTTGAGGGATTGTTAAGCTTTCAAACTCACTGTCACATCTCGTATTACTGGCCCAGATATCAACTTCTTACAGAAATAAAGGTTGACGCTGCCTTTTCTAAGTTACCAAATATGGTGCAATTTGCCTCATGTATAAAGTGAGGTTTCAAACTTTGAACCAGAAGCGACTTATAGAAATTGCTAAGACAAGTCATACGCCACTTTGAAGTAGTTTTTAGGAGGGTGCAATCTGGAGGGTTAACAGCATTTAAAAAAAAATCTCCCATTATATTGAGTTGGAAATTTCTTATCTTTATGTGGATTATTGGCACTACCAGGCATGTGCTTGGTTTCTCAACATATAGAAGAAAAGATATTTAAAGCAATCGACAATACACACAACAATCCTAGTCTTATTTTGATCTGATATTAAATTTAAATCAAAGTGAAATTTAATGCAAAACTAAAATTAAGCTACACTTAAGGCTACACTTGAGGACCTAGAGGGCCACATATGGCCTCAAGGCTGCAGATGCCTCACCTCAGGCCTATACCTTTATATATTGTGTGCACCTGAAGACTTACAAAGTGTGTAGAGACATGATTCAGCTTCTATGATGTTGATTTCAGCTATTTGCATATATGTGTGTGTGTGTGCATATATACATATATATATACACACATATATATATATATATGTATGTATGTATATATGCATGCATTCTATTCACCACCCTATCTTTTCACAAGCCAGGGCAGTTTCAACTTATTAGCTTCACTGTGTCAGCGGTTTTAGCCCTTTCTTTTTGCAGCAGGGTAATTGAAAATGTGCCTCAGGATGAGTAGAGGGTCATTGACTCCAACAATATTTTTAGCTTTTTACCATGGTAATGTCTCAGTGTAAATTCATGATCTTGGTCCATTCAACCGTATAGTTGCTTTTCTTAATATTTCTGGAGGGTAAACAGATGTATTGAGATGCTGGGAACAGTTGAGATGGAACAGCATAATTTATACTCCTGTTGTTGTGGTATGTTTTACAACATGGAGCTGGACTTGCCTTTCTTTTCTGTATAAGCTTCCTTCGGTGTGATCCTATATCAGCCTCTTTGGAATTATGTTCTCTCGATTGCATAAAATAGGTAATTCATTTGATGTAGTCCATTCTCCCTGACAGAAGCTTTGGTCTCTCACTTGAGATGGAATTATGAGCAGCAGATAGAATACTGGGCCTAGAGTAAGGAAGACTCATCTTCCTGAGCTCAAATCCAGCTTCAGACATTTACTAACTGTGTGACCTGAGGCAAGTCACTTTACCCTGTTTGCTTCAGTTTCATCATCTATAAAATGAGCTGGAGAAGTATCACTCCAGTATCTCTGCCAAGAAAACCCCAAATGGAGTCAGAATCCAACATGACTAAAAATGACCGAATGATAACAACCATGAGCGTGTATTGAAATTAAGGGTCATAGCTCTGTCCTCCATTATCCTCAAATTTAATTTGCTGGCATATGGGCTCTGATTTTATCCTAGGAGGGTAGATAGAAATTAAGCATTCCAAAAAGGTGCCTCATTTCTTAAGAACACTAGGATTCCAGAGAAAGAAATATAAAGTCTGAATGCAGATCAAATGACGCTACATGGTCTCTTTTTTTGTTTTGTTTTGTTTTTTCTTTCTCATGATTCCTTCCATTCATTCCAGTTTTTTATATAACATGACTAATGTGAAAATATGTTTAGTAGGACTGCATATGTAGAACCTATATCGGATTGCATGCTGTCTTGGAGAGGAGAGAGAGGCAGAGAAAATTTAGAACTTATAGAAGTGAATTTTGAAAACTAAATATAAATTAATTAATAAAAAAATAACACTAGGATTCTAAAAGTAACATTGAGGCTAGAATTCCAGGTTGGAGAAATGGAGGAAAATACTGGATTTTTCCAATTTCAGACTTCGGTGCTTAGCAAGTGCTTTGTAAGGTGTTATCTTCTTCATTCTGGGTTAAATCGTTCTATAGATTTTATCTCTCTTCATAATTTCTCATTTTGCTTTTGCTTGCCTTTGTACCATTACATACATACGTACGTATATATATGATAGATATATTATATATATATATATATATGTATTTGCCCTGATTCATTATCAGTTCAATATATGAAATTTAAAAAAAATTAATCTGATTCTACCTGCATTGGGTCATCAAATCCTAGAATTTTAATGCTAAAAAGGGCAGATTATCTAGTCAAACTCCTTCATTTTTTAAATGAGGGAAAGTAGACCCAGGGAAGTCATGTAATTTGCCCAAGGTCACATAGCTAATTGTTGACTAGGAGAAGAAGCCAGATCTCCTGTCTTCAGCCAGTGCTCTTTCCACTATGCCACACTTCTGAGCTATGATGCAAGAAGAAACAACGCATTTCCAATGGCTCACTCCTACCTATGGGCTATATAAGAGTATGTATTCAAGGTTAACCTTTAAAGATGTGACTTCAGAATTGAAGCATGTGAACACAGTACAATTCATGGGGGGAAACAATGGAACTGAATGTGAATACAGTACATTTTGTGGGGAAAAACAATGGAATGGTGCTGGGCTTTCTAAATGTTCTTGTGGCTTTGTAAACATGTTGCAGCTTGGCTTCCTTTTGAAGAATTAATAGCAGAGACTCTTGACAGGAGTGTAAACATTTGGGAAGTGCTTCGATAATCACAACTTGGATGCCTAAATATTTTGGAAAAGGAAATTGATGATCACTTTTTAGGAGGTAGATGGGGGGAAAAGCGTTGCTGTAAATTCAATTCAACCACACTTATTAGGTACCTGCTATATACCAAGGACAGTGTTTGATGCTGAAATTGCAATGGGTTAAGGTGCTTACACAGTACTAGATCTGGTTATTGCAATTAGAAATTTCAGAAAAGATTATTGTTTTTGTTTTTTTTTAAATTTCAGGAATGTGTCTTCTTCCTCTTCTTCCCTTTCTTCCTCCTCTCTCCTTCTTCCCCCCCTCCACTCTTTCCTCTTTCCTTCCCCAAATCCTTCCCCTTTTCCCTCCTCCCTCCTTCCCTTTTCTCTCCTTCCTCTAAAGTAGCTTGGGAGTTTTTGCATTTAATAGATTTTTTTGAACTGTAGTGAATTGCAACCATGACATTCCCTTCCACTTGCCCAGTTACATGTTTATTGTTGTTCAGTTCTTCAGTCCTGTCCAGTTCTTTCATGGCAGAGCTACTGGAGTGGTTTGCTATTTCCTTCTCCAGGGGATAAAGGCAAACAGAGCTTAAGTGACTTGGCCACGGTGGCACAAGTGTATGAAGCTGGATTTGAATGCAGGTATTCTAGACTCCAGGCCCAGCTCCATTCACTGAGCCACCTAGCTGCCCTCTAGGCAGACAGGTTAAGTGACTTGCCTAAGGTCACACAGTAAGTATATGAGATCGAGTCTTCCTATGTCCAGGCCCAGCACCCTATCCACCGAGCCATCTAGCTACCTCAAATTACAATTACACCAGTTACAAATAGTTGGTATTTAATAGTTGTTTATTAAACCAACTTAAACTCCAGTAACCATTTATGGTCTAAAGGAGAGGGAATTTTCTTCTGTGAAAGCATAAACAGAATATTGATCTTTTTGCAGTCACCATGAATTTGGTCATGGTGGTTTCTCTTTCTGACTTTCATGGAAAGTCTTCTGTCATAGAAATTAGAAGAAGCAATAAATGACAATGGTCAGAGCTGACTTAACTTACTTTCACCTATTGGTCCATGTCATTTTTGAACCCTTCCAGTGATGAGGTAGCTGGCTTTGTTTGCCTTTTAACCCAGCTCCATTCAGTCTTCTTGGTTTATTTCAGATTTTATGTGTATGTATATATATATATATATATATATATATATATATATATATATATATATATATATATATACACACACACACACACACACACATACATGTATGGGTATATACATATGTATGTGTGTGCATATTTCCATCACTATTTGTAAAGATTTATAAGTGGCAGTGTCAAATATTAGGAGCGCTTATATAAAAGTGAGCCCTTTGTTCAGAAATTTGAATAAATGATGTATTAGCATCCATTTCTCTTCCCTATACTCTAGTAGAAAGGAAGAACATCCTTTTTTACTTTTTAATTAAGGACAGCATCACTTGTGTATTCTGCCCTGAGAGGGCACTTAACAGTGTTTGTTGGACTGACCTGAATATTAAAAAGACCAGGGGGAGACCTTCAGCCTTTCCACTCTGAGGAGTTAATGTATGGCCTAGCATTTGATTGATGACCGAAGTTTGGCTGTCAGAGCCTGTTGCTACTTCTTACTGCCTGAAATTTTTTAATTTGCCTTCTGATTGTGGCTGCACATTAGAATACTCTCCTATGGTCACTACTCACAATCCTATTCTTAAGCCACACATCAAGTAGTACTTTCCTCTGACCTGTAGCTCCTCTAAGGAAGACTTACTGTTCATGCTTGTGACACCCATTCTTTTCACATAGCCCTTCCAACCAAGCATTGGCAATAAGCGTATTTCGGCTGTGGCAGGGATGACGAGACATTAGAATCTCAGCATTGTTAATAACCATCATCTTACCAGTTTATATTAAGAAGACAACTAGAGGCCATTCGTGGCACTGACCAAAGCTTTTTCTAGAAGCTGAATGGAATCACCATAGGAAGCATGTCTTCATCTAGTGAGGAGAGCAGAAGGTTAGTTTCACAAATCTTCAGCCTGATGTGGAGAGGCTGGCTCACTGCTCCAGGATTTGTTGTTAGCTGGCTTGAAGACACATAGGCTTCTTGATAAAGCCTTTGTAACCATTATTATCAACAGACAGCATATAGTTCAGGTATTTGAGCTAGTGATGGCTCTCCATTGTTTTCAGATGTGTTTAACATTAACTGGAATTTTGGGACAAATAAGTCAGTTTTCTGCACTCTGCTCTAGGATATATACTTCTGGGCTGACCCTCTACAGTAAAATGTAAAATATTTTTAAAATAATACATATATATATATATATATATATATAGGCATATATACAGTAACATCCAGCATAAATGTATGTGTACACACACATGCCATATGCACACATATATGTATGTGTATATAAAAGATGTGTGTGTGCATGCACAGAGAATCTAACCAGATTCACATCTCAAAGATGCATCTGGTAGACATTCTCTTCAAGGATATACATAAAGAAAAGTTTGTATTCCCAGAACAGCAGTTGTATAGAACCTCAGAAGGCATTTAATCCAGCTCTTATCTGAAGAAGGAACCTATTTAATGAGTGATCACACAGCCTCAGGTTTGATCATATGTAGTAAGCAGGAACCCATTACTCCTGGGGTAAACCATTTTTCTTTTGTATACATTTAATTTTTAGAAAATCTAGCCTTACATCATTCCAAAATCTTCATCTCTACAACATCTTCACCCTCCTCATCCCTAGTTCCTCTCTTTAGGGTCAAGAAGAACAAAATTAATTCCTCTACTGCTGACAACCAATCACAGCCTCTCCCTCCTCATCTTTCTTCTGGAATAAACATCTTCCTTTTCTTTCAACTGAACTTCAAATGGCATAATCTCAAGCCCTTTTTCCTCCTCTGGATCCTCTATCTTACCAATGGCCTTCCTTGAAACATGGCGCCCAGAACTGAACACAGTCCTGCACATGTGGTTGACCAAGGCAGACAAAGTATAGTAAGCCAATTACTTCCCCAGTCTTGGATAGTATACCTGGATGTTGTACCTTTTAATGCAGCCTAAGATTGAAATAACCTTTTGTACTTTCATAGTAAATTGTTGACATGTATTGAGTTTGTGGTCCACTAAGCCTTCCCCTATCCTAGTCGCGATCTTTTTTTTTTTTAAGCTGAGTGGCTGTCTAGTAATGCCTCCCCCTTCGTGTACTTGTGAAGTTAATCTTTGAACTCAAAATTCAAGTCTGCATTTAAGAAAGAATGGGGTTCACTGTCAGTCCCCATAACCAAACAGTAGTTAGCAAATACGTGTCATAATAATTTGTATAGAAATTTTCAGAATTTGAATTAGGTGTCCAAAAAACCATCATGTCAAAATATTTTCTGACTTGCTTTTCTAATATAAATAATACAATTGTTTGTGTAAATAGCAATTTCAGTATTATTTTGTGGTTATTTTTAAAAGTATTATTCTAAAATCTTGATAAAAGCTATTCAAGGTTGTTTCATATGTTTTGTTTCACAGCATGCTGAACAAATAGTTCTGCCTTCAAGGATGAGTTATTTTTCTTTTGAAGGCAAAATATTAACCAAAATAGTTACTATTCATTTGTAAGTTACTTATGTATCTCCATATTTCTTACTTTGTTTCATAGTTTCATAGCATCTATTCATATCACAGTGTATACATGGAACACAGAAGGCACTTAATAAGTGCCTGTTGACCATCACTTCTTTACTCTTTTTGCTTTCACAGACATATTTTGAAAGGTACATTATTATAAATAAAGTGTTGAAAATAGCCTGAACCACCGTTTAGCAGGTTCCACAGTTTTTCCTTCATATTCTTTTTATGTACATAGCACAGTTTGTTAAAATCTGCCACAGTAACCTTCTTAGGGAACATATTTCATTAAATCCATTCCACAAATTAAAGTGTTATGCAATAGATTTTCAGTTTCATATTATACAAAGTACAATACAGTCATCATGTAATTTTCAGTTCTCTTAGAGGGACTTTTGATTACTGCTTTCAAAAGAAACCAACAACTATAGGTTTGTATTCATTTTTCTCCATTGTCCAGGGCTGATGAAAAAGAAAAGGTTGGTTTTTATTTTATGTTTCCTTCCTTACCAACTAGGCCTACATTAAATTGAAGAGAACCTTGAAACATTTGGGAGTTAGTATCCTACAAAAGCATTATAGATTCAGAATTCAAATACCATCATTAGTTCTAATTAGGATCAAACATTTATTATGCACTGGTAACTGAACTGAGCATACTTCCTGTGACTGAAATTGTTTGTGGTTAATGTGCTGTTGTAACAGTAAAGGATGCATGCTTGAATTAACTTACTAGAAGACTTGTGTTTTTGTTGGGTTTTTTTTTCCCCTTGTGGAATGTCTTTCATCCAAGTAGCTGCCTTCAGTACCCTGCTAGATTCCTTCTCCGCCCACCCCACCCCCCACCTTTGTCAGTGGAGCTGCATAATTTGCACATGTATACCTCTTTACCAATCAAATATTTTGGATAGTATATGCATAATATATTCCTGTCTATCAACTATCCATTTAATTACTTTGTAGGAATTCATGATTTTTGAGAGTGCACATCTTATTATGGCTAAATGGATCAGAATGCATTAGCCATGTGGGAATGGCAGATAAAACCGGCCTGGAGTAGGGATTAATTGAGCTGTCTCTCCTCTCAGTATTTTCTTTGAAGCAATTTGCCACTCATTTGACCAGAATTAAGTGCAGAATGGGGAATTAGATCCCAAAAGACTCTAAAAGCAGAGACTGCATTTAGTGTATTGTTACTTTCCGTCCATGTGACTTTGAGAAGAGCATTTCCAGTTCACTAAAAATTGATCTCCTTTCCCCTCTTGTTTCAGCCAACATGGACTTCCTACAAAGCCATAAGCAATTTGCCTGTTTAGGGAAGGTAGACGCTATAAGCAATTAGTCATTTAATACCATATTGTTTTTCCAATATCAAGTGTTAAAATTTACCAACCACAGAATTTTACTTCATAGTTTAGGGAGACTGCCTATTTTAAATACCATTTTCACTGGGAGACCTCAGATAATAAAATGACACTAAAAACTTACCTCAGTTGGAAATATGAAAGCGTGTGTGTGTGTGTGTGTGTGTGTGTGTGTGTGTGTGTGTGTGTGTGTGTGTAGGATTCTTAATGTTAATGATAGTGGGGTTTTTTAAAAATCTTTTTCCAAGTCTCAAAAAGCAGTTTTGAATCATTTAGCCAGATTGTTCTAGGGTCTACCAGGGGTGAGGAACCTACAGCCTCATGTGGCCTTCTAGGCCTTTTGGCTGAGTCCAAGTTTTACAGAACAAATACTTTATTAAGGGGATTTGTTTTGTGAAGTTTGGATTCAGTCAAAGGGCTGTACTTGAGGACCTGGAGGGCCATATGTGGCCTCAAGGCCGCAGGTTCCCCACCTGGAGGCTCTTCTCTGGGAAAGTCAGTCATCTTTAGTAACTATTAATACTCATGGCCAGACCCTGCAATGGGGGTGGGAACATAGGTCTTAAGGGCTTCTTTCCTCATTGCATTTGCTGTGAATTCCTTTTTCTCTCTCCTTTTCCCACCATCATGCTAACTGACTCATGTTTGGGAGGCAGGAATTTGTTCTTGTTTGTTCACTCACCTTCTATAAAGGATCACAGTATCTATTACCCTATCACTCCAACCTCAGCCTTCAAATCCCATGCCTAGCCAGTCAGAGCTACCCATTTTGTCTTCATTCTTGGCCCACTGACCATTTGACAAAACATTAGTCCACATCTCAACTCCTGCTCACCTCTGCCATCTTCTGACCTGGGTCCAGCTAGTTTGACCACCTGCCTTGCCTCATCCTCTGCTCCTTGGATCTTCAGTCCTGGTGCTAACTCAGGATGAGCCATAGAATTTTCTGACCTGGAAGAGATTGCATGTATCATTTAACTCAGCCCTTCACTTAAAGAAGGGAAGGTTACAACCCAAAGAAAATAGAATGACTTGCTAACAGTCATATACCAGAATACATGGAACTAGAAAACAATCTTTCTGTTTCCTAATCCAGTTTTCTTCCACTCCAAACCTCCCTTCTAGCTAATCTCAGCTGGTTTGGCCAACAGCTTCCATCTCTGCCCAAATCCTCTCCCTGCTACATCAAGCCCAATGACAGGACTCACTAATTTCTCCCCTGTAAGAGCTCCTAAGCCATTTAGGATCCATAACATCCATATGGCAATACTGACTATTGCCTAAATTCTCTAACATTTCTGGAATTGATATCTTTCTTCCAAACTAGCTTTATAGACCCTTTAAGGGCAGAGGCCAAATTGTCTTCATCTGTATTCCCTGCAGTGTCCAGGACACAATAGGTTCACAATGGGTATATTAATGCTATTTGAAGGGAGGAAAAAAAAGAAAAGACTGAGTGTTTCCACTATTTCTCCATCATTCAGATACCATGATCAAAGGAAAACCACCTACTGATGAATGTTCCTCCTGTACTTACCCATACCTATAACACTAGGAGATCATTTGCTGCCCAAAGTAAAAATTTTCTCACTAGTACTCTAAATACCTATTTCAGCTTCAAGGCTTTAAAAGACTCATTATTTCATCTAAATGAGTCAATGACTTCGAGCTACTGTAGACAAAACAATCATCAACATGCCTGACATAAAGTAAGCTGTATATAAATGTTAGTTATTATTAATATTATTATCAACTGGTGACTAAGCATCTGCTGATGAGCTTTTTTGAACTTAGCTAGGCTGGTTCTTAAGGATATTTTGTTGTTCAGTCTTTTTGGTCATATCTGACTCTTCATGACCCCATTTTGGGGTTTTCTTGGCAAAGATACTAGAATGGTTTGCCATTTCCTTTTCCTGCTCATTTGACAGATGAGGAAACTGAGGCAAACAGAATGAAGTGACTTGCCCAGCGTCACACAGTTTAGTAAGTATATGAGGCCAGATTTGAACCCAGGAAGATATGGCTTCTTGACTCCAGGCTCAGTGCTATATCTACTTTGCCACCTAGCTGCCCTTAAAGTGCACATCCTTAGGTTGGCTATTAAGGAATATAGCTTGTCTCTTTTTATGTACTCAAAGCCTTCTAGTTTGATAGGAGAGGTTAGAATTTATGTTCCACTAGCATAGCTCCTGCAAGCCCAGGATTACCTCCACATTACAATGAAGTATCAGGATGCAACTTTATTGGCGTAGGGATATACGTTGCATTATATCAAACAATAGATAAAGACATAGTAGGTAAATTGCCTTCCCCTTAATCCCTCATTTTTTAAACTCTTCTTGAATTTTCATTATGAGCTCAAAATGACCATAAAGAAAAGGGGGGATGGTGATGTCAGACTCCTTGGGGTTAGCCTTTTGGGTGATGAAACAAATAACAAAATAGGATTCATCATGGCAGTTTGTACAAGTGCTGTACAACCTGTGAGCTCTCAGTAAATGTTTGAGGATGATGAAGGTAGCAATATTACTTCTGATACTGAGTCTTTTTCATCAGGACCAAAGACTTGAACAAAGGACTCTAAATTCTTAATGCCAGTTTTGCACTCAAGAAGTATTTTTTTTCCCAGTGGGAGAAGGAAAGGGAAGGGCAGAAAGAATTGTCTGAACTGTATGCAAGTCTCAACTCACACAGTTTGATGATAACGTAATTAAGCAGGACACTCATCAACTCTGTGAATGCAAATGATAGGACTGTCAGAAGAGGGCTGGAAATTTACAGGCTAGACTCTTTCCAGCTCAGAAGAGATGACAGAATAATTCTTAGCAAACCTCAACAGAATTGGTAGAAAAGGCACATTTTACAGCTAGTCCTATGTGAGGTGAGAAGTGGGAAGGAGATCTCACCAGTCCTGACAATCAGTATAAAGATAATGAGACTAACAGTTATCTTCTCATCAACCAAATAAGAAGATAAAACGAGATGATATGAGCTTGTAGCATTTCTTGTGATGATTATTCCGTAAACTGGAGAAAGCTAGGTGGCATCAGGGGATAGAACTTTGGGTCTGGAGTCTGGAAGACCTGAATTCAAATCCTTCCCCAGACACTTACTAACTGTATACCCCAGACAAGTCATAACCTCCCTCTGCCTCAGTTTTATCATCTATAAAATAGGGATAATAATAGTACCTACCTCCAATGATTATGGTGACGATCAAATGAGATAACATTTGTAAAATGCTATCAGTAAAGTACTATGTAGGTGGTAGGTGTTATTATTGTGTTACATTACATTGTATTATATCAATTATATTGTATTGATGATCATTATTGAATATGTTTATCATGATGTATTAAAAATATTATTTTCCTTGTTGAATGCACATGCCTGTGGAGGCTTTTTGATAACAATGAGTGAAACAATATGAGTGAATGAAATGAGGGAAACAATAGTTTCAGATGAATACAGAGAAATTCATTGATCTCAAAATGAGATCTAATTTAAGTCTAATTTGTTGTTTCTTGTTTATCAGGGGAGTAAGAAAAGTGATCAAGGATCGATGTGTTTTCTTATCAGTTTTGTAAACCTTTGCTGCTATATAACGAGGTCATCTTTTGCCTCAGTTCTTACCTAACCTTTATTTACTGAATGGGCGTTGTCTCAGACAAACTGAGAACTGGGAAAGACCTACCTTAAAAAGACCAGGGTCTCCGACTGCATCTAGGGTCATCTCCAGTCATCTTGACCTATGTTGTGCCACTGGACTCTGATGACTCCAGAGGAGAGAGTGGGGCTGATGACTTTGCACAGACCCTACCTCACTTAAATCCAATTTACTTGCAAGTCAAGACATCACCCTGCTGATGTTATTGGTCTTCTTGGAAAAGGAAGAACTCCAACAAATGCAAGATCTTCTTATTTCAATAGAGCTGATACTTCAAAGAGTCATGATTTTATCTGTGAGGGTCTTACCTCATCTGATTGGCATGGCAGCTACTCTGTATCTCAGGGGATGATCTTTGTGAGTTGGGCAAAATTTGTATAAATTTATAGTCTTTATCATTTATGTGGTGATTAGCCTCTTGGAGAGGGCTGATTTCATTTTTGTCTTTGAATTTCTGACACTTAGCACAGTGAATTAGTACTGTGGAGAGGCTTAAATGAACTGTAATTTTAACTGATCCTTGAACTATGGACAGAGAGACAGGCTGTTGCTTATGTTAGAAGGTCCTGGCACATCAATTGATAATGTCTTAAAAATAATTTTATGATAATTTACTATTGCTTCTCCTATCTATATGAATGTACTTCAAATACAATTATAAATTAATATAATAATTTTACTTTGAAATAAACATTTTTATCTTACTACCTCTATTTTCTTTGCCTTTTAGATTAAAAAGAAATGCATTGGAGTCAATTAATGACCCCAATTTATTTTTTATCCAATGAATGCAACTTGATCTTTCAAACTATTAACTATAAACTGAACTATTAATTAACCAAACCAAAGCTATAATTTCTAATTCATTAAGTTTAAGGACCAGCCTAACTAAATTCAAAGAAAGTCATTGTCAGGTGATTAGCAAACAGTAGATGAAAGTCTTAAAGTTGAAGGAGGTAAGTTTTAGTAAATTTTCATTTCAGGGAACAAATGTCCTTCTGATGTTAGGAGGTGTGGGTGGGAGAGACAGAAGTAGAAGGGGTAGGTAGTGATAAAATAGGAAAAGACAGGATAAGATAGAATGGGCTAATTCGATGTGATAGAACTTTACTAAACTAACTCTCTGCCCTGCTTTGGAACCTAGGGTTACCACCACCATGGCAAGATCAGGCATCAGAATGGGACTTTCATGGGCAAATCATCCATCACAAGTCACATAAATGTACTCTTTGAGTATGGTTTACACACATAATGGTTATTTTTTAATCCAATTTTATTTTATTTTTATTTCTGAATTCTTTCTCCCACCTCCTTCAACCGTTGAGAAGGTAAGAAAAAGAAAATCCATGACAAATATATGTGTGTGTGTGTGTGTGTGTGTGTGTGTGTGTGTGTGTGTGTGTGTGTGTATGTATATATAGTCAAGCAAAACAAATTCCTGCATTAGCCATATCCAAAATGAAAAGAAAAGATGTTTTGATCAGTATCTTGAGTCCATGGGCTTTGTGTCTGGAGATGGGCTGTGTTTTCCAAAGCTATCAAAGTTCTGTAAATAGATAGTGGAAGGATTACCCTCCCCCCTTTTCCCAAATGAGGAAACTGAGGCTCATAGAATTGTAACATATCCATGGTCACACACCTAGTGAGTGTCAGAGCTAGGATTGGTCTCCTAAGTTCTCAGTTAAGCTAAATCTTCAGGAAAGAAGAGATGGCACCTTAGAGAGGGAGTAACAATGATAATCTCAGAAACACACCTTTATTATGTCCTGCCTTCATGTGTAGGAGTGACTGCCTTGAAATAAACGACTGCAAATAATTTTTCCCAAGTCAAAAGAGAAAAGTTACTTTTTAAATTTTTCACTTTTGTTTCTTCACCCCTAGAACAGAGAGTCTAAGATAAAAGAAAATATTCAGTAAATGTTCATTGATTGTTACTGTTAAAGGTAACCGATCACACTTAACTGGAGTTGCCTAGGGACCCATAGTCCCAGCCCAATCCACCAAAAGGATCTGAGGGTCCTGTTGTAACTTGCCAGCACCAGTCAGCGTATGGTCTTTTGTACCCAGAGATGAGGTAGTCCGTAGGGCAGAGTAATGGCAGAAAGGTACCTAAATGGTAAAGTGAGTGGAACACTGGGGCTGTAGTCAGGAAAACCTGAGTTTAAATATGGCCTCAGACACTTCCTGGCTGTGTGATTGTGCAAATTACTTTAAAAAAAATCTGCCTCAGTTTCTCCAACTATAAAATGAGGAAAATAATAGCGTCTACCTCCCAGAGTTGTCCGTGTCTAATGAGATTTTTGTAAATAAAAGTGCCTGACACATAGTAGGCACTATATAAATGGTATTATTATTTGTTTTTTATTGTTATTATTTATATTAATGATGGTGGTGAGCCACCAATTCTTCCTGCAACAATTAACATTCATTTGAAAGCTGTTTGGACGCAGTGCCTGCCAGCAGAATGGAATGGAATTTTCATTCACTAATCTGTGCAGAGATCAACCCCATGGCCTTAGGATTCTTAACATTATATACATATTTGCTTGTTCCTGAGAAGAAAGCTCAGAGCTTTGTTCACATTCAAGGAATATTTCAAAAGACATAGCCCTGAACTCCACTTGGCCACATGTTCAGAGAACAGATAGCAAGAACTCCACATGGTGGTAATGTAGGGTAGGTAGAAATAACACTTGTAGGGTGCCCTAAAGGACAGCATCAAGCAACACATAAAGATCGTGCATTACTATTACTAGGAGACAGTGGTGTCTGGCCAGCCAAGAGAATAACAGTCAAAATTCAGGAGCTCTCATTCAACCTGGATTCTCAGAGTTGGAAAGGAACTCACTGCCACCTGTGTCCATGGAAGAACCTACCCCACAATATTATTAGGTAGAATGCACTTTAAGGTTTGCAGGGCACTCCTACATATATTATCTCATTTTATCCACACAACAACCCTGGAAAGTACGTGGTATTATTATAACCATTTTGTAGATGAGGAAATTGAGGCAAACAGAAGTTAAGCGTCTTGCTCAGGGTCACACTGTCAGGTCTCTGAAACAGGTTTGAACTTAGGTCTCCCTAACTCCAGGTGCAGTGGCATCTAGCTGCCAGTATTCCCAACAGTGTTCATCCAGTCTCTTCTGGAAGAATTGCAGGGATGGAAAGCTTACTAATTCTTACCGAGGCAGCTAGGTAGTGCAGCAGATGGTGTATCAGACCTGGAGTCAGCAAGAGCTGGATTCAAATCCAGCCTCAGATAGTTAGTAGCTGTGTGACCATGGACAAGTCACTTAAATCTCAGCCTACTTCAGTTTTCTAATTTGTAAAATGGAGGTAACAATAGCACCAATTTCCCAGCATTGTCGTGAGGATCAAATGAAATAATAACATTTGCAAAATGCTTTGCAAACTTTTAAATGCTATATAAATGCAAGCTGCTGTTGCTGCTGCTGCTGCTGCTACTACTACTACCACTACCACTACTACTATTGCTGCTACTACTACCATTACTACTCCTACTACTTCAAGATGGCTGTGATTGTTAATGTCTTTGTCTTAGCAAGGATGTTAGACTACGAATCCAAGAAACAGCCACAAACAAGGCTAAGTTATACGTACAAAGTGGAATGAATTAACTGGTCTTGTTATTGTTTAGCCATAGCCACACTTGTAGATGGAAATCAACATGAGCACAGTCTTCTAGAATCAGGGATAATGCTACATGTCCTTGTAGGGCAGATCGAAAGCCTCATGGTATAGAGAAGAATACTTCTCCCAGAAGCTGGTCTGTCATGGAACTGCCTGGCTTGAAGAGCAATTGGAAGAATGACTGGCAGCCTTGAAAACAGTCTTCAGAGATTAAGGGGATGTTCAGGAAATGTGGCTCACTCCCATGCTGCCTCAGGCACAGTTTTAGTGAGGTCAAATGGCTAGTTGGTAGCAAAGTTTCTTGTAAGAGGTAGGTTGTAAATACCGACCTCCTTTACTAGGGTGCTATTAGAACTGATTTATTAAAATGGTGGTGGTAGTTGAAATGATTTTCAAAATATGGTGCATGTATGAAAGATCATCTACAGTTAAAAAATGAAGAATATAACTTAATCTTAACCACGCTCTTGAGCTTAGGATTTCAGGTTCAGATCAGGGTTGAGTTTGTAGGTGAGTGTAAACCAGATCCTTCTTCTGGAAACTGGAGAAAGTACCGATTGATGTCGCAGAGATGAAGTTACAAAGCACCGTGGTCTTTAAAGTCCATTGGAAAAAAAAAAAAAAGGGAGTAGTGCTCTGTGAGAGGGAACTATTCCGTGAAGGGATGGATGTGGTGTTCATTTTATAAGTACACATTTCTCCACGTGTCCTTGGTTATGAGATAGCAATGTTCTGGGATACATTGCCATTACATTCTTCTAGTGTGTGTCAGAAGCTCAGAATTTGGCGTGAGGTAGCAGCTCGGTAAATACTTGTTGGTTGATTGGATCCAGGACCCATCCCTCTTTTCCCTCTTTCGTGGGTGGTCTCCTCTCCATGACCATCTTCCTTTAGCAGATCTAACAATTTGGAATGTGACCGGACACCTTCGATTTTTCTGTTGTTACTCTCTTCTTGATGAGTATGTTCCAGGCTGGCCCATTTGCCCTTCCCATTTCCAAGCATTGTGTAGGGGTGCTGCACCATCTGAGGCAGGCTGCTTGCTAGAATTCAGCATGGCCTGTCACTGCCATGCATCCAGAATATCTCGGGGTGCATAACTGCGTCACTCGGCTAGGATTCACTGAGTGCTTAGTACTTACCCAGTATAGCCCTAGGTGTGATGGGGACAGGGTATGGGCAATGCGAAAGGTACATAACAATTCATGCTTATGCAGTATATCACTTTAGGATGATCATAGAGGCCGAACCTGGACTTCCATCAGTGGGGGTAATTCCTGGATGAGGAAACTCCTAGGACAACAACAACAACAGCTTCCTAGAGCTTGCAGGGCTTAGGGGTTGTCCCCAAATCTAATGATTTGTAAATAATATTTGTGAAGTGCTTAGCACAGTGCCTGGCACATATTAGGTGCATAATAAATGTTTGTTCACTTCTCCCCCTTCCCAGGGTCCTACAGTCATTCTGTGTCAGAAGTGGGCCCAGAACCTAGCCAAGACTTCCTGGTTCAGACACCACTTTCTATCCAATAGGCCACTATGCCTGTTTAAAAGCACTTTTAGGTTTAGAAAATACTTTCATCTACAACAACGCCATGAAGGAAGTAATGTAACTGTAGTTGTCCTTATTTGGCAGATTTGGAAACTGAGGAAGATCATGCCCATAGTGATGCAGATAGCTGGGATTTGAGCCCAAATCTCTTGATTCTAAGACTAGCACTCTTTTCACAATACTTTGCAACACAGTGCTGGAGAAGGACAAGAGGGAGGAGGAGAAGGAAAAGAAGAAGAAGAAGGAGGAGGAGGAGGAACAGGAAGAAAGGAGGAGGAGGGGGAGAAGTTGTTAATCTAATTGGAGAAATGATATCATTCAATTCAAAAGTATTTATTAAGCTTTGCTAGGTGCTGGAGATATGAAGGCAAAATGAAAATCAGCCCCTTCCCTTAAGCAGCTACCATTCTGCTTGGATGGGAGGGGATACAACATGTACAGAGAGGAGTCAATGTATGATAATCTAAGCATGGATAACACACTAACAACCACGAGGATCCAGAAAGGCTTCCCAAAGGAGCAGGCATCTGAGCTGAGATTTGGAGGAAGCTCAGAAGCAGAGGTGAGGGTGGAATGTGTTTCAGGTATATGGATGCATTTGCGAAGGCACAGAAATAAGAGCAGGGATGCTAAATTCAAATGATAGCAAATAGGCAGAATGTGACTGGAAGAGAGATTGCATGAAGGGGAGTAATGAGGAATAGGTACATAGATAAAGGATTTGGGGGCAACTGTAAAGCAGTATACAAACATCTGCATCTCACAGAGGCAGCTAGCTGATAAACATGGACCTGGAGGCAGGAAACCTTGAGTTCAAATCTGTCCTTAGACACTTACTAGCTGCGTGACCCTGGACAGGTCACATAACCTGTCTGCCTCGGTTTCCTCTAATATAAAATGGGTATAGTAATAGTGCCTGTGTGAAGATCAAATTAGATAATATTTTCACAGTTTTCAACACATAATAGGCACTTAATAAAGTCTTGTTTCCTTCATTTCTTCACAGAATTATGTGATTTCTTTCCTTTTTTGAAATGGAATCAGGTTTTGCCTATGGAGATGTATTATTTTAGAGCACGTGTATGTGCTAATCCCACTTAAACATGATGTTACTCACACTCCTCTCAGCTCTCTCCCTCAAAGAGCTCCCACACATCCAGAGAGCAGACTTGGATTTCTGTAAAGAGCTCCAGCTTTCCATCATTTATTTTTTATAACATTGATACTGAACCATTTGTAGCCATTGTAACAAATGAAGATGCTGATTCACACATTCAGGTGCTCGGGGGTGCCGATTTGGCTTACCAAGGGAGACAGGATAGAACTTTCTTAACTTTTATCCTCTGTTATGGAAGGACATGAGCAACATAACGTAAGTCTTCTGCAATTTGTGATGTACTTAAAATGCAAGTCGATACTGCTCCCTACCCAGGGGAGGAGGGATCATGTAGCAAAGTTTAGGGACTGAGAATTAAGGGAAATTTTGTTTAGCATGACTGGGAAAAAGGAAGCTGAAAAGTTGAACAACTTGCATTGATCACAGGTTTTTCAGCTCTTTCTAGAAGGCTCTTGTCTCTTTCTCTCTCTCTCACTGTCTCTCTGTCTCTCTGTGTGTCTCTGGCTCTGGCTCTCTGTGTGTCTCTCTCTGGCTCTCTCTGTCTCTCTCTCTTGTGTGTGTGTGTGTACTTTGGAGATTGTATTTCCAGGGGATTGTTCTTTAAAATATCTCTGTGTATACAGATTGTTATAAATTTTGTTGTTGTAGGGTTTTTGTTTTCTCAAAGATGTATAAGGCCACATGGTTTTAAGGGCATTGGTATGTAACAACTAAAATGTAGTATAAAAAAATTAAGCGAATCACTAGATAAGTGGTGTGTGTATATACATCTATATGTTATATCTTTAATTCAAATAACTAAATTTGTAGTCCATAGAATTTCTTAAAAGAAACAGTTCTTTAAAACTTCAAGAGGAATTAAGGACACCTTACATAGCTCAAGGAAGGCAGTGTGTAGATGTAAGCCATCTAGTTTATTCTGGCAAGTCTTAATGGTTTTCAGGAGTAAATGGCAGGCAATTTATTTCTCCAATGATCTTTCTCACATTTAGGATGTACAGTTTGGACTGTTTTCCCAGCAAATATTGCCTCACATTCCTAAATCTAAGAGTACCCATTCAACTTCTTGGCTTTACAAATGTAATTATTTTTATTAGATAGTTAAGTACACACACACACACACTCACACACATTGTCATTCCCTTCCATGTCTAGGCTTCACCTAGCTTCAAGAGCAATAGGGTGCTAGCAATGGCGACAGTCCGCTTTCTGCCTCATTATTCACTTTCTATTAAATGTGACAGCTAATTTGCAAGTTCACACTTTTTAATGCTAGAGTTCCTGATGTCTTGACAGCTGATTCTCTTGGAACTCCAGCTGAATATGCAAATAAAGACATAGCACTCACAGGGTTCCCTGGCATAAGCATTGTATCTGAGGTATTATATGGTCAAAGATAGAAATTAATTCTGAGTTGATGCTTTCTAATAAACAAAATGGGGTGGGGGAAGAGAGAAGGAATGGCGATCAAGACTGATGCTTTCACTGAGACTCTGAAAAAAAATGTGCAAGATCAGGTATGCAGAAAAATTCATTTAACAAATTTACGTCAAATAGGGGCCCTTTCTCTAATCTACCAGGAGGATGCTTAGGATGTTTTTACTATATAAAGATATGGTTGACTCAGATAGTCTTAGTGGCATTTTTGTAAACCCTGAATGATTTGTTTATTCTTGGAAAATTAGAAACCCCATCATGTGGCCAGATATGGGAAAAAATATTTAAAGGGGGGGTGTCTTTGTTTTTGGCATCAAATAGAAAGAAAATAGTTTTGCATCAAATACTTGGCAAAGCCGAAAACTTAAAAATATCTATAAACTTACCCAGTTGCAAAACCACCCAGCATGGATTTCCTTTTCTGTTGTGGAAAGAGGAAAATGATGGAATTTGCTTTTTGAATCTTATCACTTCATTTCTCCCGGCAGGGATTAATGAACTTTACTAAACTTCTTTTGGGTGACAAGCCTCTCATCTGTTATGGCAAAAATGAGACACATGGAGTTCCAAGAAGCAGCTTAGAGCAGCCAATTTCTCAGAAAATATTCAAGTGACCCTTGTAGGTTAAAAGAACGATTATTTACATGCCAAAAAATTAAATTGCTTTAAATCAAAATGTCGTCTTCCAAGGCCACAAGTATTTGCGTCTCTGAACAGCAGCACGTAAACAGATGGACATTCTTATCAGTAGATTTAGGCAAATCGTGTTGGGAAAGACCATGACTGGTCAAGAACAACACTGCCCAGTCTCTGTGACCTCCTAACTTTATGGCTTTTAAAATACCAGTGTTGAAATCCCAGATTGTCACATAGAGCTACTTCACTGAAATGGCTGAGGACCCTTCCACATTGTGAATGGTGTCCAGGGCTTACCACAGATTCTGATTAATCAGACTCTTGTAATGAGTGGGAGATTCATGTTTTCAGAAAGGAACACTCAATGCCTTTTTGAAAAAGATATTGTTTCTTCTTACAAGTGAATGAGGACTAATAGTTTGGACATTGGATAGATTTGTTACTAACTTGCTTCTTTAGGAGAGCACTTAAATTTTAACTCCGCTTTTCCCTGCTTGCAAACTCAAAATGGGTACACTGGCCCCATTCCTTTCACTACCATATTTACTGTATTATGGGACTTTAATATTTCTTCGAATGTCCAAGCCCATCTCTATTACTTGATACATCCTTCCTTTCATTCCCATTTTTGGAAAGGGAATTAAAGAGGGGAAAAGGGATGATAGATGATAAATAGATAGATTGATTGATAGATGGATAGATATTTTCTTGACAAATACATATATTAATACACACACATACACGCATGCATACATTTCTTCACCCCCCCCTCCTCCCCGGTTTGAAAAAACCCCTGCCCTGCCATCAAGGAAGCAGAATTTGCTTTGACCTTGCCAGGGAAATGATAGGTTGAAAGTAAAGGAGAGGCTCCTGCTGGTCACTGGCTGAAGAGAACTCTTATTCCATGCTTGCCTAGCAGTTTCTTTTCATCTACCTTTCTTATTCTTCTCCCAGCCCAGGGGATCTTGAACCTTCTGGGGAGACCACAGCATCACAGAATATTAGTGCTAGAAGGGAGATTAGCAGCATTTTACTCAAATCTGTTTTACATATGGAGAAACTGAGGCCCAGGGAAATAAAATGTTTGAAACTCAAGATCATGTTGCTTATGAATAGGAGAGTCTAGGTTTGATTGCAGGGCTTAGGAGACTCCCATGGCCACTGCTCTTTGATTATGACCCTGCTTGGTCCCTTAAGATGAGGTTCTAAACCTTTTCTTTTTGTCCTGGACCCTTTTCACAGTCTGGTGAAGCCAATTTAAAAAAAAAAAAACAAACATGATAATAGAAGAAAATGCTAAATTTTGGCCACAAGTTAGTGAAGATAAAGATGCATTCCCCCCCACCCCTGCCCATCTAAGCTCATAGATCTCTAATCCATCCACAGATCCCAGATCAAGAACCCCTGCTATAGACTGACTCTGAGCCCTAAAGCTGAAATTTAAAATGAATGGAAGTCTTGAATGAAAACATCAAGTCAAGTTGTCCTCTAGAAAATTAGCCTCTTTGTGTTTTTCTCTGTGAAACATGGTGAAAGCATTGCTAGAGCTTTTAAAGAACTTGACAAATGGCTGGGTGAAATGAGCAATATCAGAACTATGTTCTAATTTCCTTTGTTACTATTCCTTAGTAAATGAAGGTAATACTCTCAAAAATGAATTAGATTTTCAAGACTAACCAGAAACCAGTTGTTTTTATTATCCATACTCAGCTCCCTATTGTAGAAAGAAAATAAAGACAAACTTTGTAAGTTAAACATGGTCCCATTAGAAATAATAAGCCAAGTTTTCCTGTGATGAAATTCTAAAAGTCTAGTAAATATTAACAAGTTGGAAAGTATCCAGAGGAAGGGGACCAGGATGCGGAGGTAACTAAAGCAACACCATCAAGAGATTGTCATGAAACTAATTGTTGAAGGAATCAAGGCTATTTAGCTCAGAGATTTAGGGAAAATATAACCACTTTAAGTATGAAGGGCTGACATAGGAAATAGGGATTAGATTAGTTCTGTTTTGCCCAAAAGGCAAACTAGGAACTAAGGGGAGAAGTTACAGAGGAGGTAGATTAAATCTTGATGTAAAAAAGGAAAAAAGAAATCCTAATAACTAGCTACCAAAAATAGGAATGAGGGAGAAGGTAGATGGATGGAGTAGGCATTTATGAAACACCTACTATGTGCCAGGCATTTGCTAAGCACTTTACAAATATTATCTTCTTTGTCATAGCAACTCTGAGGGGTACATGCTGTTATTATTCCCATTTGGCAGTTGAGGAAATTAAGGGGAAAAGGCAAAGTAACTTGCCTAGGGTTGCACTGCTAAGATGTGTCTGAGATCAGATTGGAACTCTGTCTTCTCCGCCACCACTCCCCATTCCATAATGGAATCCCCATCACTAGAAGTGAAACAAAGTCTGTAAGACTATTTATTCAGTATGCTGTAAAGTGGCTGCCTCTTTAGGCTGTTCTCAGGTTCTTTAGGTCCTCAGGTTCTTGGGTCTCAAGTTCCTTACAGCGAGAACGTTCTATGATTCTATACACTGTCCGCTGTTGATCAGCTGAGTAAACAGAGATGAGCTCTCTCCTTTTTATTTTTAAGGCGGACAATAAAACTCATCTACTCCCTCCCATCAATAGGGATTCATAGCAGGGAATGAAAGGGGACATTCAGGAAGAGAGGCAGCACTGGAATAAGCTGTCTGAAAAAGAAACTGGGGCGCACACTCAGCAAGGGGAGGGAGACCAGGATCAGTTAACAAAGCCAAGGGAGTGTGGAAGAAAATTGCCTTACTGTTGTCTTAGCGGTGAAGTGAGTCTTGAGTGCACAATAAATAGAAAGAGACCTGTGATTCTGGGACCTAGTTGCCTGAGTTGGACAAGATAGCCCGGTCAAGCTGCTGTCCCTGTCTTAGAGAGATAATGGAATTTGACTTCATATGAAGAAGCAAGTTTATTCATCTCATCTTTTACAGACTGTGATCAATATAGAAATGGAAACCTGTTGCCATGATTTGGGTACATCATTGTAATCTCTCTCCTAAGGCTCTCCTGGCACCTTATCTTTAGACTCTCACACCCACATACCCTCTCTTGCATTTCATTATGATCAAGTTTCTTTGCCCATCATCTGGTAGCTACTACAGCTTAGGTTGGGAAGCCAAGTACTATTCTAAACCATTCTAAACAACACAAAACAAACAGAATTACTCTGTCCCTGTCCCACTGTTACAATGAACTACTTACAGAGGTGTTGTCATGCATATTTTTTAGTCATGTGTATGTATTGCATCTATTTTTGGTGACTTTTCCAATAAGGATAGCCCCACTATCACCCCACCACCCTCAATATAGTTGTTAGCAAAAATCTTCCCACCAGAATGCAGGAGTTGGAAGCTTCTGTATTTCAATGTTGGGGCAGCTAAGAAGCTCAGTGGATAAAGTGCTGGGCCTAGATTCAGGAAGACTCATCTTTCTGAGTTCAAATCTGGCCTCAGACGCTTACTAGCTGTGTGACCCTGAGCAAGTCACTTAACCCTGTTTGACTCAGTTTCTTCATCAGTAAAATGAGCTGGAGAAGGAAATGGCAAACTACTCCACTATTTTTGCCAAGAAAACCCCAAATATTATCAAGAGTCAGGTAATAGTATTATTAGATATGTTTGTAAACAGACCATACAAATAGCATGAGGATATTTTGTTGGTGTTTTAGATTGTAGGGGATTTTTTGGATGGGGAAGGAGGAGGAAAGTTGGGGAAGGTAGAGTAGTCCTATTTTTTAAAATGACCTGTGCACCCAAAGATCTGTAAATAGTAGTCTGACCAGAAAGATGCAAAAATATCGTTTGCTGTAATTAATTTCATGCAAAGATTTTATTTTTTTAAATTTTTTTTGCAACTCCTAAAAACTGAATTAATTGCACTTAAAGGGATGATAGAACTTTCCTTATGCATTGCTTCTTATTAAATACAACCAAAGCCAGTTGATGGTATTGACAGAGTCCTGGGATATGAGGGTCACCATTGAAAGGCCTCGCTTGCCCCCAAATAGCTGTCACAAGCCTGCCCCCTTAGCATGGCTTCCTTCAAACCTGGGCTATGATGTGAGCTAATAGCCATAGTTGGAGAAGTAAAATGAGAACATTGTCTCTAAAAGGTTATTGCTAAGATATCCACCATGGAAGGAAGGCCCTCTAGAATTTTCCAGTTAGCACATTAAGGACAACAAGTAATTAGGGTAGTTAATTGATACCTTGTCAATGCAGAGAACAGACTGAAGGGATGGGCTTTAGTTAGTGGGCCAAAGTCGAAAGAGACCAAATGGAGATGTGACTAGAGAGCTGGACTTGGAACCAGGAATCTGTGTGACCCTGGGCAGGTGACTTAATATTTCTCAGCTTGAATTTCCTCATCTATAAATGGGAATAATAGCGCCTGCCTCTTAGGATTGTTGTAAGAACCAAAATGGATATGGAGATATACATATATACACACACATATATATGTATGATATAGAATATTATGTATTATATATTCCTACATATAATATATATTTAATGGGATAATTATATATATGTATCCAAGTTATATATGTGTTATATTTTTATATATCTGTGTCTATAAAGTATTTTACAAACCTTAAAGAATTATATAAATGCTCCCTAGCTGTTAAGAAAAATTTGAGGTCACAGTAGAGAAGGGGAAGAAAGGCATAAGGTCATTTGCAGAACAGATGGAACTAGATTTAGAAAAGAAGTCATCAGAAGAGAAGTTGACCAGTAGGATGGAGATATATCTATATAGAAAGAGCTATTTCTGTATCTTCATATATCGAAATATATTTCTATACCTTCGTATCTGCCTACGCACTAAGCTGGTTAGAGTGGAAGATTTGTGGATTTCAAAAAGAGAGGAAAGGAAGACATGCTCAGATTATTGATAGATTGATTGATTATGTCTTAGACCTAAGATTATAAAGTGTGTTGAATGTCTACCTAGGAATCTAGATTTTGTCCTGTGCATATGAGAGCTTCCGTCCCATTCTTCCTGCCTTGTTTCCTGTATGCAGGTCATAAAGATTTGGAGAGAAATGGAGGTAGGGGAGGGAAATTAAGTAGACAGTCTTGAAAGGTTTTATACTGCAGTTAGGGCTATACCGAAAGCTGCTACCAAATTTTGTAATAGGCAGTTCTCTCTAAATTAAGTGCCAAAAAGGGAAGAGAAGATGAAACCAGGGAATCATGAAGAAGGATAGGTTGCCAGACCCACAGTATAAATCATTATTTTGACCGAAGTTAGCCCAGCTATGATAATTCCACGTACCCTTTACTTTAATATCCCAATCATGGTGAGTAATTCTAGGATATGACAAAACAAAACAATGATAAACATTTTCTCAGTATTTTTTCCAAGTTTATTTTTCTGAGGATTGCATATCAAACTTTATACAGGAAAAATGCAGATGAGACAAAAAGCAACATAATTCATTCCATTTAACCAGTTCAAGTTATCCAGTCAAATTTGATTATTTTACAACTCAAATTTCAACACACTCGATCACTCATGATGACATATCTCTTTTCCAGAGCCACAGTAGGACAGAACCATACACCATTTTGATCTGGGTGCATTTCTTCAGAAGGTATGCTCTTTGGGAACTGTATATACTTAATGGGGCTTATTAGACCAGAGGAAGAAAATACATTATTATTCTTTGAAATATAATTCTTCTTTGTTATTCTATATTGTAATTCTTCTATATTATTCTTTAAAATGTTCTTTAAAAACTTGAGCAGCTAGGTGGCATGGTGGATAGAGCACTGGCCCTGGAATCAGGAGGACCTGAGTTCAAATGCAGCCTCAGACACTTAATAGTTGTGTGACCATGTCACTTAACCCTGATTGCCACCAAAAAATAAAGAAAGAAATAAAAATAATAAAAACCTGGATGGGGCTGGTAAACAAAGAACAGGGGACCTGAAACAACTTCAGTATTCTCCAGCCTTTCTTTTCCTTTGCTGCTAAGTTTTCAACGCCATTTATATCCAGAGAATCTATGTGAAAATGGATTTGGTCTATTGGTGAAAGGAGCAATGGGAGGAGAGGGAGATGGTAGTCTGGAGAAAACTAGGCAAGACTAGTGTCAAACTGGCCAATCCACTCAAAGCACTCTGTAAGGACTTTTTTAGAAATGTCTGTAGGGTAAGGCTAACAGGAAATGTTGCTGGGAACAGTGAGTCATCTTACCTTCTGTGGTATGTTAGGAAACTCAGCAAGTACTTAAGCTCACTTTTATCAAAATCCACCCTTATTTAAGGAGTCTTTTCCTTCCTAGTCCATCTTATCTTAGCTCCTGATTGTCCACCATTCCCAAGATGTCCAATATGGGCACCATGTCGTTCATTGATAAAGAGCTGGAAGGGACATTGGAGGTCACCTTGTACTCTCTCATTTTACAGATGACACTCTGGAGACAGAGGCAAGAAGTATGAGCTTTCTTATTTTGGACAGGGGAAAAGCTAACTTTATGTCGATGCCTAAATTTGAAGCCATGTATCCAGAACGAAGGATATGGCAGCATGACAGAATATGAAGAGGATGTGTAGTCAGAAGGCCAGGGCTCCAATGAAGACATAGCCTCTTGGTACCTGTTTGACACTGGGCAAGTCATCTAATTAACTCTTGTCCATAAAATGACACTGTCCAAGTTTTCTTCCTCCTCCATATCTATCTCCTTTTCCCTGATCAAATGGCATTTGGAGTGTCATCTTCAATTCTGGACAACACATTTTAGGAAGTACAAACAAATGGCAACTGGACTTGAAATCAAGTCCAAAAGTGTTAATTTGAAGCAAACTGGGGATATTCAGCTTGGAGAAAAGAAAACTTGAGGTGGAGCAGGGCACACATTTGAAGGCATGTCATGTGGATCAGAGATCTGACTTATTTTGGTTGGCCCAAAGAAGACAGTATCCCCCATGAGCAACATATGTGTGTGTGTATATATATATACACATATATATACCTATAGATATATATCTATAGGTATATATATATATACCCCTATAGATATATATCTATAGGTATATATATATATACACACACCCCTATAGACATAGATATATATCTATATGTATAGACACTACGTATAGATATATATCTATATCTATAGGTATATATATATACACACACATATATACATATATATTTGTATACACACACACACACACATATATATATGTATGTGTGTATGTATATTAGACCAGTTTTGGTTTGGTCCATTGAACTATTCAACAGAGTTACAGCAAATCATCTTGGACGTCACTGTACTGGGTGTTTCATCAGTATCCCTTCCTAATTCATCCCCTAATTAACTAGTCCTTATCTCTAGTATATTCTAAAATTACTACTCCCCGGCTTTTCACTGAATTCTACTTGACCAATTCTTGAATTGTATCACATCTAACCAGGCTTTTGCCACAACCCTCAGCCCTGGCTTACAATTTTAGAATCTCACAGTGGTCTCACCGAAGTAGCAAAGATGGATGCTAACCTATCCCTTATCCTTCCTTACCAGACCTATTTCAGATCTGCTTCTGAATTTCAGGAATAGACAGAGTAAAACTAGAGAATACACTTCAGTTCTTAAGGAAAAGCTAGCTCTGATTCACCCAGGATTGGTTGAATCCCAACCCCCTAGGTCAGTGTGAGGATAAATCCAAAGAACCAGAAAGAACCATTTTCCTTGGCCTGCCTTAAAGGAACTCTGTACTGGGGCTAGTCTTTCAACACTGAAGTTCATTACTGGATAGCTTTATACAGGTGTACAACAGAACCATGGTGGTGGGCCTTTCATGGGACATTTTAAGGAAGGACTGTGAAACCCTGCGTCTCTACGCTGCCATCTTGTGGTATCTCTACACCTGAAAGGAAGTAAGCCAACTTGTCCTTTTCTCCTGGGTACTACTTACTATACATTCTTCTGTGTATTCACTCCTTCACCCTGCCACACTCTTCATTCATATTTGAAACTAATATTGTTCACAATGCTATCCCCCACTTATGTATAACTCTCCTAATGCCTTAAGCCCTTCCTAACCTCAGGTAGATGTGGAATGTCATTAGCTCTCTGAACTGAAAGAGAAACTTTATTTTGTTATTCTACGTGTCAGTGAATTTTTAATTTATGAACTTTTCATTAAAATGTACAGTACCTTGCACTTAGACACTTAAATGTTTACTGAGTTGAATTGAATTGAATATTAGTTGAATTGTCAAGCTAAGATGTCATCTATCAGAGGGAACAGGGTTGACTCAATCATACACAATCCCCTGTTATATTCTGGGTCTCCCTCACCCTTTGACATTTGCTCACTGATTGACATGCACTTAGACAGAGGGGTTCTATTCCCCAAAGCAAGTGATTTAATAAAACATGCCTTACTTTCTAAGTCCTTACAACTAATTTTGTATCAGGAAAATGATAGCTAATAATAATAACAACTAGGATTTATATCATATTTTATAAAGTGTTCTAAATGTTAATTCAGTGCTTGGGTACTACAGAGGAAATAAATTCTATAAATACTAGGTTAAGTAGAAAGACAATTGCAAGGGGCTGTTTTGCATTGCTTCACTGCCAAAGCTGACCACTGACTTTCAGTCTAGTAGTTTTCAACTGTGAGCCGCTCTGTTCTGAGACAAGTTAATAGGTGTTTACTGAAACCCTACCTGTGCCAGGCACTATTTTAAGGTCCAATTTTAGCCTTTTTTTGATGGGCAGCATCAGAGACTATCTTTGAGCCCTAAGAGGGGCTAGTGACTTGTCTCTATGAATTATTGACTCTTTATCCTGTATATAGTTTGCCTTGTATGTATCTGTTTGCATGTTGTCTCTCTAATTAGATTGTAAACTCCTTGAGGGCTAGGACTGACTTTTGCCCTTTTTTTGTATCTCCAGCACTTGGCACGCTGTTTGGATCATAGTAAGTACTTAATAAATGTTTGTTGATAGATTGATTGAAATTGTCAGGAGGAAACTTCATATTGAATTGAGTCATGGATCTGATGTCTTGTTTTTTTAATTTATTTTTAGTATGTTTAGTTTTCAGCATTGATTTTCACATGCATTTGAATTACAGATTTTCTCCCCATTTCCACCCCCTACTCCAAGATGGCGTACACTCTGGTTGCCCTGTTCCCCAGTCTGCCCTCCCCTCCGTCCCCCCATTCCCCTCCCATCCCCCTTTCCCTTACTTTCTTGTAGGGCAAGATAAATCTCTATGCCCCATTGCCTGTGCATCCTATTTTCTAGTTGCATGAAAAA
>CM053623.1:267043256-267054045 GCA_028646595.1 Phalanger gymnotis | reverse complement strand
GCAGCTGAATTTCTAAAGCTGCCCCACCTCCGTTGCCTCAGGGGCAGTGGCCGAACTGCCAACTCCATCTCGTCCAGCAGCTTTTCACACTAACCTCTATTGTCTTTGCTGTTTGTGGGTTGTGAGGTCTGGTACATGCCACAGCTCAGTAATTCAGCATGCTAGGGCACTCTCCACTCCAGTCCTGGTCTCGTCGGTCCACGGTCTGCCGCGCCGGGCCTCGCGCGCTGGGCTCTGCTTGGCTCAGCTCTGCTCCCCTCAGCTGGGAGCTGGGAGTTCCGTGCAGGACAGACCTTACCCCGAGACCATCCAGGCTGTCCTGGGCTGGAGCCCTGCTTCCCTCTGCTACTTTGTGGGTTCTGCAGCTCTAGAATTGGTTCAGAGCCATTTTTTTTATAGGTTTTTGGAGGGACTTGGTGGGGAGCTCACGCCAGTTACTGCTTTCTAGTCGCCATCTTCCATGGATCTGATTTCTAAAGGAAGAGCTCTCAGTTAACCAGGAGGATTGAGATCAGACTACAAACCATAGTTTCATGAAAAAGTCAGTCAATAAGCATCTTTCTTTTTTAGCATGTACCATGTCTCAGGTGTGCTCAGTGTGATCAGCACTGGGAATACGAAGTATCCCAAGGCTATATAAACAAGTTATGTACAGGATAAACGAAAGTAAGAAAAATATGTACAATAGTGAGTAAAGTGGCTGGATCTACAGTCCTCAGATGAGTAGATTTTTTTAAATGAGTTTATTTATTTTTAGTTTTCAACATTCACTTCCATAAGTTTTAAATTTTCTCCCTCTCTTCCCCTCTCCAAGATGGCAGGCAATCTGATAAAGGCTCTACATATACATTCCTATTAAACATATTTTCATATTAGTCATGTTATGTAGAAAAATTAGAATGAATGGAGGTAACCATGAGAAAGAAAAAAAAACATAAAACAAAACAAGAAAATAGTCTGCTTCAATCTGCATTCGGACTCCATATTTCTTTTTCTGAATGTGGATGGCATTTTCCATCATGAGTCTTTTGGAATTGTTTTAGGTCCTTGCATTCCTGAGAAAGGCTAAATCTATCAAAGCCAGTCATTGCATACTGAGGCTGTTACTGTGTGCAGTGTGCTCCTGGTTCTGCTCACTTCACTCAGCATCAATTCATATATGTCTTTCCAGGTTTTTCTGAAATCTGCCTGTTCATCATTTCTTATAGCACAATAGTATTCCATTATATTCATATAGCACAACTTGTTCAGCCATTCCCCAATTGATGGGCATCCACTCAATTTCCTGTTCTTGGCCACCACAAAAAGAGCTCCTATAAATATATTTGTACATGTGGGTCCTTTTCCTGTTTTTATGATCTCTTCGGGATACAGCCATAGAGAGTAGATCTTTTTTTTTTTAATCTAAATACCCAATATAGTGATCAGCTCCTGAGGGGAATTAAGTAAATATAAGTTCCTGGCTGGCTGTTGCTTGTTATTTTTTTCTAAAACAACAATAATCACTTAGATAGAAACCTGACTTTCAGCTGAATAAGACCAGCCACCTTTAGGGTGCCTTACTGATACATACTCCTATAAAGAAGCTCTCTAATTGGATCTGACCTCCAAGATGTTTGAGCTGCCAGCTCTAAGAACTGGAATCCATTTAAAGCCAATGAGACTACCATACTTTGCATATTCATACTTTTAGAGCTGGGGACTAGATGGCTTGAATAAAGGTTTACCCAATAGAATCTTGTCATTTCTTGATGGTTGACAACACTTGGGATTCTAGGCCACCATAATATGATTGTAATTCATTTAATAAATAGTATTCAAAGATTTGTAGGATTTAGAGCTGGAAAAGACTTTAGAGGTCATTTAGTTCAATTCCCTCATTTGCAGATGAAAAAACTCAGGTTGAATGACTTCTCCAAGGTCATACAGGTAGCTAACAGAACAGAATTTGAACCCTAGTAGTCCGATTCCAAAAGAAGGACTTTCTTTATTAGGCTACTTGCTGTCTACCATACAGCAAATTTCTTCTGAAGGGCTCTGTTTGCATTGACAAATATTTCTATTGCCACTCAATATTTATGTGAGATACATAGAGAAAATTGGCTTTATACACATTTTGCCCGTGGAGGAACTGAGGCTGAAAGGGTAGAATCTCATAGCTTTTGAGCTGGAAGGGGCATTAGAATGCATCTAGCCTAAAACCCTCATTTCACAGACAGGTAACTGAAATATCTAAGGTAAAGTGATTTGCCCAAAGTTATAAGTAGCATGTCCAAGATGAAAATCTAGATTTTCCCTAACTCTAAATCCAGCATTTCTCCTACTGTCAATTACAGAGCCAGATTAATTAGTGCTATTTTGTAGGTCTTAGGATTTTTCTACAGAAGAAAATTCATCAAGTTTTTCCATTTTACTTCATTCCGTAAATAACATGCTCTATAAATGAATGATCCTATGGAAAATCAGCACACTTTCTAGGAAAGGGGAAAAGAGCCCATGCTCAAAGCGTACTGAAAATTCTTGGATTTGCCTCTTGAGCTGAGTTTCTGCTGGGCCAGATCAACTCACCCTGTTAGGAAGAGAGGACTATTCAACAGCCAAGATGGTTTTTTTAGGTTCCCTTTTATATGCAGGAAAAATCTCCTCTCTGATGTATATCAATGATATTTCATCAATTTGCTTCTCTTTCCACACCAGGATTCTAGGACAGTGACTGGTGTGGAAGATAACCAGTGTTCTCTCTAATGGGTTAACCCATTGCACACTTTTTAAAGCTTAAAATGCTCCGTAAGTGCTAGCTGTCATTATTAAAATTGTTACCTGTTTCCTCCACTTCCGGATCTAGGCTTGGAGATCTTCGAACACTGTAATTGGTTAAAGGGGTGAGGGGATTTAGAGAAGAGAAGAGTGAAAGTCTGACACAGCCCATGGCTGATGTTGTCATTTTGAGGCTTCCCATTCTCATTAGGGTCTTACTCCTTGGCCTTGACCGGATTCTGAGAAACTTTCGCAGAGCTCCGGGGCTCAGTCCTCCACCCAGGTGGCCATAAGCTCTTAAGGGGCTTCTTGGTAAGACAAAGAACAAAGGTGCCATTAAGCTTGTTCGGGGCCTGAATTTCTGATTTAACTCTTCACACAGACTCTAAATCAGCATTTTTAACATGGGAGTTCCTGGATAGATTTCAAGAGTCCCATGTAATTGGGTGGGAAAAACACTGCATCTTTATTTTGGCTAGCATTTTATTACCTTTGTGATTCTCTGTATTTTATTTTATGCATTGAAGAACATGATTCTGAGAAGAGGTACACATAGATTTCACCAGCTTGTCAAAGGGGGGGGGTGGGAACCATGATCCACAAAAGTTCGAGAACCCTAAAGCAAGCTACAGATATACAGCGAGCAGCTTTTTGTTCAGCGCTTCATATTTTGGGCTGTCTTGCATCTCTGAGCTTGGCCAGAGTCTCCTGAGAGCTCAAATATGTCCAATCACACTAAAACTGGCCCCTGCTTCCAGTCTTCCAGATCAGCATGCTCTTTCCAATTAAGCTACATTGTGGGAAAAGCTTTAACATTTTCAAATTCAAAAGTAGTCCAAGGCCAAAGACCAAAATGCTAACTTCTCCCCATTGAAATTTATATTATTTTTCTCAGTCCTCTTGAAAATTATGTAAGATGTATAGTATGGGAATGCTGGCATGTGTTTTTTTCTGCTCAAGGGACTTCTAAATCTAACATTTGATGCTAAAGTAGATTCTGGTAATTCTAAAATTGAATAGAGCCATATGGGACGTGAAACATCAAAATGAGCAAGAGAAGAAAAGTCTGAAGTGCCCTCCCAGCCACTTGAGAGTTGATACTGTTTCCCCTGCTTATGCTGACAGAAATCTGGGGACCACAACTGATGTTAGACTAAGTGATTTCTTATAGTTAATTCACACTCAGTACTTCATGTTCTTGCAAGCTGGTCATTGATGACGGTCAGCTAAGTTCAATTAGTATGTAGATTTCAGGTAGATACATGCCGAGCATTTTCTAATGGTGTAATTCCACTTTTATTTGTTCTGAAGAGAGAAATCTAAATCCTTCTTTCTGAGCTAACTAACACAGCAGTAAGAGAAACTCCATGGTGAGGTTGTTATCCTGGCTACACAGAAAAAAGCTAAAAATCCTAATGGTCTGTATGTGAAATCACCCCCTCTTAGCCTAAATTACATAGGCTCATTTGAATGTAGGAAAACAAAATACAATTGGTAATTTAAGGGTTGCATGATTCTGGTCTGAAGAATCAAAGCTCTAGGAAGGAAAACTAAAGGTATAAAGTACTGAGTAGAGTTGTGAGATGTAGCAGAACTGTGAAATGATACATGTAATATCCAAATGAAACATGTAATATCCAAAAATACTCTGTCTCTCTCTCTGTTTCTCTCTCTCTTTCTGTGTCTCCTTGTCTCTGTCTCTTTTTTCTTTCTCCTTTCTCTCTTCATCTCTCCTTCCTCTCTCATCTCTCTTTTATCCCTTTCTGCATCCTCCTTTCCCATCTTTTTCTCCTTCTTCCTCTTCCCATTTCCCAAAGACTCAAACCTGTGATCTCATAGGTGACTCCCATTGACTCCCATCTCAACCTTGCCTGTTGCTCATCCTATGCAACCTTTGTCTGGATTCCGCCATGAGACTACCACAGAGGGTCTACCCAATATACTGGGACCCTTCCTCACTTTCTCTTGATGAGAGGATGCTCATGGAGCACCCAAGCCAGTTATCCCTTATTCTGACCACAAGACATCTTTTTTTAATCATCAGTTTCTTTGATATTATTATTGGTTATTATCATTTACTGCAGTTTTTCTCTGTCATTTCTTATTTTGATATTTGTTGTATCCTCCCTACCCCCAACCATGCACCTCTCCATTTCTCTCTGAGAGATACATGTAGTTCCTGGGAAACTTTCACATGCCATGAGTCATAGCCATATGGATATTGGCAAGAAAAAGATGAGCCTTCATTTCAAGAAGATATGTCTATATTTACATATACATATTTATAGAAAAATGTAGATATAACTTCTCCCTGAAATGAAGACTCATATGTATATATGTGTGTGTACATAAATATATATATATGTGTGTGTGTGTGTGTGTGTGTGTGTGTGTTTGTCTGTGTATGTATATTCTTAGCTCTGGTAAAAGAAGTGAGCTTCAGTTTAGAATTCTTTGCCTAAAATAATTAAGAACAGCATGCTGAGTTCTGTGGTGGTAAGGAAAAAAAAACAAGACATTCAGCTGCTGACTCTAAGGAATAAAAGTATTTCTTGTTGACTCTTTAATAAAAAGAATATTAATCATTTTTAGGGAAGGGGTAACAAAGTCTAATCAGAATCAGTTGGGTGTTTTAAGGTACTGATAGGAAAAGCCCTAGCAAGACATTGATAGATGGCTTCTTCCTGTCCCAAAACTAATGTGACAAGCCAGATATAGGGTGCTCACGTCCCTCTGCCCTCTTTATTTTCTACCCATCTAAATCAGTTTTCTTCAATGCCATATTAGAAATATTGTAGGCATGTTTATGGGGACTAAGAGAAAAGGTCTTCTATGACAAGTGTTACCATTTTTGTATGTGTCATGGACCACAACCACAGCTCCCTACCCTGCCCCAGTCTGGTGAAGGCTATGGCCCCCTTCTCAGGAAAATGTTTTAAATAATTGAAAGAAATGCCAGATTTCACTTAGAGCTTAATAATAAAGTTGTGCATTTTCCCCTTACAAATCCATGGATCCCCTGAAATATATTCACAGGCAAAGAACTTCCTAGGAGCTTATGGACAGCCAATTTTAATATTAACCCATTATTATAAAGGAATGTATTCATTTCTGAACTAATGACCTCCCCAGAGGTACGTGCCCGTTACCTTCCCCAGGTACGAGAAGATTTAAATTAGTTAAAAAGGAATTCATTGTATTTTACATTTTAATAGGATGAGCACAACAGTTCTCAGCAAGACTGCTAGTTGAAGAAGAGCTATAAATATGGTACCATAAAACCTTCAGTTTGAGCCAGCCACACTCCAGCATAACAAGCTAGTCCCTGGGGAAAAGCTTACCACCTGCATATAGCACATTCAGTAACAAAAGATAGCATACCATTAGACATTCCCTAGAAGGGTGGAGGCCAAAGGGAGGCCACATTCCCAGGTTTGTAGATCCCCTTTTCCTGATAAAAACTGGCAACACATGCTTTATGTTCAAAATGAAGGCTTCTGTTTACATCAGAATGGAAGAACACTGAATCATGGGACTTTATTTAGAAATTGAGCTTAATAGTTGCATAATAGTTTAATAACCTTTACAATTATGGCTTGTTTCTTTATGTAGAGAAGTTCAGATGGGCTTATTGAGAGAAGGGAACCTCTTAAGCTTCTGTTGTTTCCTGCTTGAGAGGCCTGGATAAAAGCCTGGGCTTTATGATCTGGTAACTAAGTAGTTGCTAATTTTTCACTCCTTTCCCCAGATTCCTTCCAGCTATGAAACAATGAAGACATTGTCTAACCAAACAAGACTAGCTAATTACAAATACCCTGCACCAGAGTGGTTTTAGAAAGCCAATTACCCAGTTTATCACAACCTTCCTTCCAATTCTCCTTTGGAAGTAGTTTGACTGTGTGTCATTAGCACTTTATGTGAGCTCCCGACACCTCTTTGATTAGCTATAGTCGTGCATACATAAGCTTGGGGATCATTTTCGTGTGCTCGTAAACCTTCCCTTAACAGACTAGAAATCCCTTTGATGAAGCTGTTTTGATTACATTAGTCTTGATTGAAGTGGGTGACTCATACGGTAGTCATGGAGATGATGCCCGAGAATATGTATATTTGAACACGTGTGAACAATTCAGGATGCTCCCACACTCAGGATCGCATCTGTTTGGTGGATATTAATCCAGGAGGATGTTGCTCAGTACCACAAGACTGACTTCATTTGCTTCTGACTTCGCTTCGAAAAGCCCTATTTTGATTTCTAAAAGACACACAAGTAAATATAAAAAGGGAAACTAAGGATCTTACCCATAAGAGTCTTATGTTCTTTCCAGAAATGTCTTTTATATTTAAAGACTTATGCCAGACTGAAATAAAAACAGACTCCAACTCTCAGACACATTTTTATTTTTTCTATTTTTGAAGTTCTTGGTCAATGTCCAGTCTCCAGTGTTATATTTATGTCTCTGCCTTTCTGTCTTTCTCTCTCTCTCTTTCATTTCTTCCCTCTTTCTTTGATATGTTCTGCTCGGTTCACATGTATCCTAATAGAATCATATGAATGGGAAAGACCTCAAAGGATTCTGTTGTCAATTTCCAATTCAATCCAATTTCTATCGATCTCTTAAATTAGGGGTTCTTAATCAGGGTGCCTTGAACTTTTTTTTAAAAAGGTTTTGATAACTGTATTTCCATATGATTGTTTTCTTTTGTAATCCTAACTTTTATGCATTAAAAAAAACCATATTGTGCGAAAGGGTCCATAATTTTGAACCAACCCTGCATTCCTTGTATAAATGCCACCTGGTCATAGTGTATGGTGATAGATTGCTGTAATGAAAAAGGGTCCATAGACTTCACCAGACTGCCAAAGGTGTCCATCACACACATACACACACACTCTCTCTCTCTCTCTCTTTCTCTCTCTCTCTCTCTCTCTCTCTCTCTCTTTCTCTCTTAAGAATCTGTGTCCAAACAACTAGTGCAAAGCACTACGGTAGGAGGAATGCTTGTCTCTTGAAGTGTCAGATCTAAAGGGCTTTTCCCTTTGGACTTAAGTCAGGAAGATCTGAGGTGAAGTACATTTTTTTAAAAAAAAAATCTGCTTTCTTAGAATTGGGGGAAGCTCCTCGAGAGCCAGAGACTGGGGCTTTTTGTTTATTTTGCTTCCCTTTGTATCCTGAGCACAGCGTTTGACACACAGTAGTCCCTTAATAAATGATACTTAATGAACTGACTGGCAGCGTGATCAGAATCCCTGAAATGTGTCTTCCACTGGAATGAGGAGAAGGTCCAGCTTCTATTACCAAATTCACTTAAACATGTAAACATATTGAGTCCCTTTTGTAGGTATAGGGTCTTCACTCTTTTGAAGAATGTGGAAATAAATACGATACAATGCCTGGCCTCAAGTGGTAGGGGAGAAAAGCCATATACAGTTATCTCTTCCACATCCTGACTTTCCTCAGGACAATTTAGTGCTATGGAAGGGATAACTGTATACAAATAGCCATAATACTAGAAAGAATGCACAGGAATAAGTGACTGATAAGATGGAAGGAATGGGGCAGAAGGATGAATTTAAAGGACACTGATTTTGAGCAAGGTGGCATGAGAAAATGGGGTAACCAGTGACAGAAGTAGGGCTAGCAAGAGTAGGAAGTGACTCCAGTTCCTGGTATTAACCAAATATTCTTTCTTTTCTTCTCTTACTCTCATTTTCCCTATCCTTGCTGGTCTTGGGGACCATTGCTATGCTCTTCTCCACTCCCACCTGCAGTCTTTCTATTATATAAATGAGTGAATAAGTCTTTATTAAGACCTTACTAGGTACTAAGCATCCTAGTAAGGCAGATGGGGGAAAAAAGGCAGGACGACTTCTGCTCTGAAGAAGCTCCTATTCAAAATAGAGAGATAATGTATATGGAGGAGATTCAAATGGAGAGTTGATGGAAAGGCTCATGATCTTTGGGGTGCAAAGGCAGGTCACATGGCAATGCATGGGAGTTCAGAGCTTCATCAGTTCCAGGTCTTCTTGCTCAGAATGCTTATTCCAGATTAGCCTTCTCTAACATCCATCACGAGATCTGTTCTCAAATTGGAACCACACACTTCACTTGAAGACTTCTTGTTCTTCTGTAGCTATTTGACCATAGGTTATAGATCCCCTTAAGTCTCGAACTGTAAAAAGCTAAGATTCAGTATAAAGATTAAGAGAAGCGATGCCCAGGAATAAATGAGTCTAACATTTTTTTATGAGTCTAGTCAATGATTTACTGCGGTGGGCTCTGAAATGCTTGTCATGGCAAATGGTACTGTTATGAATAACTCAATATTAATGAGCAGGTGGTGTTTCTTTCAGCTAGAGATTTAGAATACAGAATTAAATGGACAAATAATCCTGTCACTGTTTGGCACTGGCAAATCAACTGAATTGCTCACGCTGGAACTGGTTTGTAACATAAGTTCCATCCTGTAAATATCAGGGCACTCCAGGAAAAAAAAAAGTATAGCTTTGGAGTTCACTCTGTTACATCAGATGAAATCAAAGGTTCTAAGTAGTTGTCCATTTGTCCATTCCCTGGACATTTTGGGTGGGGGGGCACGCCAGCCCATTAAGTTTTAAGAAATTTCAACACTTATTAAGACTTTAGAGAGCATCAAGTCTAATTACTCAGGACCATACAATCAGTGCACAGGCATTTGTTGCCTACTATGTATTAAGTGTTGTGCTAGGTGCCAAGTATATAAATTCAAAAGCAAGACATTCTCTGCCTTCAAAGAGCTTATATTCTAATAGGGAAATACAACATATTCACAGATAAGAAAGTTCAAGATGCGTATGAAATAGAAGCAGGTAATGTTGTTTTAGTGGGGGTGGGGAGAGTGGGAAGCATGCAGTGAGTTTCATCTAAGCAGAGAGCAGAAGCTGCATCTTGCCCCCCCCCATCAAATGATTTAACATACTTAGTAAAGGGCTTTGCAGCCCTTAAAATACCATATAAATGTTAGTTATTATTTGTCTTCATCATTCTAGCTCTTACATAGGTGATAAAAAGAAGCAGAACTCTGTACCACTCTGTTTAAGGCCTAATTAATTTGAAGGGTGGGGAGTAGGAGGAGAGGGAGAAAAGACTCTTGTTAGCATCACACAACTCTGGAGATGCTAAGAGCTTGGAAAGAAAAAGGAAAGAGTTATTCTAGGGTCAAGGCAACCTAGATCATTTTTAGGACTAAGCCTCTTGGTACATTGCCTCTGCTGGAAATTAAAACAATGAATGGCTAATTTATTACGCCCAGAGCTGCTTCCTGCTGTCAGGCTTTTAAAGGAGTGGACATAAAAGAATGAAGTAGGAGCAATTACTTAGGAAATCAACTGCCAAAAAGTAAATGCTGAAAAACACTGAAATTTGTTATTCCTTAGGCAGATGCCCTTTGGGTATGAGTCATGCCAAGAAAACAGTATGGAACTGAATATACTACTGAACACAGGGAGCTTCAGAACAGCCAGAGTTCTGGGGGAGGGAGGCAGGGATAAGGGGTATCTTTGACTTCATTTCCCTAGAGCTTTTCCAAATTGGAGATTGTGATTTCTCCATTGCTGGGGGTATCTACGTAGAGGCTAGAGCATGATTTGTCTTAGAAACCATATACAGGGGATTTCTGTATAGGGCTTGGATCAAGTCACTTCTAAGGTATTTTTCATTCTGATTTGCTAGGATTCTAGTTCACTTTCTCAGCTCAGAACATCGATGTTTATGAAGAAGGAAGGCTGGTATTCTGCTTTTGAGTAGGAATGAACTTTTTTATTAGTTTAGTCTTTCTTTTTTTTTTTTAGTTTTTTTTTTATTTTTAGTTTGCAACAAACAGTTCTACATAATTTTGAGTTCCAGATTTTCTTCCCTCCCTCTCCCCCCTCCCCAAGAAGGCATGGAATCCCATATAACTTCCATGTATAACTTGGCATTAAATTAATTTACACACTACTCAAGTTGTGGAGAAGAACCATGACCAATGGAATGACTCATGAGAAAGAAGA
>CM053623.1:266990100-267043156 GCA_028646595.1 Phalanger gymnotis | reverse complement strand
ACTGATTAGAGAAATGCAAATCAAAACAACTCTTAGATACCATCTCTCTCCTGTCAGATTGGCTAAAATAACAAAACAGGAAAATGATAAATGCTGGAGAGGATGTGGGAAAATTGGAACATTGTTACATTGCTGGTGGAGTAGTTTGGTCTTTCTTAAACCTTTTGGTCTCAGGATCCCTCTATACTCTTAAAAAAGTATAGAGGGACACCCCGTACCTCTCCCCCTGCCCTGCCCTGCCCTCCCCACAGAGCTTTTGAAAAAAAAAATCTGGGACCGATCTATCAATACTTACTGTATTCAAAATTAGTATTATTATGAAAACAATTTTGACCCTCCCCATACTCCTGAAAAGGCCAGGGACCCCCAGGGGTCTCCAGACGACACTTTGAGAGCTACTAGACTAGGAGAAATGAGTAGTTAGGAAGTTGTAAGAAAATCTGAACTCTATAGATTTTCCAGCATAGGTCAGACATAATTCTTAGTGCCAACCCTCAAACTCTGTGACTATAAAAAGGATTTTGGCTCTATGGCAATAAAAAAAAAAAACCCTAGGGCGCTACCTTATAGAAGCTACCAGCTGCTACCCTTTCTGGACCTTTGAATATATTAACATATTTTTTGACCAGTGGGTGGAGTGCTGGACTTAGTATCAAGAATACCTGGGTTGAAATCTTGCCTCAGGTGCTTACATGCTATATGACTGAAGAATTTGCCTATTCTCTCTGAGCCTTAATGTTTTCATCTGTGAAATAGGGATAATAATATCTGTAGAACTTACCACACAGGGTTATTGTAAGGACCAAATAGGATAATGTATATGTACTTGATCAACCTTAAGCACTATATACCCATCTGTTTTCATAAAGAACAGTGGATTCAGAAGGCCAGAATCTAAGTCCTATGACCATGGGCACATGACTAGGGCAGATAAGTGTCAGAGTGGATAGATCTCTGTGCCTGGAGCCAGAAAGATATGAGTTCAAAGATGTCCTCAGACACAAGCTGTGTGACCCCAGGCAAGTCAGTTAACCTGCCTGACTCAGTTTCCTCAATTGTAAAAAAAAATGAGTAATAATAGTAGCATCTATCTCCCAGGGTAGTTGCGAGGATCAAATTTTGTAAAGTACTTAGAGTGCTTGGCACATAGTAGGTGCTTAATAAATTCCTGTTCCCTAGTCCCCTTTCTCTATGGGTAAGTCACTCTCTAAGCTTCCATTTCTTCATCTATAAAATTGTGATACAATACTGTAAAATTGTAATATCCTGCTTCATAGTATTGTTGTATGGAAAGTGCTTTGCAGACCTTGAAATATTATTTAGATGTGGGTCAGTTTTTCCATCTTGGAGTATTTTGCTTGTCAAGGTACTCCCTTTTTCCTGAATCAAATATCTGAATCTTAATTGAATTGGTTCATATTCTCCTAAAGAAATAAAAGTTTTACAACCTCCTTCTATCAGACTTAGCAAAAGGGAGTATATCTGTATGTTTCAAGTAAAACTACTGTACTCCCAGCAAAAGACTATCTGTGTTACTTCAAGAGTTTGGTTTTATTGCTCAAGTTTTGTCTAACGTACGATATTATACCTTTAGTGACTCTAGAATTAACACGTTTCTCAAATATTTTCCTTCTTCTCACTGTGATGATCAGAATTTACTTCTTTCTCTCTTTGGTTTTTAAACAGAGTATAAATCATGCCACTGAAATCCTGGTCATTTTCATTACTTTTTTTAATTATCTGTTTGCAAGAGATATTAAGAAAGATTAGTAAATTTATGTCTGTGGAAGGTTGTACCAAGGTAAAGACTGTATAATTTCTTGCACAGTTTTTTTTAAAGTAGACAGATTTTTAGTGAAAGCAGGGAAATGAAAGAGATGACTTCCCAGGTTCTAAGATTTAAGGCCTGTCAAAAATCTGACACAGGAAAACGGAGAATCTTTGATTGTTTTCCCCTCCAATTAATCAGAACGCTCATCGATTGATAGGGGACTATAGTTCTATGAAGTTATTCTTTAGATGTTGCTGCATCCCACAACCATCCAAAAGAACCCAGCTGCCGTATAGTAAAATGTATTTATATTACACGGCAGATGAGACCTCCAGAATAGCACCAATCTTTTAAAATATGACTATTTGACTAGTAATTTTCCTAGGCAATAGAATCCAAGCATTATTTTCGAGCCCTAGAAATGGAGAAATCTCTTGTCCTGCTGCTGTATCAACAGACTAACTCATATTCTCAAGGCATATCCAAGGAGGGCAACACGTAGGTCCCCTGACATGGTTCGCCAGGTACGAAGATAAAACTTGTACACAATCACAGCTGTTGTGTCGCCTTCCGTCTGGGGCCCTGTAACATAATAACATAATCCTCTTTTCATCTATTGCTGACAAGACTGTTATAAAGTGTGATTTCTCCAAACATATCCCGCTCAGAACTCATGACCTGTTAGCAGGTATCAGTGGTGTTTATTTATATGGTCACTTAGGGTTTGAATTACTGTTCTGGCTAAAAGCAGAGGACTTCTCATTTGTTGGGCCCTAGTACAAGTTAAGAAGAAAGACTGTTCCAGAGAAAAAGAATCATCTCCTAGAGGTTTTCACTTAGATTAGTGGCAAGCTGAGCAGCTTGGCTGCATTAGAAAAGACAGAATTTAGGAGGCTGTAATTTATACCAGGAGCAAACACTTGCTTAGTTTCTTTAGTTATAATGGGAATTTTTTCATTATTGGAAGGGCACATAAATCATAAGCAAAAAATTGAGCTTATTGCCCCCAGGAGAATGGAAACCTGGATTTTTTTAAAATTGGAAGCTTGCCATGAGTAGGCTGAGGGAAAAGATAAGACAAGTAGAAATTTCTGAATGAGGTAGATGGATGGGTGTTTCATACACACATATGCACACACATGCAGGCATGCACATATCCATTGGAACTTTGCTGGACCAGCAAAGGCAGGTAGGCAAGAAAGACCAAGCGCTGGACTTGGAATCAGGAAGACCAGTTTGAATCCTGCTTCGGGCACTTAGTTTCCCCCTCTGAGCCTCAGCTTCCTCATCTGCAAAATGGACATGATAAAATAGCACCTGTCTCACAGGGTTGTCGTTAGGATAAAATGATGTAACATATGAACAGCACCTGGCAAACCATAATGTGACACATAAAGGCTAACTGTCATTATTGCAGATACCAGCTCCTTTAGAATAGCAACCATAACAAGGTTCCCCTTAAGTCTCTTATCTTTGTGCTTCTGGCATTGTGCTGCTCAACTATCAAAAGCTGTGGGCTTTCCTCCTAGGAAATGATCTGGGGAAAAAAAACCAAACAATGCTTTGTAGCATTATTTCTCTTGCCAGTGTTTTAGCCCTTGCCCTACAATGGTTGAAAGGGAAAGACACAGATTCTCAGAGGTTCAGACAGGCCCAGGCCACTTCCAGCTTTTGAGACCCCCTAGTCACAGTTGTTGAAAAAAGAGAAATAAAAGCACGTACGTTAGAATGAAACAGGGTGGCGTGACAAACTAAAGCATGATTTGATTTTTTTTTTTAACAAATGCTTTTGTAATTTTTTTTTTACCAGCGCACTCATTATTTTTTAAAATTTTGTTAATTTATTTTAGTTTTCAACATTCTCTTCCACAAGCTTTTGAGTTCCAAATTTTCTCCCCAACTCACCCCTCCCCCCACCCCAAGATGGCATTCATTCTGATTACCCCTTCCCCCAATCTGCTCTCCCTTCTATCACCCCCTCCTTCTCTTATCCCCTTCCCTTGTATTTTCCTGTAGGGCAAGATAGATTTCTATACCCCATTGCCTGTATATCTTGTTTCCCAGTTGCAATGCACTCGTTATTGAGGGGAAATTTAGGTTCTTGCAGTGTCACAGCATTAAAATGCTCATGCCCTATAGCTGATTTCTGATAGGTCTTTGCCTGCTAAATGTAATGCATGTTTACAACTTGAGGTCAAGGCCCTATGGCCATTCTGCCTCATTCTTTCCACCCCTGTCCCTACCTTATCCCTGAAGCTGTAGAAATTAAGTGTTATCCCATGACTTTCTGCCTACACATACTCTTTCTATCACTCTTTGCAGCACAGACATTATTCTTTGAGTACACCAGCCTTAAGACATCAAGCTCCTTGGATTTTAACCCTAATTATTCTTTTTAATATTCAGAAAACTTTCATGACCACTCAGGACCTTTTTTCTATCTTGGTTACTTTGAACAAGGGATATCATCTTGAAACTTCAGTGTACAGGTCTTTAAATCCTAGGAGTAAATATTCAATCAATCCATAAACATTTATTAAGTGCCCGTAATGTGCCAGGCATTTTACTAATAAGGTTTTTTTTTCCATCCAAAGCCCCTCCTTTACTAAATGAACAATCTTTGTGTTCTGTCAGAGAGGGTATTGTAATATATTTTCCCATGGTGAACATACTAATTTTCTAATAATTTCACATTTATTATATAGCACTATGCTTATAACAACATAGTAGTAAACTGAATTCATGTACCTGTTATACAGTGTGCTTTTCCAATATTTTGTGTTCCCCCCTCATTGCATCCAGGGGGTAGTGGAAACTCATTACTACAGGGTGTCCCTAAAGTCTGGACACATAGGAAATCTCATTAACATCCCATTAACCGGTTCTCCCAAGACTCAATGTTGTTCATCGACTTCTTTTTTTGCGGTATGCTGAAGGAGAAGGTGTACTTAATGAGAACCACAGATGCAACACACTTGATTGAATGCATAAAGAGTGAATGTGCTAAAATTGATGGAGTTATTGCATCGAGTTCACGTGAATCTTGCAAAGTGCATCAACCTTTGCATCAGGAATGATGGAAACCATATTGAAGATGTTATTTGTTAATATTCCAATTAGATAAAATGTTGTTAAAAATTTCATTCATTTCTTAAAGATATGCATTTTTGCCTGTGTCCAGACTTTAGGAACACCTTGTATTATCCAAAACTGGTCGTCTTATGCTAATATTTTCATTCTCTTATTGGCTCTGAGCCTTTATGGCCTTCTCCCATGCTGGTTCTCACTTCATAGAGATCCTAAGATTGTCATTCCCTTAAATGTTTGCTTAGATAAAATTCAGATGAGGTTCCTGAGCTTTTTTTTTTTAATTGCTTTTTCTCCCTTCCTTCAAGTAAATATTTGTTGAACGAACGAATGAATGGACATATTCCATTTCAAGTCGATCCCAAAATCACTCTCTTTAGTGGTAAGGCCTCAGTGTTTTCCTCCTCAACCTTATTGTGTATACTCTTGACTCTTTTTCAACTTTGAACAAGGACTGATCCTTTGCACTTGCTGAAGTTCTATTTTAATTACATTTGGCCACAAATGCTATTTGCACTTCCTTTTGGGAGTATGCTTACCTGAATCACAATTCTAATTGATGTAAGGACAAAGCAGGCCTTTTGCTGAGCATACTAGAGAGAACTTCAGTTTGCTTTTAAAAGAAATTCAACTTGAGTAAGTCAGTTAACCCCCCGGCCTCAGTTTCCTCATCCATAAAATGGGAAGAAAGTACTAGATGGCCTCTGATATCCCTTCTGACTCTATATCCATGACTTATAACCAAGTGATTATTACTCTATTGAGAGTTTCAAGTAATTAGCCCCAAGATAAAAAGGCCAGGAAGACTGAGTCATTCCTTGAGTTTTCTTGACTGGGAGAGAAAAGTTACAGGTCAAAGTTGAGACACAAGAAACATCTAGAATGGCAAAGTAGAAAGAGACTTAATGATCAAAGCCAAATGACCCACTGGGTTCAAGTTCAAACTCTATCTCCTATCAACTATGCAAAAAAGCCTCATCTTCTCTGTGCTTTGATCTTTCCATCTGTAAAATGGAATAATACATTAACTGCAGGGCTGCTGTAAGGACAGACTTTATATAGAGTATAAAGCCTGTATTCTCGTGGGCTATTATGTAGGGGAAATAAAAGGGAGAATTCACTTTACTCATTAACCATACTTCCTAAATTTCCTAGGCCAGTCCTGGTTGGTGGTAGTGGTGATGTGTATCTGTGTGTCCTTTCCAATGAGAAAACTGCCTCTGCCATTCAGATCAGCATCAGATTCAGATCTACAACATAGTAGAGAATTGCCTGGACACTGATAGGTTAATGAACTTACCCAGGGTAACATAGCTGGTAGGTGTCAGAGGTGGTATTTGAGCTCATATCTTCCTGGCTCCAAGGTCAGCTCTCTACCTACCATGTTGCTTCTCATGTAATTTACATTTCATATATAATATCATTAATATATTTTATATTATATATAATGTGATATATAGTAAACCAAATTATATTTTAAACATATTGTGGAAATTTGCAATGTAAAGGAAAACAAAATCTGGTTCCAAGTAAGATGATTCTTTTATAAGATAAATGGTCCTCTCAAGGATGGAGCATGCTACCTTTTTCCTGACAGGGAGGTGATGGACTATAGAGAATGAGACACAAAGTTTTGGACATGTTCTTGTTTAGTTGTGACTGACTTTTCATGACCCCACGGACCAATGCTGTCCAAAGAGTTTTCTTGGCAAAGATATTGGAATGGTTTACCTTTTTCTTCTCCAATAAGAACATGACCATGAGAACATTGGATGTGACCAATGCACAAATTTGATTTTCTTAACTACGCATATTTGTTACAAGGGTTTTCTTTTTATTGGGCAGCAAGAACAGATGGGAAATAAATGCTTAATAATTGAGAGAAATTCATTTACAAATAAAAGTCAATTCTCTGAATTACTTAGTATAGTGCCTGGCACATAGTAGGAGATTGATAAATGCTTATTGACTTTACTTGACTTGGAATGTGACCAAAAAATAAAAGAAAAAAAGTCATCTATTTTGTAAATCAGGCTTTCTTAAAGTATATACAGTAGCCCAAATTGAGATTAATCATGTAAAAGATCTCTTCTGGTTCTATGATATGAATACATGAAATCTATAATATATGATTACTCAGAAATGGATGCTAGAGCTAGAAGAGATCTTGGAAATCACTATTCAGTCTGCTCATTTTACAAATGTGGAATCTCTAGGAAAATGAAGTAACTTCCCAAAGTCACAGGAGCAGAATCAGGAATAGAATGTTGGTCTTCTAAGTGCAAGTGTGGTTATCTGTCCATTACTCCATCTTGCCATAAATGAAGGTGAGCATAAATGGGGAGGGGAGGGATAAATGTGCTAGTTCTTGCACATGGCAGGCTTTCCACAAAGAGTCAACATTCAATAAGCATTTATTAAGTGCTTACTATGTGCCTGGCACTGGGCCAAGTGCTGTGAATACAAATCCACTGGGGGAAGGTGGAAGAAGGCAGTCATATAAAGAAAATCAAGAATGCAGCTTGGAGAGGAATGAGACATGGCTGGCGTGGCCCCCTTCTTAAATGGGGGTTCTTGGAAGAGCTGTCCGATCACATGGAGGGACCACAGGATGTCAGGAGGGCAACCTTGAGAGGATTCACTTGTTTGGACTCTCTCCAAAAACACCTATTTTGAAGTGGCAGGCAACAATCTATACAAATAATTAAAAATATTGAAGAAAAATTATTACCGAAAGGAGATATGAAATAAAAAAACCAAATGATTTAGCTTTTTCTTTTTTTTTAATGCATCATTCACTGTGTGAATCTTTTGCCTCGTCTATCACAATTTCTCTGTCTAGACTAGTCATTTTCCATGTCTTCGAGGCTTTCCTATCCCAGAATTCCAAATCTTTATTCAATACTGAGGTGGGGATTGAAGGGAATAGAGTATATGCAAACATCAGAGCCACATTTCCAGTCTAGAAGTCAATCCATAAACATTTATTAAGTGCCTACTATGTGCCAGACACCCTGCTAAGTGCTGGAGATACAAATAAAAGTTTTAAAAAAAAGTCCTTGCCCTCAAGGAGCTTATAGATGGGTGGGAGAAAACAACCCACAAAAGGAAGCTGAAAAGGGTGGGGGTTGGGGAAGAGAGGAGTACCCAGCAGGTGCATGATAGAGATGTCCAAAAGCTCCAAGCATCTGGGGGAAATGGGAAGAAGATGGTGATGAGCCCCTTTTTAAAATAGATTCCCTAGAGAACTATAGTCCTGCCTTCCCGTCAGAGGTGCCAACCAGAGGGGCAGCAGGTACTGTTAAGTGAGGACCAGTCAGACTCAATCTTGCAGAATAGTGAGATTTTCCAAAGACAAGTTTCCCAAGGAAGGAAGGCATATTGGAGAGTTACAGAGAAGTCTGAAAGCAGCGTGGCTGGGAGGAAATGGCAAAAAATAATAAGGGAAAAGGTAAAAAGCAAAAGTAATATATTTCAGCTTAATCTCTATCATGCAGGGATCCACATAAGGTGAAAATAAGCTCAGATAATGTCACAAAATTCTAGTATCTTCCCTCTGTTGATGATCTGCAATGGATCCAATTCAAAACTTATTTGTATATAGTTTGTTTGCATGTTTTCTCCCCCATTTTGTTGTGAGCTCCTCAAAGGCAGGGTCTGTTTTTTGCCACTCTTTTTGTCCTAGTGCTTAGCACAGTGCCTGGCACATAGTAGGTGCTGAAACAGTATTTTATGACTGACTGACAAAATAAATGGTTTAAGTAATTAAGTAAATTCAAGTGGTGAAATGGTTGTACTGAACAATAAAAGATGAGTTACAAAAACCAATTCTCTCTTGTTGACTCATCAAAGATTATTTTCAAGGGATATATTTGTGCTGCTGGATGCCTTCCTCCCTCACATCCCCAAAGTTGAAGTCTTATAATCTTTAGGCTGATCCATTAACTCTTCTTAGAACTTAGAACTTAGAACATCAACAGACTCAAGAAAAGAGCCCATGTAACCATTTCCCAGGACTAAGCAACTTTGAGCAAAAGAAAGAAGTTTCGGTTTTATCATCTTTCTCCCCTCCCCCCTCCTTCTTCTTTCCTTTTTTTTTTTTTTTAACAAATCTAATTACAATTAATTGCCCTCCCAGAAATCACAGCCATTTTACTAGCTTGCAGTTTCCTTTTGCTGAACATTTGTTTCAATGTTGAACTGAATCCATGAGACGGTTAGAATGCATATAATTATGTTTATCTTCCTGATTTCTTCTCCTACTGGGATTCTTATCTGTCTCAGCAGTCTGGTGTAGTAGCAAGACCAATCAATCAGAGGCAGCTAGGAGGCAACCTCAATATGTTGAGGCATTTCTGCTCATGTAGATTTTATAGCATCAGGAGCCAAAGGCAGATTTTATTTTGCCATAAACCCATTAAACAAATGAACATGCAGGAAAAATAATTCATTTGATCTCCCCCATCCAAAACATATGAAGTACAGTACAACTCTTCTGAAGTGAGTTGTTTGAGATAGACATAAAATTGCCAATCGAATAAATGATAATGAGCAAATTACCTACTTGTTATTAAGAGAGTAGAGTAGACCTAAAAAAAAGGAAAGCCATCAATTTTTCAATTACCAAGTCATCTTTTATAATATGAAACAGTGCATGAAATTCAAAATGTAAAAGTTAGCTCAAGAGAGAACCTTTGAAACATGTGAATGGCCAGACTTGGGACAAGACCTTCCATGACTTTAGGCTGTTTCCTCTGCTGGAGATTGAATAAGGGCCAATGACAGAAGGTTGAACTCAGGGAGGGACCAACAGTACCCTTTGGTGATAAACAGCCTGACTTGCTTGCCAAGTACATGCCCAGGTAACGGGGCATGGGCAAGAGTTGGTACTAGCATCATAGACACACATGGCACATTTCAGAAGGGTAGATACCAAGGAGATTTTATTTAAGTGGATATTTATTGAACATTCAGTCATGGAGGACCTTATTTTTCTTCTTCAAGCAGACGAAGAAGCGAAAACTTAGGATCATAGTGATGAATTTAGAAATAGAAGGGATTTGAGAGGCCATCTAGGTATCTAGGAGAATAGAGCACTGGGCCTGGAGTCAGGAAGACCTCTGAGTTCAAATCCAGAATCAGACTCTTAGTAGCTTTGTGGCCTTGGGCATGTCATAAAGATAACTGCCTTAGTTCCTCAAATGTAAAAAGGGGATCGTAATAGCACCTACCTTATGTTGTGAGGATCAGATGAGATAATGGTTGCAGAAGTCCTCAGCACAATACCTGGAACATAGTAGTCTTAATAAATGTTTGTTTCCTTTCTTCAGTCTGGTCCAACCCCATCATTTTACAGATAAAGAAAAGAGGTGTAGGGAGGGTAAACTGACTTGCCTAAAGTCACACAGGAATAAATGCAGGATTTAAACCCAGGTCCTTTGAGTCCAGAACCATTACTCAAATCTAAACTTTAAAAATGAGTCACAAAATCTATCTCTCTTTCTGAATATGTGTATATATACATACACACATATACATAGCTATATACCTTTACGTACCTATATACGTACATACCTATATAATATATTACACTACACATGTGTGTGTATGTACACATATGCATACATGTATATATATATACATATATATATACACATGCGTGTGTTTATTTATATGAATGAATGAATAGATGTGTTTGTACCTGGGCATAGGCAACATACCCTAGGTGCAAGCCTTTGGTCAAGTTGAGAAATAAGAACAGATAGAATCAAATAGTGATTGAGAAGAAAGGAAATGAGATGGTGTCTGGGGGTCAATAGCAGGATGCGAGGGGGGAATACTGGATTCTGTATAAAATGGTATTTTTGTGGCCCTGCATTTCGCTTCTTTTTCTGTTCAGACAAGCTCCCTGAGCCTGGTCCTCACTTTCCAGCTTCTTCTAAATTCCAGTTGCTTGGCAGCACTGCTTGCTAAGGAAGTTAGCCTTATCTAATCAAAAGTGGATAGTTAACATGTCAGAGATAATAGAATCTGCATGGAATTTGGAGCAGAAACAACTTTTTAACATTCTGGATCTTTCCTTTTCCTTTTTCAAAATGCTGGTTAGATGCCAGTAATTTCATCTTAATCACTAGTATGATAATAATATCTAATATTTCTATAATGCTTTAAGATTTGTAAAGTGCCTTACAAATGCTGCCTCATTTGATTTTCACAACAGTCCCAGGAGATAGGTACTATTATTTTCCCCATTTTAAAGTTGAGAAAACTGAGGCAGAGGTTAAGGGATTTGCCCAGGAATTGACTAGTAAGTATCTAAGGCTGGATTAGAACTCATGGCTTCCTTAATCTGTTTCCCCCTTCCCCATCATAACACCTGTAGTCACAGTCGTTATTGTAATGAAGGATATCCGTATCTGGGTATTAGTTTTAACTATTGCATAGATGAATATAAATAAGCAAGGAAACAAACCATCATACCTTCTGTAGACATTCTTCTTGTTTCTACAAATTCACTCCAACAAGTATTTATTACATTTCTACTCTAGAGAAGGCACGGGTCTAGGGATGCAAATATGCTTACCGCATTAGCTGGCACATTGGCTTGTTACCCAACCTGGCCCTTGCATTCTAGTGAATAGGCGAGAGGTGGATGATCATAATACAAATTTGAGTGGTGTCAATGCATAGAAGAGGTCAAAAAGAGATCTGGGGAAGGAAAGCCTAGATCAATCTGGGGGTGGTGAGGAGTTGAAAAGGGACCGGAGAAGACGTGATGGAGCTGAACCTCAGAGAAAAGCAGGTATTTCAATAGGCAGAGAAATGGCAGGAGTGTGGTGAAGCTTCCTTTCATTTTAGGTTCTTCTTCTCTCTTGCCTCTTCCATCTTCTGACATTCACCCACTTCCTTCCTCTTTCCCCCTTCACGTTGCATTGTATCTTTGCCCATTCTTTCTTGTCCTGGTTGCATCTTGCCCTGTACCCTTTGACTCATTGACATTCCTGCTCCATATTGGTACTTCCAGCCTTTCTTGCTACTGCTATGACTTGGCAAGTTCTCCTTCGAGGTTCACATTATCTTTAAATTAGTTTATCACCAAACCCACGTTGGTGACACCACGAATGGCGTGCTAGGCTTGGGAAGACCTGAATTCAAAGCCTGTCTCAGACACTCATTTGTTGTGTAATTGGGGGCGTGTCACTCAACTTCTCTCAGCCTCAGTTTCTTTGTTGTTAAAATAGGGACAAGCTTTCCAGGGTTGTCACAAGGCTCAAATGAAATAACATATGTAAAGTACTTTAAAAGTTTAAAGAGCTATATAAGCGCTAGCTGTAATTATTACTTGTTATCCTGGAAACTATGAGCTACTAACCCCTGCATCCCACCCAGGGCATTATCCCTCCTTTCCCAACGAGGGAAGTGCCTGGCCCACAGTGCCCAACTCCTACCCTCATATGAGGGGACTTCAACATATATGCCCAGTTCCTAAATTTACTCAACTCCCATGACCTACTTCTCTACTCCACCTTAGTCACAAATAGGAATGGTCATACCTTTATTCTTACAATAATGCGTACCTATTGGCTTTTTCCTAATCTTCTTCCTTTGTTGCTGACCTTTGTGCAACATTTGACTGTTGGTCACCTTTGCCTCCTGAATGTGCTCTCCTCTCTGGGTGTTTAAGACACTACCGTGTCTTGGTTTTCATCCTCTCTGTCAGACCACTCCTTTCCTCTTCCCTAGTTTAAGGGATCTCCATCTATGTCAAGTCCATTAGTTGACAGTATCCCTCCATGCTCTGTCCTGGACCCTCTTCTCTTTTCTCTCTATACTCTCTCACGTGGTGACCTTACCAGCTCCCTTAGGGTCATTTATGCAGATGATTTCCAGATTTCTATATCTAGGCCTACTCCTTTCTATGCACTATCTCTGCATCACTAAATGCCTACTAGACATTTTGATGAGATGGCCTGGACATCTTTAACTCAACATATCCAAACTGAAATCGTTATCTTCCCCCCTGCCCAAACCTTCTCCTCTTCCAAACTTCCCTAAAACCATCTTTCTAGTCATACAGGTTCAAAACCCCAGCATCATCCTGATCTCTTTACTCTCATTCTATATATTTAATCACTCAACAAAGTCTTGTCGTTTCTCTTTATAACATTTCTCACTTATGTTCTTTTCGGGTAACTAACACAGCCACCACCCTCGTTCCAGTCCTCTTCCCCTCTTACCTGGATGTGCTATTATAATAATCTCCTAAGTGATCTCCTGGCATCATCTTCCTCCCTCCCATGCATCCTCCATTCAGATGCCAAAGTGATTGTCCTAAACTAACCAAGGTTTGACCATGTTACTTCCCTAAGTCAATAAACTCCTCTGGCTCCCTGTTTCTTCTAGGATCAAATAAGATCCCCCTTTTTAGCATTAAATCTCTTCCCAACTTGGTCCCTTTTTACCTTTCTGATTGTGTTATATGTTACTCCCCTCCACACATTCTGCAGTCCAGCCAATACTGGCCTACTTGCTCCTCCTCACAGATCATACTCCATTTCCTGTCTCCATGTTTTTGTCCTGGGTGTCTCCCTTGCTTGGAATGCTCCTTACCCCTACCCGTTAGGTCTCTAGTTTCCTTCAAAAACATGGCTCAATTGTCACCTTCCAAGAGGCATTTTCTTGTCCCTTCATTTGCTAATGACTTCTCCTATCTCAAATGAGATCATATTTGGACAGTGCTTAGCAAAGTACCTGGCATATAGTAGGCATTTAATAAATGCTTGTTCTTTTCTTTCCCTTCCCTTCTGTGGTTGTTTTGTATTTATTCTGAATATACATTTTATATGCCTATTTGTGTGCATGTTTTCTGCCCCATTAAAATGGAAAATCTTTGAGGGCGGGACTGTTTTGTGCTTGGCATGGTGCCTGGCACAGAGGAAGTAAGCATTTAATAAATGGTTGCCAATTGATTGATTAGTCCATGCCCTGCACCAATACACCGAGGCCAGAGAATGCAACACAAAATCAGGAAGTGACTAGTACACCCAAACGACTGAATTGTGATCTAGTGAGATAATATTCGTAAAGCACTTAGCACAGTGCCTAGCGCATAGTAGGGGCTTAGTGATATTCCATTCAATTAGGTAAAGGATAATGGTTTAAAATAAAGCTAGCAGGAGCAGGTAGGAGCTAGATTTTAAAAGGCTTTGAATGCCAGACTTACTTGCATTTTGCTCTGTAGGCAGTGATATTTTTGATCAGAGATCAGTGAGTTTGCAAAGTTTTCAGTTAATTGTTTGTGAAGTCATATTTTATCATCCGTTTGTACCTGAATTATAGTTATGAAATAGTGCCTGTATTTTAAAAGTTCCTGCAATTTATTCTTTTGAAGCTTGTTAGCTATGAATTCACAAGTGAAATTAATTTTACTGATTGGCACAAGTTGTTTGATCTGGGCATTCATTAGAAGAGAAAATGTGTTTGCTCTCCCTGTACCACTATCGGGCAGCTGGAGGCAGAGTGGCCCCATCTACATGCATCGCTTTGTAAGACATCCTGGACTAACTCTGGAAAACAACCACCCATAATTTGGATTTCAAACATTTGCTGCTCACCTTGATACACTGCCAGTTTTCCACAATACCAATTGCTGGTTTAAAGGGGGTTTATATTTCTGCACATTCATAAGGAGCCACAGGGAGCAGGGTGGCTGCCAGGGATGCATTTGGAAAACCTCCATCCTCCTCCTTGGGCCAAAGGTGTTTGTTCTATGTTTCCTTTTGCACCAGACCAATAGAAGTGATAGACTGAGTTAGACCAGGTATCCTTCCAGCTGGCTCTCATATGGCACCAACAAACAGAACTACAGACTCAAAAGGTTAGTGTAATGCCACAAACTCTGGTGACTTCCCTGAGGATGGTTTTAGGAATCTGTGATCCATGAAATCATTGAATATAGTCTTTGGGAGGCTTTGTGAAATAGAAGAAAGAGTCTTGGACTGAGCCCTGGGCCCTCTTCCTGGCTCCCACCTGGAATCACAAGAACGTTAGAGCCCCAAGAGGATGTGAGAACTTGAATCCAGCCCCTCCTTTAATGGACGAAGAAATCGAGCTCCCAATTGGCAAAGCTGACAAAGAGAGTCAAAGGCAGATGTGGGACCAATTCCAACTCTAGTCCTCTCTGCATGACGCCATGCTGCCCAGCTAACTTTGGACGTTACTGCTGCTGATGACAGATTGCATTCCTATGCGTTTTCTTGACAACAGCCCTGGGAGGTAGTTGGCACATGTATTATTTTCCTCATTCTACAGAAGAGGAAACTGAGGAAAAGTCACTTGGCCTTTCTAGGCTTCCATTTCCTACTCTGGAAAAGGGGAGAGTTGGATTGGATGACCTCTGAGCATCCACTTTGCCCCCTTCATCCACCTCTTTGCACAGGCTCATTAATCACTCTGGCCAATGATGCACTTCTCCAAATAGAGTTTTGGGCTAATCTTTGAACAATAGACATGTAGTCTGTCCTTGTCTCCCTATTTGGAGCCTCTCCATCTTAACAGGACGTAGCCAAAATTATGCTTCATTGGTATAATCTTGTAAATTCTTTCATAAATTCGCAAAATTTTATTCAGCAACTACTATGTGAAGGAAAGGCAGTATTAGTAACTCACATTTCTAAAGAACCTAGATTTACCAAGACTTATAGATTATAAGATCTCCAAAGACTTTTCTTTAAAACAACTCTGAAGTATAAATATTGTTTATCTCCATTTTACAGATAAGAAAACAGACTTAAGGAGGGGAAGTGATTCTTCAGAGTCTCAGATCTAATAGATAGAAGTGCTGGTCTCATGGTCTCAACTATGGTCTCATGACTTTCCTCTCCCCTACTGTGGACAGCTACCAGCATATTTGTTCCTTATATTTTATGCAATTTAAATCTAAAAGTCTAGAGGTTGTGATGTTCCCAAATTAGACACCTATCAGAATCAATAGATGAGGCTAAATCTTCTGGTCTATGGTCCAGCACCAAAGTTAGAACACAATTTTTTCCTTGTATGCAGGAGACAATAATGGCAAATCATGGTACCTAATTTGAATATATGACTGTTCTGAAATTCACTAGCAAATCACACTGCTTTCCAGAGTATGAAACTGTTTAATTACAGAGCATTACACTATAGTTACTACTCAATTGAACAAGGCAATAGGGTAATTAACAAAATGATAAGCACCTTGGTTCCTCTCATTCTGTCGAACACAGAACACTCAATTTTCACTTTTTGTTGACTTGTCATTGCCTTTTTGGCCAGAAATATGGATGTTTCCACAGATACTTTGAGAGCAAAGAATATGATTTTGTTTGGAGGGGTGAAAGAGCTGAAAGTTGGCTCATCAGGCCATACTATAATGGTCTGAATGACTTCCTATCCCTTATTCCCCCTAACCTTTGCAGCTTGGACTATTTTACCCCCATCTCTAGGTTCTAGGCTATGGGATCAATCTGAGTCAAGAAAGAGGCAATAGCAGTGACTCTCTCCCAGGCATTCCCTGGCTCTAATGCTAGTCCTAGGCTGACTATGAGACCCAAGTATCTTGTTCCTCTAGTTCCATAGCAACTAGATTTCTATGTGACTTCTTCCTACCTGGTGCCCCAATTCCCCACATGGCCCAGATTTCCTACTTCTGAACTCGTCCTCCCATGAACAGATTCTGCTGCTGGATATTCCCCAACCAACACTGACGGATTCTCCATTTAAACTTTTCCCTGTTGTCAGACACTTAAGCCCAGGTGATACTCTCCCTTGCTCTTCCCCTAATTGGTTAGAAACCATGGATCTTGGACCCAGTTCATAGTGCTTGTATCTTACCTGTCCTTTACCACCAGAAATTGGTCTCTTGGTTGGGACCTGACTTCCGGTAGTGAGGGAGGAGCACATTTCAACTGTTTAGTGGATAGCATCAGCTTGCCCATTGAGCTGTTCAGCTTAGAATTCCTGATAAGCAACATATTGTGGCCACATTTTGGCTGTTTTCCTGAATGCAAAATAAAGCCTCCCTGCAGATGGTGGTTTGTCATTTTTAACACCCATGTGAGCTCCATGGAGCTAAAATTGAGGTTTGAATAATGAGGGAAATGCTGAATGACTAATTCCTAACAGCTCATAGTAATGTAGGTGACTGGGTTAGTTAAAATAGATTTACAAGTGTGAAAAAACATTTTAAGATGTTATGAAGATGCCATTTGATGCATCTGTCAAAAACTAAAATGATGTCATTAAAAAACTCTAGTTGCCCTAATTAATCTTTCTATATTTTTCCTTTTCTTTTGATACATGTTGAAGCATAATCAATGAAGAAAATCAATCTGACATATAGGGGGCTTTCCTCTTCTTCCTTTAATCAGGAGCTTGGGTTCAAATCCTGCCTCAGACATTTACTAGCTGTGAGACCCTGGGCAAGTCACAACTTCTCTGGGCCGCAGTTTCCCCATGTGTAAATGAAGGGTTTTGACCTGAAGATGTCGAAAGTTCCTTCCAGCTCTAGATCTAGGAACCTGTAACTAGGCTTAGCCTATCTGCATCAGATTCCTTTTGCTGTTAAAAAAAAAAAAAGAAGAGGAAGAGCCACATCTTCATCTCTTTCTTTCTCTCTCTCTGTCTCTGTCTCTCTCTCTCTCGCCATATGTTTGGTGACTTGGAAAAAGGGTAGACATAATGGATCTCCTTACTTTCTTGTATCAAACAAGTTGCTCCCTAAGTCACCTGGGAATTGCTTCATTGAACTTTGACATTGAACTGAGACATTGAACATAACAGTGAATAATAAACCCTACATCTTCAGTATATGGAGGAAAACAAAGCCCCACCCATGTTTATTTAATACATTCAGACACGGAAGTGAATTGAACACCATCTTCCTTTGGTGACTTCAGTGTCGTTGTTGGAACAATAAACACGGCAGAGAGACAGAAACCATATTTTTTTGCAGACTCACCATGCTGTTCTTTAGTTTACATGTTCTAAACATAGATGAGGCATTACTCGTTCATTTAAAACAATTATTAAGGAGGAAAGATATTCACTACTAGCTACCAGTCCACAGAAAAAGAAATACATTAAAACATGAAGATAAGCAGGACTTGTTCCTGAAAAATATTGTGTAACTCTAGCCACTGAATTGATGGACTTAATTGGTAAGGACAGCTGTACACACAGTCAACTTCCAGGGAACACTACTGGGGGCCTGATGACAAGGAAGAGGAGATGCCAAGAGTTGAAGGAAGAATACAGAACGAAAGACAGGAGTACTTTGCCTCCATTCCCTCCTCCCAGAGACAAAACATATGAGGGGGGAATCATCCAATTCCTTTGAAAAATAAGATCCGGAATCCCCTGCCAGAGCCATTATCTTGTCATAGGAGTTAAGAGTGGCAATAAAAAAATGGTGATCATTGGATAGAGCACTAGCCCTCCGGAGGACCTGAGTTCAAATCCAGTTTCAGACACTTGATACTTACTAGCTGTGTGGCCTTGGGCAAGTCACTTAACCCCGATTGCCTCTTCAAGGACAAAACAACAACCAAAAGTCCCGTGAGGCTCAGAGTTAGCAAAGTTCACTGGCAGCAGTCCCTCCCCAAAATCTGTCTTCTTCACATTGTAACTAAAGATTCGTTTAAGCCAAATTGCTCCTCCTAAAATATAAGGCTTCTGGATGGGCTAAGCCTATTCATAGGGTCATAGATTTAGAGGTGGAAGGGATCTTAGACATGGTCGAGTCACATCCCCTCATCTTACAGATCAGGTAATTTAAAGGCTTCAGAAAGTTAACTCATTGGCACGGGGTCACGCAGGTAGTAAGTTTCTGGTCTTCATTCTAAATCCTTGCCGCTTTTACTCATACTAGATATGAATCCTTTAACCAAATTGTCTATCCCTTAACAATTAAGGCTATTTAAAAATGGAATGGGATGTTTTGGGAGATAGTGTATTCTCCCTCACTGAGGGTTTCCAAGCAGAAGGCTCATGACCATTTGTCAGGTGTGGTATAGAAAGTACTCTGCAAGGGAAGGGTTAGATTAGGTAACCTCTGAGCTTCCTTCCAAGCAGAAATTTTGTGCTTCTGAGACCTATAGAAATAGCAATTTTGACTTTCTTGGAGGTGTAGGGTCTGGGGAGTGGAAGAGAGATAACTTGGAAGGATAGGGTTTGCAAGGGGAGAAGGGTAGCTTTAGATAGCTCAATGACAGCCACTCATGAGCTGAGTGTCTTAGAGCAGGGTAAAGATTTCCCAGGAGGTAGAAGGGAAGCAATAACAAATGTAATGTGAGATTTTACGTGGTAGAAACAAAAATCTTTGGGCCCCAGAACATCACATCAGAGTCTCTATTTGCCCCTGACTGTTTATTCTTGAACAGAGTATTATATAAAGTGTAACGTTGGTCAAAGTATATATGAGGGGGGAGGGGATGAGAGACATGAAGAGGGAGAGAGGGAGGAGCAGAAGGGAGGGGGAGAGAGAGAGAAAGTATGTGTGTTAATCAGTGTAACTTAAACCAGTATAAATAGGGAGCAAAGAGAAGGGAAAGGCACATTCTTGCCTGGAGCAAAGAATAGAAAGTACCCATAGAGATGAGGACTGAATGGAGTGTCAGTTTTCCTATTTTAGTCTTCAAGCCTTTTTGCCTCCTTTCTAATAAATATTCCATGATAGTTCAAGCAAGAAGTCATCAGCTTAGCTTTTAAATTATACCAAATATTGAATTAGATACATTGGTTTATAATACACACACACACATATAGAGCAGCTTTATGGCTACTAAACCTCATCATTGTCTCCTTCAGTGTTTACTTTCTCTCACACCTACCCCTCCCCTCATCACATGCCCACAGTTGCAGCCTAGCCACCCACATTCTAGCTTGCACAACTAATCCGTGGTCCTACGATTGATCAGACCTGGCCCTGGGAGCAGTGGACCCAGCCACACAAAGGATGCACATTTCATAGTAACTGTGAGCCAAATACAAATCACACGGGAAAAAGAAAGGAAAACAGATGCAGATGCTCTTTGTCAGTCTAGCCTTGCCCCTCTAAAGTGGTTGAAAGTGGGAAATAAGACATCCCAAGCATTCTAAATGGAATTGTAGCAATGAAAATAAATCCTTTTGCTTTGTAAATGTATCTATCTTTTAAAAATGTTTAGAAACTGTATCTTCTGGTTACCAAGTTTTCTAAAGTGCGGTGACCTGGAGCAAAGAATAGGAGGCATGCACAGAGAGCAGTGCTCAGGGTTGAGTGGAGCATCAATTTTCCTATTTTAGTCTTCAAGCTTCTCTTTGAATTAGACCAAGTTTTTGAAGAAAAAATGTTTTTAAGCTTTATGTTCTCAGATTCTTTATGAGCAAGCTCCTGATCTGGCCTATAGAATCATTGAATGTCAGAAGTGGGATGGGTTCTTCTTAGATAATCTAGCCCAAATTTCCCATTTTACAGGTGAGGAAATTGAAGTCTAGAGGGAGGAGAAGACTCGGGTCCAGTCTAATTGAAAAGGCAACAAACAAGGCATATAACACTATTAATAAGATGATTTTGAGGCAGTTTACAAAGGTCAGATGAGATATCAACATTGGTTCAAAGGAAGAGAGCACTCTCTTTAAGCTAGAACGGTCTTAGAAGGCTTCATGGAAGAAGGTAGGCTCAAGTTGGTTTATGAAGAGTGGGAAGATGGAAGGTATTCCAGGCTAGGAGGTAAGGGGTGAACAAATCACTGTGGACTATTTGGGGGAGCACTGAGCAGGCCAGCCTGGTAGGTGTGTTCTTATTTCTCTTTTTTTGGGCGGGGGAGGGGGAAAGGCAAGGCAATTGGGTTTAAGTGACTTGCCCAAAGTCACACAGCTAGTAAGTGTGTCAAACGTCTGAGGCCAGATTTGAAGTCAGGTCTTCCTGACTCCCGGGCCAGTGCTCTACTCACTGCGCCACCTAGCTGCCCCTAGGTTTGTTCTTAAAGAACAATTTTTACGGAATTTCTGCAGATTTGAAATTCTGGGATTGAACGTTTGGTCTCAAAAATCCCAAGATAAAATAGTTGACTTATCTAGTCATTGTTGAATAAATGAACTATATATTGTCATGGGATTAAAAAATTATTAAACACCTTCATGCAAAGGAATGTGCTTGATTATGTGGAAACTATAAAGACGATTGACATGACCCTTGACCCAAAGGAGCTTAGTCTCTTAGGGAAAATAAGATAGAGACACATGTAACTATAATACAATTTGTAGTGTGGCTAGTTTCATAAGAGAGGCACCAGGTTGTTGGGAATATGCATCCTCAAACACATCTTCAGTTGGCTTCCAGGTAGTTTTATCTTGTGTTGTCAGTGTAAGGAAAGAGAGAAGAAAGAGTTTTCTTCATCCTCTGTGTCTAGAAGATCTGTCAAATCAGCCTTGGCCACCCCCACAGTAAAACAACCTATTAAAATTATTGCTGGCTGATACAACGTTGACTTATAGCCCAGCAACCCGATGGCCTAGGTAGAAAGAGGAGTAGTATCTTTCTTTCATTCTTACACACCCTCTGTATAAAAGAGGTTTGGGGAATTTGTAAAGCACAATCTTTTATTTCTGCCTCTTGCTAGGTAGCACAGTAGATGGAGAGCTGGATCTGGAATCAAGAAAACCTAAGTTTCAAAGTTAGCCTCAGACACTTTCTAGAGTATATAACCCTGGGCGAGTCACTTAACTAACCTTTGTCGGTCTCAGTTTCCTTAACTGTAAAATAGCGATAATTCTAATAGCACCTACCTCTCAAAGTTGTTGTGAAGTCAAATGAGATATTTGTAAAATGCTCAGCACAGCACTCGTCACATAGTAGATACTGAATAAATTTTTTTCTTTCTTTCCTTTTCATACCAAAAATATCACATGTAATAATTCTTTTGATGAAAATATAGTATTTTGGAAGAGAAAATGTCACTAATATTAAGTCTAATAAAACTTCTACTTATATCATGTGAAATATCAGAGCAAACCCAGATTAAAATGTAATTGGGAAATATTTAACAAAATAAATTAAAATACATTAGAACATAGATAATGTTAATAAGTGATTTTCTAAGTGATTCTTATGTGTGGTTTAATAGCCTCTGTTTCTATATGTTTCTATATCACTAGAGAATTAGAGTATTCAGGTTTCTATTCTTATTTTAATAAAGTCTCAATAATAATTTCTTTTTAATAGCCTAAGGAAAAGAGAGAGGAGGATTTTGGAAGTGATGTGTGGGAAGAGAAGAGGGCTTTTGGGTAGGGTAGGGGAACCTTCAAAAGAACAGCCAAATACATATGGAAAATTCACTTGTAAGGCAGATCCCACTGACTAAAAAAAAGTTTTTACTTCATCTGAGTGTTCTTGTGATTATAATCAGAATTTCACTTACCCATCTGGCGTCTTTCACATTTTGTAGTTAGAATAGAGTAACGGATGTACTATACCTAAAGACTGATGCATTGACCTTGGTTATTTCAATGCTAAGCAGGCACAAGATGTGAGAGTCCTCTTTACATGGAGGTGTGCCAATAAGATGTAGTCTTACTTTGAGAGCTGCATTTATCAGTAACAGAAAAAATTATCATAGAGATTACAGCACATCTCAAGGCCATAAATATTCAAAATTTTCACTATCAGCTGCTTGGCACTTTGAGACTCACTGCAGAATGCCACATATATATGTGTTTCCACCCTTCCAATCTGGCCTACCTATGCTGGAGAAAATGACTCTCTTCCTACCCTCTGTATATCATACAATCTTGAAATTCCATCTGCTGGGTAAAGCCCTGATTTCTCCAATGTAGAAGTGATCCCTCCATGGAATCTAAAATTTTATCCTCTCATTAAGCATAACTCATTTATTCTAATTTGTGTAACATTTATCTCTGTCACATCTAATCACTCCTCCTAGATAAAGTCTTTGAAAGAATGAGATTAGGCTTGTCCTAACTGAATGCTTTAGTGACTCTGTGATCTCATAAGTATGAGTACTTCCTCCAGTAGCACAGATCACGGAGGACCATCTTGTGTTATCCTTCTTCCTGTGCTCTCATAAATTTTGAGTAGTGATCTCTCTGGTGCACTGGCAAGAGTCTCCTCTGTCTGCTGATATTCTATGGGTGACTGCAGTGCTTAAACCATCACTCTCTTGCTACATGGCAAATCCACACCTTATGCTAATTACATAATTGCTGATATCTTTTATTTAACTTCTTGTGTGTCATTGGTAACATTCGGCACCCTGCTTAATCCAACTATTCATTATCCTTTGGGGTCATATTTTTTTTCAGTTGTCTTCACATAGTAGGTATTTAATAAATGAATTGCATGTCTTGTGATTCAAATTCATCTCTCCAGATTAGGAATGTTTTTAATTTTCTGAAAGTGCTGAAACATCCATTTATGTTTCTTAAACATTCAATTTGATTTTGCCATTTTGAATTTCCCCTTTTGTTATCACCGTTTCAATATGACACTTATGTATGTATATATGATATGTCACTAATGCTAGGTAGTGGACTTAATATAATCAGTCAACGAGGATTTATTAAATTCCTAGAGTGTACCAGGTACTGTCTTAGCCATCGAGGATACAAGTGCAAAGAATTCAACAATTTCTACTTATGTGGGGCTTATGTCCCAATGGGGAAGACATCAAGAACTTATGTGAGCATAAGGATATATGTAAGCATAGGATAAATAAGAAGAGAATAAGTAAAATGCAAAATAGTTTGATACAAAGTAGTTTGAGAGGAAGGAAACTAGCATTTAGGGGATCAGGAAGGGTTCCATGTGGAAGGTGGTACTTGAGCTGCTTCTTGAAGGAAGAGAGGGATTCCGTGATGTGGAGGTGAGGAGAGATTGCATTGAAGACATGGAAGATAGGAGTTGGAATGTTGTCAGTGGGGACTAGAGACAAGACCAGTATGTCTAGATTAGGAAGTGTGGGAGGGGAAGTAATGTCCAATGAGCCAGAAAGGTAAGGACTAGGTTATGAAGGCCTTTAAAAGCACAGAAGAGTATTTTCTATTTAATCCAGGAGTTGATAGGGAGCCATTGGAGTTGATTGAGTAGAGGAGTTATTTGGTCAGATCTGTACTTAAGGAAAATTACTTTGGCATCAGTGTGGAGGATTTACTAGAATGCAAGAGATTTGAGGTGGGAGACTAATTAGAAGGCTGTTGGAATAATCTATGCAAGAGATGATTAATATCTAAACTAAGATGGTAGCAATGCGAGTAGAGAGAAGCAAGAGATGTCATGTTGGTAGAAGTAGCAAGATTTGGCAACTGATTGGATATGTGAGATGAGGGAAAATGAGGTGTCCAGTTGAGGATAATGCTGAGGTAACCCACCTGGGAGAATGGAAGGGTGGTGGTATCCTCAACAAAAATAGGTTAGTTTGGGAGAGGGAAGGGTGCTGGGAGAAAGATAATGAGTTCAGTTTGGGGCATGCCAAGTTTGAGATGTTTGTAGAAGATTCAGTTTGAAATGTTCAACATTGGTGATGTTGACATTGGTGATAGAGGGGTCTTGAAGCTTACAATGATAAAACTGACCACATTAATCTGTATTTGTAAATATCAGTATTTTTTTCTGTGTGCACTTAAGATGCCTTTTAATTTATTTAAATCTCTGTTCAAAATACATTCTGCATAAGAGATGTAGAACCTTTCTATAATACATAAATCAGGTATGTAGAACCTTTCTGTTATATATAGATCAAGCTTGTGCCCAAGAATTAAAGGAGCTATCATGTATACATTTAGAGGGCTCTAATAATTAGAGGCCTTTTATGATGCTAATTTGGTCATTTAAACATAGCAAATTTATTGTTTAGTAACCAAGATCTAAACACACATAACAGTGTTATTCACATACAAAAACTCACTTTTATTAAATTTTTAAGCATTCTGCTACAAAACAATGAACTTTATTTAAACCGTATTGAGGTAAGAAACAGTCTATTGCAGAAATTTCATTAGTTTTTCATTTCTCTCAAGATTTTCCTACTTTGGAGTCGATTTTGTCTGCCAAATCATAGATTAGGCCAGTCAAGTCTCAGTTCAGCAGATTTTTTTTAAATAATGAAAATTAAAGTAAATAATGTCAACAGCACTAAAGTCAGATTCCACTAATTCATCATTTATGAAAATTTTCAAAGATATTGGGCTGAATTCCAGATTCAGACTGTATAAAAAAGAGGAAACTAAGGGAAAATGTAGTATAAACAAGACTTTGTAAGTATTTTAACTTCATTATAAAAACAAAGATCTCTTTAAAAGAAACTTTGAAAAATTCATTGCAAGTAAATCAAAATGCTAAACACAGGCAGTCTTTTCTTTTTCTTTCTTTATTAAACTCTACCCACCAGGATTTTTGTTTTTTTAACCAATCATTAGATTACATGCAGAAATGTAATAATACTGCTTCTTCACAAATGCTCTATAATTCATAGTTTTTTCCCACTAATTCAGATCATCTTTTTATTTTATTGAATTTAATTTACTAAGATTTTACTGTATAATGCCCTCATAAATAGCTACTCAGTGAAGGTAAGATTTAGTTTTTGCCAATTAAGAATGCCAATCTCATGAATTTTACTTCTTTGCTTCCTCTTGAAAGGCAGGCTACCTAACATTGTTGTAAATAGGATTCATAGATGTCAAACTTGGAGAGACCTCAGAAACCACCTCTTCTAATCCCCTCATTTTGCAGTTTAGGAAACTGAGGCCCATAACATTTACAAAGCACTTTGAAAACTTTAATGTGATAGTTGTTGCTAGCAGTGATATAACCCAGATTACACAGATAGTAAGTGGAAGGAATAGAATTAGAACCCGAATCTCTTCCCACTGTGCCCTGCTGCCTCAATAGTTTGTCTTTATTTAGAAATCAGGTATAAATATTTTTAGCAATAGTTAAAGTAACCAAATGCTAATAATCTGCATGAAACCTCCCCCACCCCATATTGTTTTGTGCCTATCAGTTATTGCGAGTTACCAAGAGGTAATTTGGCTGATTGAGTCAGTGGAAATTGCTATTAAAATATTATGGAAGTACTCAGCATACTTACATCTTCCAGCCTTTGGGATTTCCAAAGTAAGCATCATTAAATATGTTGTGAGGATCAGCAGGTCTTGTCTTTTAAATTATGAGCAATTCCAAAGAATATTACATTCATAATCTTTAAATATAGCCAGGACTTTTTCTCCTTTGATCATGTTCTCTTCCCAGTGGGCTTAGAATCATTTGGTTGTTTTTTGTTTTTTGTTTTTTAAAGTTTGATCTGGAAGGGAATCCGGAAGTCATTTTCTCAAAACCACTCAGTTCACAAATTGAAGCCCATTTGAAATGACTCATTCCCAGGCAAATCAGTGGCAGATCCAGGACAAAAAGCCAGGCCTGTCTACTCCCAGGCAAATGGTCTTTGCATGCCACAATGGTGCTTCTTAGTTACCACCTTTTATTGTCATTGTTCAGTCATGTCCAACTCTTTGTGACTCCATTTGGGGTTTTGTTGACAGAGATACTGGAGGGGCTTGCCATTTCCTTCTCCAGCTCATTTTACAGGTGAGAAAACTGAGGCAAACAAGGTTCAATGACTTGCCCAGGGTCACACAGCTAGTAAGTGTCTGAGACCAGATTTAAACTTGGGAAGATGAGTCTTCCTTACTGCAGGTCCGGTGGTCTGTCCACTGCATCACCTGGCTGCCTTTTGAGCATGATAGACAGTAAATATTTGTTTAATGCAATATCTTTCACAGGATCAGAATTCCATATCTGGAAGGAATCTTAGAGCTCATGTAGTCCAACCCCTTCATTTTACATTTTAAAGGCTACTGAAGTCCCAAGAGATTGACAGACTCATTGTATAAAAATTGCATTTATTTTGAAATTTCATCTCCAGTGTTTCTGATGTGGTCTTGAAAGTTCTCTATTCTCTACCTCAGTAGGAAAGATTGGTCTTCAGCAGAGGATATAAAGCAGCACCAAACTGTCTAGAGCATATGCCTTTTGAAAGCTAATATATTAAAGATTTTAAAAAATAAACACAAGACAAAAGCAAAGTGTATCTCATCAAACTCAGGCAAACATGTTGGATTTTACAAGCTGCCACAGTGAGTTAAACTGCAAACCTTTCAGCTTTTCCAGTATGTTTTGCTTCTTCCCATTTTCATCAGCTACAATTTTTATCCTTTACCCTGAGGCTGGAAGAGTAGAAAACTAACATACTAATTGTAATAAGTTCCAAAATCTGTGGTACTTGGTACCTCAGGTAGAATAGGAGTTCTTATCCTGAGTGGTTTTTTTTTAATTTTAAATTGTATTTCAATATAATTTGTTTCCTTTGTAATATTATACATTTTAGTTCATGTAATAAAAAGTATTTACTCTGAGGATGAGTCCATAATCTCCACCAGATTACTAAAGGGGTCCATGACACAAAAAAAGATTGAACTGCAGTATAGAATGTGTATTTTTAAATCATATTTATTTAACATTCATTTTTTTCAATTCCGAGTTCCAAATTTTCTCCCTCTCTAACCACACCCCACCCATTGAGAAAGCAAACAGTAGGATATTCATTATATATGTGATGCCACATAAAATGTGTGTTATAATATTACACTCTCCAGTTAGCATATAATCAACCTTAGAGGTCACCAAATATGATCTTTTTCTCAGCAATCCCATCTGTAATATACCTGGCAGGTTGGTCATTCAGCCTTAGCTTGAAACCATCTAGTGATAAGGAAAAAGTGTTTCTGATAATGTACTTCATAGGAAATGCAGGGGGGGAGGGGAGGGGGTCTGGGGGTTTTAGTGGCCTCCAAGACCAATGTGAGTCGGCTGTCTGACTTGACTGCCAAAAAGTCTTATGCTGTCTTAGACTAGATTGAGAGGCATAGTGCCTTGAATGGGGGAAGTACAAATTCTATTTTACCCTGACCTAGTTAGACACCATGTGGACTAAGGGTCTATTTCTGGACACCATATTTTATTCTGTTTTCTTTTAGGCAATCAGGATTAAGTGACTTGCCCAGGGTAACATCTAGTAGGTGTCTGAGCTCAATTTTGAACTCAGGTCCTCCTGACTCCAGTGCTGGTGTACCACCTAGCTTTCCCTGGTCACCATATTGTAGAAAAGATAGAGATCAGCTGGAGTTTGTCTATAAGAAAGTAGGCACAGTGGTGAAAAGACTGGCCACATGCTGAACAAAGACTGGTAGAAAGATCTGTTAAAGTTTCATTGAAGAAGAGAAGGTGTGAGGAATGAGGGGATAATGGTCTTTAACAATTTAAAGAGTTGTCCTGCTGAAGGGAGGTTAGTGATTACAAAGGATAGAACCAGGAGCACTTGCTGGAAATTAAAGAGAGGAGCCCTCAGACTCGTTGTTAAGAAGAAACTTCCCAATAGAGCTACCCAAAAGTAGAGTGGGATGTGGTGGGAGGTGGTGGCTTTCTCCTCATTGGAGGGTATCATGCAGTGACCTGACCAGTTGTTGGGGATTTTGGAGAAGGAAATCTTGGTCCATTGCAGGTTAGAATAGATGGCCCATGAGGTCCCTTCCAATATTTGCCCTCTCTGATTCTGTGAGTTCACTATGGAGAGGCCACTGGAAGTTCACAGTCAGAAGACCTGATCTCAATTCTAAAAACTTTCTAGTTATGTAACAATGTGCATACTCCATAACCTCAAACTTTTTCCCCCATGCCCTCTCAGGCATTGTAATAACACTGCATTTTCACCACTCTTCCAATATGTAACCCTATGCAACTAACACGTGCTTATTTTAACTTAGTGTGGCTGTTGTCAGTGAATATTCTAGCACAAATGGGGAAATTCTTCCACCCTACTTTTAAATAGAAGAAATGAGAAGAAAACTAGCAGGGACTAGTTGGTTCTGAGATTGTCCAATAAAATGCAGTCTTCACCAGCACCCTAATGGTTAATTTCATGGGAGTCCTTGAGAGAGTTCCACCAAAAGGTCAGCTCTACATTGACTTAATTTGTGACCATCACCTGTGGTAGGAAGGGCGGGGGGATACCATACCTGTGGTTTCATAGTGTAAGCGATTCTTGGTGTGGAGACTCCCTCTACTTATGCAGATTGGCAACTTGGCTATAACTTAAGATCTGAGAGAGTTGCCTTGGAAGCTAAGTGTTTTACCCAGAGTCGCACAGTCAGCATGTATTAGGATCAGAATTTGAACCCCAGGATTCTTGATTCTAATGCTGGCTCCCTTGCCACATACCTTCCCCTGGTAGAAATTCTACACAGAGAGAGCAGAATGGCCAGACTGGATCTGGACAAGACTTGCTGCCACATTCATTTATTGTGGGCAACAGGAAGTGAGGGGGTTCAGAAATCACCCAGGTATCTGCTTTGTGAGGGATACTAAAAGCTATAGTCTAAATGAATATAGAGACAATAAGGTAATTGAAACAATGGAATAAAAACACAAACAGTGAAGAAAAAAGTAAAATCTAACCATGTTGGCAAAACTGGGCCAGGAAATCACTGTAAGGAATATCAATGGAATTGGGGATTTTTATATTAGAATAGAAATATACTGCTTTGCGATTCAGGAGAGGGCAGCTAGGTGGTTCAGTGGATAGAGCACTGGGCCTAGAGTCAGGAAGACTCATCTTTTTTTAACTCAAATTTGGTCTCAGACACTTACTAGTCGTGTGACCCCTGGGCAAGTCACTTAACCCTGTTTGTCTCAGTACCCCATCTGTAAAAATGAGCTGGAGAAGGAAATGTCAAACCACTTCAGTATCTCTGCCAAGAAAACCCCCAAATGGTATTTAAATGACTCAGCAACAACAAAAAACAAACAAATAACAAAACTGTGAGTACTAGCCCTGAAGTCAGGAGGAACTGAGTTCAAATGCAGACTCAGACACTTATTAGCTGTGTGACCTTGGGCAAGTCACTTGACCCTGATTGCCTCCAAAAAAATATTCAGGGGACTTGGGTACCAGTTCTAGCTCTCCTATTTATTCATTCTGTGATCCTCGGCAAGTCATTTTCCTTTTTAGTTTCCTCATGTGAAAAATGAAGGAGAGGGATTAGCTCTCCAAAGTGCTTTCCAAATCTGCCATTTTGTTTTGTAATAAATGTAATTACTCATGATGTACAAAATCCATAGCTGTATGAGTTTAAACTCTTCTCCAAACAATTTTTTTCTTTTGTTTTCTTTGCCTATTTATGGTGGATTAAGTTGCAGCTCTTGCTTTAAATAGTGGCAGGATATTTGCAGGACTATATTAGGCATAGAAGTGAAGGGAGATGGTAAGTTTCATAAACATTGGAAGTCAGGTCAGTTTGGTTGACATTTTGCTGAAAAGAAAGTTCATTGCTATCACACTCCATTTCACTTTGTAGGGGTTCACAGGATTAAGTCACTTGAAAGACAGTTGGTTCTAGGTCAAGCTACTTGTCATTCTTTCTTTGGCCAGAGATCTGAACCAAATTGTTTAAAAAAAAACCCTGCAGTGTGAAGAAGCCTTGTTTGGATATCATATGTCTTAAACTCAGCCTTGTCTTAGGAGGCTATTGAAGCTTTTGGTTTCAAATGTTACCCATCTGTCCTCCTGTGAGTGTTTAGCATAAATCCAGGTTACTTTAGAGCATTAGCACAAAGTGGCACCAGAATGCCTTCTTCAAAGCTGAAGCATATTCCTAGACTATTTATATTTTTTGAAGATGGCACGGAAACTGGCATCCTTTTTGATATTGGAGAGAGTGCATTCTTTAAATTTTATTTTTAATTATGTTCAGAATAGAGAAAACATGGCGATTTACATCCTGTCCTCTTGCTGGTAGGACAAACTAAATGGCTGGTTTGCATCCATGGTTTCCTTCCATTGGAGTTTCATATGTAGTGGAATGGTTGTTTAGAGAACAGGTGATACTGGTAACCTAAAGCAATCAACTACCTCCTAGAAGAAGAGTGCCCATTCCCCCCCTCCCCCCGTTCCCAATAGAGGTGTTAGCTCAATAGCATCACATCTAGACACCTCTGTGAGATCTCCACAGATGAAATCACAGTGCTTGACTTAGTAGAAATAGAAAGCAATGTAGCATTGTGCAAAGAACGCTCAGTGTGGGATTAGAATAACCCACATCCATACATAGGTGGTACAGTAGAAAGTCAGGCCTGGAGTCAGGAAGTTCTGGGTTCAAGTCCCACTTTGACACTTACTAGTTGTGTGATTCTGGGCGAGTGACTTAGCCTCTGTTTGCCTCGATGTCCTCATCTGTAAAACAGCAATAATAACACCTGCCTCACAGGGTCATTGTGAGGATAAACTGAGATAATATTTGAAAGGTACTATGTAAAGCTTACAGTGCTATTAGCTGTTGTGATTATTATATTGTACCCTGAGGTTTGCAAAGTACATTACACATGTTATCTTATTTGATACTTTGCATAATGAAGTCAGTGTGGGATTTGAACTCAGGTCTTCCTGACTCCAGGTCCAGCATTCTATCCATCGTCCTATCTAGCAACCTAAGGTTGAATCTTAGCTTTGGCACTTTTTTTTGTGCCAGTGTGAGCTGTACCTATGAAGTGATTATAGCAATACTTATCCTACTTCCCTCAGAGAGCCGTTGTGAAGGATCGTGCTTTGTAAACTTTAAATCATCATGGAATTGTGAGTTGTTTGTTTCTTTTGTGGCACATCTCATGGTAACAGCCTGTTTACTGTTTGGCTCTTGCACAAAACCCAAACCGTCATTCTCTATACCCATTTTTTTTTTTTTACTAAATTTTCCAGTATCCACTGCTTTCATTATTGGTGCCTCTGACTTTAGCCATCTAAACACTATGAATAACCCAGACTTTGAGATCCATAATGATAGCTCACCTACATATGAAGCCATCATGTCTTACATGCTGTGTGATTTGTAGGACCTCAGAATGACCCCTTTACCTATCTCTACTGGTTCTTAAAATTGCACTCATGTTCATCAGTTTTATCCCATCCTTCCCTTTTAAAATGCCGGTGCCTTCTGTACACTTACACGGGTCCATGGTCCAATCAGTGTGGATAATCCCTTCACTGGTATAGTATCCGGTTTGATCTTTGTCCATATATTTCCATAGATCACCTCTAGAGGATCCTTCCTCACATTAGAGGCTTTATTCTCTCTTCTAATATTTCATGGATGCCAATGCAACATTAAGGTCCCTCCTACCTAGATTATTGGGCATCCTAATTGATCTCCTTTCCTCCAATATTTGGGATAATTTAGATTAGTGGTATCAAAATCAAATAGAAATGGGGGCCACCAAACCATAAGAAAGATCTCTGAAGGCTGCATATTGACTTTGTTTTACGATGTAATATTATCTGTGTTCTATGGTACTTTTATTTATTTTGTTAAATATTTCCCAATTATATTTTAATCTGGTCTGGAACCCCCAGGGATTGTGGTAAGCGCTGTGTCACTTTGAGCTAAGTAGAAGTGGCAGCCATCACAGTCTTATCTTTTTGCGATTTGTTCCACATTAAGTTTTCCATTGCCTTTTGAAGATATCTGTTTTCCTCTGTCTTTTATTTTGGGCTATAAAAATGAGGAAAAGTAATCTGCCAATTAAAAGAGAATGTTTTAAGCAATTGCTATTTGCCGGGAATAGGAAGGGAAAGAAGAGAGGACTTGAGAGTGGGTCCAAAACAGCCTCTGTGCTCAAGGACCTCCCATTCTGATGGAGAAGACAATATAGTGAAAACTAGGCTTGTTTGTCCTTCATTCTTGAAGAGGACCATGACGTCAGGGAGATGATGACATGACTTGCAATTGACTTTGATTTGAGTGAGGGAGGCCTGTGCAAGGTCACCAGCCTCACTTTCTCCCCTAGAGCCATCTGGGCCCAGTGGTCTGATATTCACCAGGATGACTGGAAATGGCCCCAATGCAATGGGAGACCTTGGCCCTTTAAGGCTAAGATCTTTTCATGTACTCACTTTGAGTGAGGCAACACCCATTCAGTGACTAAGCCTCTTTAAGAAGTGAGTCAAGGGATGGCCCCTTTAATAAAAAAAAAAATCAAACTGGGAGGCGAAGACCCTCAGGGTTGCTGGCCAAAAGAGAAAGCTACTATGTACATTCACTCTGAGTCGGGAGGGCCCAAAAAATATCCAATAAGTAGTGCTTGGGTACCTGTTTATTGGGCACCTATTGTTGTCCAATCTATGAGCACACAGATGGATGGAGAATAGATGAGAGGTGATCTCAAGTTTCTGCAGCACAAAGCCAGGCTAGAAGGGAGGTGATTGGTGTCATTGTCTTGGTCATTGTCTTCCTTCTTTGAAATGCTCTGACCTGGATGGAACCACTTCCAAGGAAATGCTTCAGCTGAGTTCAGTTAAAAAAAAATAAGGGGCAAGGAGGGAGTGATCAAGAGCCTCTTAGCATAACCATTAGAGACCCTTCCCTTTTCTGCCAAAAGTAGATCTGCTGAAGAATTCCTAGTTTGCTTGGTAATTAAATCTTTCAGTAGGTAGAGAAGATGATGAGGGGAACTGCCATTCGAGATCTGGTTCATGCTGATGAAGGAAAACTGCTTCTTGGTCATTTGAAAGTGACAGGAATTGTGGGGAGCAGTCAGCATGGTATCATGGCTGGAACAGTCAATTTGGAGTCAGAAGGCCTGGGTTCCTGCTTCGGCTTGGAAGCTCTACTCAAGTCACTTGCCTAAGTCTGGTGCAATGTTAATTATATATAATACGACGAAATTTAATACCTGTAAAGCCCTATTCTTGAATTTAAACAAAATTAACTATACAAGAGAGGGAAGACAGGGGTAGAAGATATTTAATAGGAAAAGGACTGGGGGGTTTTAATGTACCTAAGGCCTCATATGAGCCTACAGGATTACATGGAAGCCAAAAAATCTAATGTCATCTTGGACGACATTAACAGAAGTATAATTCCAGAGCAGTGGATGCTAAACGATATGATAATCCTTTTGTACTCTACTATAGTAATCAGTATAGTTTTGGGGTACTGCTAGGTGGGTGCAGTGAATAGAGTGCTGGGTCTGGAGTCTGCTTTCTGGACTCAACGTTCTGAGTTCAAATCTGGCTTCAGACACTTACTACCTGTTTGACCCTGGACAAATCACTTAACTTTGCCTCAGTTTCCTCATCTGTAAGATGAGATGCAGAAGGAAATGGCAAACTACTCCATTATATTTGTTATGAAAACACTCCAAAAAAGGGATCACAGAAAGTTGGGTGTTACTGAAACAACTGAACAACAACAACAACATAATAGCCAGACTACGCCTGGGGTATTCTGTTCAGTTTGATACAACACATTTTAGAAAGCATATTGATGGAGGTGGAGCCAACATGGTGGAGTAAAGGCAGGGATTCCCCTTAGCTCTCCCCCAAACCCCTCCAAATACATTTAAATAATGACTCTAAACAAATTCTAGAGCAGTACAACCCACAAAAAGACTAAGTGAAACCATTTTCCCGCCCAAGACAGCCTAGAAGGTTGGCAGGAAAGGTCTCTTGCACCAGATAAAGAGGAGTGCAGTCCAGCGCAGGCCACACCAGCACAGATGAGGCCCCAGCAGGCCTTGGGGCGACTGAATCAATGGCAGCAGTGGAGGTTCCCAGACTTCTTAGCCTCTAGGTGGTAAGAGAATCAGACAAGTCAGAAGGAGATTCCCAGGGGTCCCTTTGCTGGCACCAGGGTGGATGTGGATCTCACTCCTGGATCTTAGTCTCAGCATCAGAAAGAACACTGGAACAACAGATCTTACAACCACCTGGGAGCAGGGACCCTCGTCACAGTTCTAGGGTAGGGTCACGCACAAACCAGTGCACAATACAGGAGAGTAGTAAACACATCTCCCCCAGATCATACCACCTTGGAAGATCCAAATCGCTATTGATGAGAGAAATGCAAATTAAACAACTCTGAGCTGCTACCTCCCACTTGTCAGGTTTGCTAATGTGACAGAAAAGGAAAATGACCAATGTTGGAGGGGATATGGGAAAATTAAAACACTGATGTCCTGTTGGTGAAGTTGTATACTGATTCAACCCTTCTGGAGAGCATTTTGGAGCTATGCCCAAAGGGCTATAAAAGCATGCATACCCTTTAACCAAGCAATACCACTTCTAGGTCTCTATCCCAAAGAAACAAAAAAAAAAAAAAGGGAAAAAAGGAAAAAGACCTATGTGTCAAATTATTTATAGCATCTCTTGGTGGCAAAGAATTGGAAATTGAGGGCATGTCCATCAGTTGGGGAAATGGCTGAACAAGTTATTGTATATGATTGTGATGGAATACTAATGGTGAGCAGTATGATTTCAGTAAAACATAGAAAAACTTACATGAACCGATACAAAGGGAAATGAGCAGAACAAGGAGAACATTGTACACAGTAATAGCAATATTGTATAATGATCTACTATGAATAACTTAGTTCTTCTTAGCAATACAGTGACCCAAGACAGTTCTGTAGGACTTATGATGAAAGGTGCTGTTTCCAGAGAAAGCATTGGTAGAGCATGAGTGCAAATCAAAGATACTTTTTCTTTACTTTCTTTATTTTTCTTGTTTTATTTTTGTCTGTGTTTTCTTTCACAGAATGCTTTACATGGAAATGTGTTTTGCACGACAACACGTGTATAACCTGTGTCAAATTGCCTTCTCAATTGGGGTTGGGTAGGGAGGGAGGGAGAGAATTTGGAAGTGAAAATTTGAAACAGAAGAATGTCAAGATGGTTTTTACATGTAATTTGGAAAAAATAAAATATTAAATAAGATTTTTTAAAAAGAAAGCATATTGATTAGTTGGTGAGGGTCTGAAAGAGGGTGGCCAGGTTGTTGAGGGGATTGAAATCATGTAATCTTTTTTGAGACTTCTCATTCATAGCAATAGTTTTTTATAGGAATGATATAGAATGGCTGAACCAATACATGTCTAAACTCAAGCATTTGTATGTAAATGCTGAAGATGATTTGAATTCTGAACACCAAGGTTCTATCTTTTAGGCATCATTAATTCCATAATGATGGGAGTTAACATGCAGAGTACTCTTGGAGGTTGGCAACTGTTCACACTTAAACCTGGGTTCCATCAACTTTGTTGCTGGCTGTATGTGTTTCTGGGCTTTCTCCCAGGAACATAACTTTGGTCCATAAGCACTAAGTATGGTACTTTTCTGCGTTACCTATTAAGTGAGAAATAAGAGCGTCAGAGCCAGCTGTCACATGTGCCTGCCAGTTCTGAAGGATGATATACAAAGGGGAAGGAGAATTTATTGTGCTCAGGAAACTGAGTTAGAAGAACCAATTTAAAGGCAGACCACTTTATTGCCTATGATGAGCTCAGGCAAAATATTGACTTGGTTAGAACTAGTGAATAAAAGACACCTCTAACAATGTAAATCAAATCATCTTACCATAATTTAAAAAGTAAAGTGACATTTATGAATACTTCCTAATTCTTCAGGCTAAGAAATAAATTGGCTACTTTACTTTAGGGCTTTGCATTTCACCTAAGAGTTAAAGTAACACAGAGCTAATCTTTCAGGAAGGATAGGTACAGTGGATAGAATAATGGCCTTGATGTCAGGAAGACTCATAGAATTCATGAATTCAAACACTTACTAGCTACATGATCCTGGGTAAGTCACTTAATCCTGTTTGCCTCAGTTTCCTCATCTGTAAAATGAGCTAGAGAAAGAAATGGCAAACCACTCCAGTATCTTTGCCAAGAAAACCCCAAATGGGGTCACATAGAGTTGGATGCAACCGAAATGCCACAGCGATAACAAATCTTTCAGGACAGTTTAAGAGCTCTGACTCTAGAATCAGAGGATCTGGGTTCAAATCTTGCCCCTAATTTTGTGACCTTGGGCAAGCAATTTACTGTCCCTGCTCCTCAGTAACTTCATCTGGAAAAGACTGGACTAGATGGATTCTTTTGTCCCTTCTGTCTTTAAGCTCTATAGTCTTATCATTTTTAACCTAATTTCTAATTTAACTTCTGAACCTCAGTTTCCTCAGGCAGAAAATGAGGGAATGAACCAGATGGCTGTGTGGTCCCCCGTATCTTTAGCTCTATAATATTATGACCCCAATCTAATTTCTAAATTAAATCCCTATCCAATGTATAGATAATGCATGACTGTAATAAGGACTGCATTTTGATCAATATATTAAATATTTTTGTAAGGAAAAGCAGTCAGTTAAACATAACTGTTTGCCATATGGGTTGTTTCTTTTTTCTCCTTTAAAAGGAATAGACCATGTCTGACCCATTTTACAATTGCTATAGCACTTTCCTGAGGTAAAATTCCACAATGGAAAATAGTTTCAGCTGATGTTCACATGTACTGAGCCTAAACTTGCCCCTATATATATATATAGAGGTGGTCATGACTTCAGATTCTATTTGGTTTCATTAAAAAAATGACTTAATCAGAGTCTAGAACAAGGATGGACCACTGAATGTTGCCCTAGCCACTAGAGTGGGCACTTAAATGGAAAGAATACTGGCTTCATATCAAACAATACCATGAACTCATAAGTCTGGTGATGGATACCATATTGGCAACCATACACGAGCAGCCAAATGTCTTCATAAAGCTCTGATTCCAGAACTATACATTTTTCATTAGGCAGCCTATCACCCTTAGCCAATTTTGGCTTTAAACTGCTCAAGCCCTCTTAAAATATTCATAAATAAGCTTTTTAACAAGAACTCACTAAAAATTGGCAAGAACAAAATCTAATTAGGGAAATCAGGGCCCCAGAACCATTTTTGTGAACACTCTTAGACACCTCCAATGTACAGAGTTCTTTGCACTAGTGATAGGACTGAGAGTCAAGATGGTGGGGGCATTTCCAGCTTTTCTTCATGCACCACTGATGGCTCCGTTCCAAGCTAAGGGAATACTTGAAACGCCGTCTCCTCTAGCAGCATGAAAACACTCTAGGAATTTGATGCTTTCCAGAATAATTTGTGGTTGTTATGCAAGCCTAGCCTTACAATCAAAGACACTTTATCAGTGTCTAACAAAAGAGATTGGACTTACTTGGGTTTTAAGTTGTCTAGAGAGAATTCTCAGTGGTGGATTTGTTGATGGTTTTAGTATAAATAGAATTCATGAATTTTTATTAGTCACCTAAGAACAGCCTTTTCGTTTCAAGTTAGGCTCTTTTTAAGGGTCCACACACAACAATGTTTTTTTTTTTTTCGTGAGCGGGAAAGGGTTTTTACTTGACCGGCAACTTGGTCATTTCACATTCTGACATGTTAGGCAACCTGAAATCGAGAAACCTATACAAGCTCTTTTTTCTAAGGAAAAGGATGCATTAACTTAAAGATGAAAAGGTAAGAAAGACTCAGTGGCCTCTTAGAATAGTATTTTCTTTTGGAATGCCAAATCTTTTGCAAATATTTCCACTGCTATTCAAGCAAGAAGTGAGAAATACCTGAAAAACAAAAGCCAAAGCCAGGAATCTGGAGGTATGGCTTTTAATCCTAGCTCTACAATTTATTACCTGTGTCACCTTGGGCAAGTCACAGATCCTGAGTTTCCTCATCCTTAAAATAAAGGGATTGGATAAGGTGATTTCTAAGATGCCTTTAAATTATAGCAGCCTATGAGTCTCCCTCTTTGTTTTGCACCAGTTATTAGAACTTGAAATGAAGTTTTAGGTTTAGTTTTTAAAGTAATAGAGTAGAATTAAAGGTATATTCTTTAAAAAACTGTTGCTAAATTGTTAGTCCTGTGGTCCTTGTTTATCTGTGCTCTAATTTTAGAAGTTGGCTCTGATTTAGTAACAACCCCCTTGAGGTTTTTCTTTTCCATTTACTTTGTCCCTTTAAGGTCAGAATACTGAGAATTATGATACAGGGTTAAAATAAAAATATTTGAAGCAGCCTCCATGTAGCCACATAAAATGTTACTGTCTTCTCTATTGATTTATTTTTTGGCACCTCTTCCAAATATAAGTATCATTAAAGCAACTCAGCATGGAGCTGTTTTTCAATGGCCAGTGTTGATCTCTAGATACTGAAAAGCTAAAAAAAATGCTGTTAACTGTCATGGGGTTTACCTTAGATCAGTGTGTAAAGTTAAGTTCTTTGAGGCCAGGGACTGTTTCATTTTTGTTTGTATCCCCAGGGCCTTTCACATAGTAGGTGCTCAATAAGTGTTTATCAAGTCGAGTGGATGTAACTTTATTGTAAATTCATCAAAGAATAACCCTCTGGTAACTTATAGATCATACCCCTATGGAAGATGAGATGCACTGGGATGTATTCATTTACATTGGAATGTGTTATTCCCCCAGACAGATGATTGAAACCACGTGATCTTGCAGAATCAAAAAATGCAAGTTAATTTGATGTTGGAAAAGTTCTGTGTTATATAATGCGTTGATTGCACTGTCTTCAGTGGATCGAGGGGAGTGTTGTTATTAAAATTCTTATTCCTTCATTATTTTGACTGAATTAGTATTTATTGAATTCTAAGTTAGGGCTAGTGAAAAAGAGAACATGAGAAAGACCCAATTCTTTTCATCTTGTTTGTCTTCATATTCTGTGGCTATGGTGGAGCTATGTGTTCACCTGCACAGGTGCCCCTTCCACAAACACAAATCTTTTCTCCTTCACACTGTCTCATCCTATGGCATGTTTTGTTTCCATTTGCATTCATAAAACCTCCATGGAACATCCTTCTTCTGCTTCTCAGAATATTGTGGGAGTACCCAGGTAGCACTGGGAGCTGTCCATCTGTCCTCTCATTCTTGCTGCATGACTGGCCTATGCCTTTTAAGTCAAACATACCACCAGTGTTGACTTTATTCTAGGCCTTAAAATACCTTTTATTATTTTTGTAACTTTATCATCCCATGATGTTTAATCTTAGTGATTTGAAGTTTGATTTGACATGGTCAGTGTCCATCATATTTCAGTTTTATTGTCATTACCTTGTACCATTTAGTGTGGGCTCCTCTTAGAAGGTGAACTTTAAAGATAATGTTGGAAAGGTAGCTAAGGTGGCTATGTGTATGAAAAATAGAGTGAGAAGTATAATAATAGGAGTGGGGAGAGAAAGCTAGGGAAGACCTGGGAGGAGGAAGAAAACACGGGATCAATGCCCTCGTTCTTGAGGACATTCTGATGTACAGTGTATACATTATCACAGAGCGGAAAGCTTGCCAATCAAAACCTTTTTGACAAATGGTTTCAGATGATTAAGCTTTTTCCTTCCATTTTATTCCCACCCTCCTACAAGGTCCAAGTAAAGTTAAAGTCAAAGCTGTGAAATACATGGAATAGAATGCTCACCTCAGGGAAAGCAAATGGATTGACTAGGAACAGATTGCACAAAAACACAGGTCTAGTGGCAAAATTCAAATGACTTTTTAAATGGTCTTATCTTTTCCTTGGTTTGCATCTATTTAAGGGCATACATTTCCTGTTTGGTCTCAGGGTGGGGAGTTTCCAATGAATGGATGCAGTGACTAGTTCGTCTGAAAACATTATATGCGGAAAGGGAATAAATACAGAATGAGAAACCTAAGCTAAATGGTGTGCTGTACTTGGAATTTGTTCCAGCACTCTTCTGTTTTACCAAGTTGTATTCCCAGGAGGTGGTCTTTCTCTATGATAATGTCTATGCTGAACAACAAGAAATCACTCGTAGCTATCCCAGTGGCGATCATAAGCATCAGATGCTGAAACCAAGCACAGAAAAGTCTGTCTCTCTGGAGCAATCATTTCTTTTCTACACTAATACCTGGGCCTGGCAAAAAGAAAAATAGAGAGGACTCATCTTCATAGCCATCCTCATCCCAGAGTGAGCCACGTTGAATAAAATCTTGTGGGAATAATGACTCGCCATGTCAAATAATATTTTTGAGGCACCTAGATATATTTTGTAATCTAAAAGGAGTCATTTACCAATAATTCCCTCCATCCCAGAGGATAATCTTTTCCTTCTAAAGAAAAACGTATTCACCTTAAGGTATTATGGGATTAAACTGAGTAAGTGCAGTTACCTATGTTGTTAGATTTCGTAAAAGTTCGACATCAGTTACAACAGCACAGAATTACCTCCTTAAACTTAGAGAAATTTTCATAACATTGTTGATTTATTTAAATATTCTCAAATATAATTTTTTAATTTACAAAATAAAAATCACTCAGTATGAACATGTTACTTGCTATTTTCAAATCTAAATGAAGATATTAATTCCTAAAGTGTAAAACCAGTAATAGTGTTTATTTTTGCTATATAATAAATTGTGTCCATGTAAAGCCCTGATTATAAAACAGGGCCAATTCATTCATTCATTGGTGTGGAATTAATTCACTGCTACACCAACAGAATCCTAGTGACATTTTGTGCCACATCCTTTTGTCTAGTGAACAAATTAATGCATAATTTTGTTTTCTACAGGAAGACTGAAGATCTTAATAGCAAACCCTCCAAGGTCAAAATGAATACAGGTATGCTGTCTCTGTTAGTTTTCAAATCTTACGTAGTGATAATCCTGACCCCAAATCATTATTTTTGCATAATGTGCTGTGCTGACACTCGATCTGCAGTAGATGTGATATTAAGACCCTGATCATTAGATAGCATTTAGTCTAGATTTTTACACCCAAGAGCCATGTACAATTGCACTCTCTGTTTTGTTACCTTTTCCTTTGTTCTCCGAATGCATTGTAAAATTCATTGTGATCTTAGAAGAGGATAAAAACCATCCGAACTATGTGTATATGTATTTTTCTATATACCTATAGATTTAAGCCATCCCATAGAATGTCCCTTTTAAAATTACTCAAATTTAAAAGCAAGTTCCTCCAATGGAGTCTCTTTTACATGCCCTCTATCCTACCATCATTATACATGGTATGACTATAAAATAATGGAACAAATTTCCCCAATTCTCCCATCAAACCAGTCTCATTTCACTATGGTTATACCCATATAAATATTATATACACATATTTTTAGAAGAAAACTTTCTACTATGCATTCCAGGAGAATGTGGGGAAGAATGCTATATCTTACTTAGTACTATTGACCAATAAATTTCAGTAGAACTTTAGAACTATCCACTATATTTTGCATAAAGGGTTTCGTTACCTAAGTGATATTTTGTATTATTGGAATGTATTGCTTTGAACTTCAAATTTTCCTTCTCCCCCTCCCCTTTTTTACTTGATATGCTTGCATTCAGTTTCAGGTAATTGAGGACACAGATTTTTGTCCTTGGTTATTTGGAAGCTTAGTGGGCACAGAACCAGTATCTTAGATTGTTAGGTACAAAGGTCCTTAGAGATCATCTAATCCACCATCCTCAACTTACCACTGAGAAAACTGTGGCCTAAAGAAATGAAATGGCTTGCTCATGGTGACCACTGTATTGAATGGAAAGTAGAATAGCAGAGGTTCGAACCTGGGTCTGTTGACTCCAGGTCCCATATTACTTCCAGTTTGCCAAAAAAACTGACCCTCTCCAATCCAGTCTCCTGTCCTCACCAACAGTGTTGTTTCTCAGTTTAATACAAAGAAAGAGGATGGAGAAGGACAATGTAAGACATTTTTTCATCTGAACTTTTTGTCATTTTTGTGTGTGTGTATATGGTTTCTCATGCTGTTCCAGAAACTGACTTGGATTACATGAATAAGTTATGAGTCATTTAGTTAAAGTTCATTCCCACTAATTCCGAGGTTAATAGAGACTCAGTAGAGGCTAGCATTTGGCTTTTGGTAGATGCCTCTGATAAAATACCCTGAGCCCTAAGCAGCCACAAAGAATGCTAATGCAATCAGGCTGGCCAGGAGTAAGAGACCTACGTACAGATGTGGAAGAGAGGAATGTGGGTGGAAGTATAAAGGGCAGATTAGAAGTGAATTTTGGAATAAAGGAAAATGCAATCTAGGGATGAGCCAAAGGAATGAGAACAGGGGGGCTCTCAACTAGGTATAGGAAGTTTTGTTGTTTTGTTTTTAAGAATTTAGAAAAACTAAGTAGTGGAGATACAGTCCACAATTGAAGAAAATTATTAGGAGAAAAGAAGGCATGAAAAATACTTGTGGTGCAACTCAGTTCCCTAACAACAAATAAAGATTTTAATATTTATCCTACACCTACTATGGTTCTCTGAAAGACTCTGAAAGCAAAAAAATAATATCAATATGGGCAAATATATTAACAAAACTTGTATAATGCTTAATGCTGTTACCATCTCATGATATAGTACATGTCAAAAAATCTGTGTGTACTTCAGTAGGAAGGAAAGGAATAAGGAAGCAGCACTTATTAAGCCCATACTATGTGCCAGGCACTGTGTTAAGTGCTTTATAAGCATTATATCATTTATTTTTCACAACAACCTGGAGGGGTAGATGCTATTATGATCTTTATTTTACGTTTGAGTAAACTGAGGCAGACAGAGATTTAAGTGACTTGCTCAAGGTCACAGAATTAGTAAGTATTTGAGACCAGAATTGAACTTGGGTCTTCCCGACTCCATGCCCAGAGCTTTGCCCACTGAGTCACTCAGCTGCCTGCTTCGGTATTTCAAGAACTCCTGGTTTGTTGGTGTGTGTTCTTCCTTTGCCAATACCTCTACGCCTCTATCGACTATCTTTGTGAATTATTGTGCCCCGCTTTTCTCCCTAAATCACCATTCTGATGATGTGCCTCTCCAGACTTAGGTAAATTGTATGTATAACATACATACCTAACTTTCATAGACATGTAATTTAAGACCCTGTTCTTGCCAGTACCCAAGTTACTCCTTAGTTAGGTTCTCAAGAATATATACTTATTTCTTGGATGCTAGAGTTTTATTATGGCACAGGATTATATTATGTCCTGAACCTCTCTGTGCATCTAACATAATTCTGAGAAGTGACTTAGATCCTAGGAAGAATCTTATTCTAATACTATCATTTTATATGCATGTTAATGGATGATAAGATACAAAACTGCATAGAAATTTGATTAATATGTTTTGAAGTCATAGCAATTATAAGCATTTAGTTGCATTTTTTCAAACTGATGTAACAGAATTATTGGAAAAGCTTCTTGCTTTTGAAAAAGTAATGAATTCATCTGTTACATAGGAAGATGATATATAATTTGTTCTCGAGAACTCTGTGGCTAAAGACTGACGATGGTGATGACAATGACCATGACAGTAGTCCTTAGCATACTAAAGTTAGCCTTTAACATCTACTAGTAGACCTTTAGGGAAAGCCTTATACAATCAAAATATATATTATTCAGACATTCAAATATCTGGTGGGATATGTTAAAAAAAACTTCACAGGCTTGTCTTCAAACAAGTATGTGAGATGGTTGAAAGGGTCAGAAAAATCATTTATTTTTCTTTCTGGAATGTCTCAAAAATTTAGATGAGTCCTTCCGCCATAGTATCTCTGTTTTCTCTTCAAAGTGTGACCTGCTATTAGTTAAAGAGACCCTTGCCTGTGTAAAGAGAGGAGGACATAAATTATTCATGGTATGCGACTCACCCATAATGAGTTTTCTAGGGCTAGAAAGAGTTGGTATAAATTATGTAGCTCATTAGAGCAAAGACTGAGCTAGTTACCTAGTTCGAAGGTGAGAACCAACAATGGGCTTCTTTAGGAGAAGCCAATGCATGAGAGGCAGCATCTTCAATCTCAGAATGCCCTGACAGGTTCTCATCTGGAGAACCCTGGGCCAGTTTCTGATCTTGCAGCTCAGAGAAGACAGAGAGGGATCAATGGACATATCCGTCATTTAGATCATCACATTTTTGGCTTCCTAAATGTCCCTCCCTTTTGTGTTAGGCCTTTGATTATAGAGACATGGAAAGAATGCTGAATGAAGTCTCCATTTTCTTTTATGTAAGTTCTCATTCTATTTCAAGCTATCTTGGATACAGAGAGTACATCTTTTGTGACCCTAAATGTCACCAGTCTGAAACCTTCTTTTCTCACTTCTTAACCTGTGTTTCCTCCAGGCTCAAATGAATTAAGAAAATAATGCATTTCCAAATAATTCTGCTTTCAACTCCTTCTGCCCATCCTCTCTCTCCCATTCTCCACCATACCTATTTTTTTTTAATTCTTCACAAATTTCCCATCACACCTCAGTACTGGTAGAAATCCATGTGTCTGTCAAACTGGCTGGCCTTTTATTTTTCATATTGTGATGACACTAAAACCTTTTGTTTCATCCCCAATAAAGTTACCTTTGTGCTTTCATTATTAGTTCTTAGGGGTACGCTGTGAATAAAAATGTATGCTTTATGTTCTTATAGTAAAACCCTCTACAACATACTTTAAGGGAATGTGGGCAAGTAATTACATGTGGAATAAAGTTATCTTTGTTGGTAACTTTACCTTACCATTTTTGGTTCCCTTCCCATGGTTTCCCATTAAACATTATTACCTTCTAACTTTTAAAAATTCTGAATATAATGCGCACATACATAAATGCCAAATAGAACATAAAAAGATTATATATGGAATTGTGGATATCTGTTATGTACAATTTGCTTTTTAAAAAGGTATTATTTTTATTTAAATAATTTATACTCTTTGAGCCTGGATCTACATTTGAGGACTGCTGTTTTATAATATGATTACTAAGAATTATTTTTCAGCAGCAAGATCATTCCACTAATTTAAAGGTATCTTCTGATTGGTTCAGAAACCATGTTAATTAATTAAACCATACCACAGATAACCTCTACTGATATAAATGCACAACAAAATATTTTTCAAATGAGTAATTAGCAAAAGAGGACTTTTGTCCAAAGGTGGCATAGACTATGACTCAGAAAAGAATATGGTTACAAAACACGGTAACTGGCAGTATGCTCGTTTTGGTCACTTTCAACATTTAACTGGGTTATCACCTCTTTTTGGTAGCTGTCTTTTTTTCTGCAGTTTGTCACAAAGAGTTAAATTCTGGGGAACTGGCTCAACTATTTATTGCACATGCCATTAGAAAGATCATTCCAAAGGCCAGAGCTGAGCAGAATATGGGAATGGAACAGGAATGAGTTCATAAACAGAATATTAACCTTCTGATACTTGAAGTATTTTTGCTTCTAGAATTATTCAGAGCACACTGGGATAGTTTTCTTAAGCTTGGCTTTATGTATTTCAAGACTATAAATTTAGGACTTACGGCATAAATACTGTTCAGAAAGGAAAATATTCTCATAAAATGGAATGTGTTGATCTCAGGACAATAGTTTATGTTTACTCTGATTTCATTCTGAACTGATGAAAAACTCATTCTTTCAATGTATAAGTATATGTAACTTTCGATGATAACTATGAGAGGGCCCAAGACTTCCACAACACCAGGCTTTTTTTATGGACCCTGTATGTATCTGGTATGTAATTTCCATAAGAGGTCACACCTTTTTGATTCAATAGTTATTTTGACACAAGTTCAGAAGTCATAAAGAATGAAATTTGATTATTTTAAAAATCTGATTGAACAAGTATGTTGCTATCCCTGCTCACAGAATGACTGATGATAATTAAGGTTTTGCAATGTGAAAAAGTCCATCACCTGTGTTTGAAAACAATGACAGCATGTAACAAAATATTAGGTAGAAAATATTGTGGTTCTTTTATTGAAGCATTTTAATAAAATTTCTGGTTTTACCCAGAGAGAATTTTCAGATGTGTATAGGTGGTAATAGCTTTCACCATTTACTGCTTCAGTGGATGTCTGGCAGATTGCAACTCGAAAAACCCCACAATGTTGCATGTGCTTGCTTCTTTTGCCTCGGGCTCCCCCCTATGTTATTTTGTGCTTTCAGATAGCGGTGGGTGTGTTCGCAAACGTGCTGCCATGTCTGTCACATTAACAGCTGTGAAGAGAGTTCAGAGTTCTCCAAACCTATTGACTGCAGGTATAACTATCTCACTAACTTGCATAATTCTACACTGGAATGGCTTTGTCTAACTTTTCTCTCTTTCTAGTATTATCCTGTTTGGTTGGACAGTGAAGAGCTTATAGCTTCCCAGTACTCAGCTGAGCTCTAATTTTCCTAATCCTATGAATGGCATGCTCATCAATTTTTGTTATTCTAAAAATATTTATTATCCTGGCAGTAAAATCAGTCTGAGGACGTAGTATATTATAATTACAAGAGCCTCTGATGTCTCATGTGAAACACTAAAAAAAACTAATGCATGATCATTTTAGTGCTGCTACATTGAGTGACCATAATGTGCTTATTATATGTTTTCATATCATCTCAGGAACTTAAAGTTCCATAGTATTTAGTTATAATGACTGATGGGTTCTACATTTTTCCAGCATTTTAAAGCACCTACTATGTGCCAGGCGAATAGAGCTGTTATTTACAAATATTATCTCATTTGGTCTTCACAATAGCTCTAGTAGGTAAGTGTACACTTGAGAAAACAAAGGCAGGCAGAGGTTGAGTGACTTGCTGAGGATCACACAGCTAGGAAGTATTTGAGATAGAATTTCAACTTCAGTCTTCCTGACTCTAAGTCCAGTATTCTATTTATTTTTTTCCCTAAGCTAGTTTTCTCAGTCACCTAATTCAATCTCTCTCTCTCTCTCTCTCTCTCTCTCTCTCTCTCTCTCTCTCTCCCCTCTCTCTCTGTCAGTCTCTCTTCTCTCTCTCTCTCTCTCTCTCTCTCTCTCTGTCTGTCTGTCTCTCTCCTCTCTCTCTTCTCTCTCTGTCTGATGGTGGTGGTGGTGGGAGGGATGGATTGGGGAAAGGGAGAGTTGGTGAAAACTGAGGGAGTCTACAGTTCACGCTGTACCTGTCAGTGTTTTACATTTGGAAGTCACTCAATAAATGTGTAGGTTGGTTGAATGATTGCTCTAACTCCCAGAACATTCTCCAGGAATGTCCTGACTTTGCACCATCTAATAGCAAAAATTTCTTCCCAGCCTCTTTGGCTTAGGGCAAAGGGCAGAGCCATCATGACCTTGCTGTTGCTAGGGAGTTGGCCACAGCTATCCTGGAAGTGAATTTATTAGCCTATCAAAGAAGCTTGGTTTCCTCTTAGGGGTGCCCACATATTAAAGTCACAAAAGTAAATAGCAAAGAAACAGCAAAAAGAAAAAAAAGATATAATATTTAAGGACCAGTAATTTCCAAGTAAAATAATTTACAATATTTTGTTTTTTCAAGAAATTTCAGTGACATTATCAAAATTTATTTATATTAATGACTTGAAGTTAGTGAAGGTAAAAACAAAGAAATTGTAATGATTTTTGTTCTTGGGCACTTGAGGGTCACTCACATTGGGGTCTCATTTAAGTGAACATGAATTAGCTATTATTAAATGCTACTATCAAAAAGCTATTATCAAAAGGTACCTCACCAAGATGTACCAGATAGGGTATCATAAAGAATAGGTTTTAGTAATGTTATAAAAAAAAGAATTCTAATTATAGATTTTTGGATTGTTATTTGCTAATATCTGTGTAGATTTCTTAAGATATTTCTTTGAACCAATATTTTAATGTGATACTAATGGTATTAGTTTCTTTTTCATCATTTAACATTGTAGTAGGAAAAAATTATTTTTGAGTACCATCACAAATGGCTTCTATATAAGTTTTAGATTTTTGCAATAAAGCAATTTAGGCAAATTCTCATGATACTGAGGCACTAGGTGGAGTTTCCAGAAGTTTTTGGTCACATTTGCTTAATGATGGAAAGTGAAAGTTACCCATAAGCCATCAGGTAAGTTGCTCTCTGGTATAGTTCAGCTTTGTTTAAAAAGCCTTTGGTTGAAAGTGAATGCGGTCCCTCTGGGAAATTCATCTTAGCTCACACTGAACTTTCTGCCATGAACTAGAACTATAATGGTGCCTAAAGTAACAGAGTTGCTTGCCATTAGACCCACATTCAGAGACAGATTTTTCTTTAAAATGTTATATGAAGCCCAAAAAGAGAGTCAGGGCCCCCTTGCCTTATGTTCTTGTTAATGCCATGAATTTGTGTTTTCTTGGCATATCACGCTGTACCACAATTTTTCCTGCTGAAAATGTTTTGAAGTTTTTTGTTTGTTTTCGGGGAGAAGGAATAGAATCATTTTCCCCCTGCTTACAATTTTAAAAGATTGATTGGATAAAAATTAAACTGACTTGAGCACCCCGGAGGAATTGTAGGTTTCTAAAGCCTCGGGAAAAAGTCTGCTGTAAGATATTACACACTGTATAAAATGAACCGAATTATATCTGACAGCTGTGATCTCATGCCTTTAGAAACCATTTAGAAACCATGGTAAAGTTTGCCATGCAAAATCAATGGATCTTTGAGGTGAGAAGGATTCCAGAGACCATCTAGTCCAGGCCTTGAGGCCACATGTGGCCCTTTAGGTCCTCATGAGTGGCTCTTTGACTGAGTCCAAACTTCACAGAACAAACCCCCTTAATAAAAGGATTTGTTCTGTAAAACTTGGCCTCGGTCAGAAGGCTGCACCTGAGGATCTAGAAGGCCACAGGTTCCCCACCCATGATATAGTCTAATCTCTTATCAATGTAGAAATCACAGAGTACAGGACCTGAAAATCAATCAATCAGCAAATATTTTTAGGTTCTTACTATATGCCAGGCAATTTGTTATGTGCTGGAAATACAAATAAAAAGAATGAAACGACCTGTATTTTCAAGGAGCTTACAATCTAATAGAGACAAGAACATGCAAAAATATATGCAACATAAGCAAATTTTATGCACACAAAAGAATATACACTAAACAGTTAAATGCATAGTACTATGAGAAGGAGGGTACTCAGTTGAGAGGATCAGGAAAGGCCCTTAATGACTGATTAAATGATTTAGGCCAGCCTGCCATTTTACAGATGAGGTAGCCACGACCTAAAGGAGGGAAGTGCCTTAGCAAGGTGACCCAGGTCATGAGGGGCAAAACCAAGACCAGATCTTCCAGATATTTTGATTCTATGTCAGATTCTTCTTCATTAGTACTGACCATCAGTGGCCATCCAGCTTAAACACTTCCTCTGTTATTGTTTTCTTACGTCAACGCACATTTATTAGGCACCCCAAATGTTCACATGGACTATTAGTGCCCGACCTGTGGTAGAACATTCTAAGCTCGTATTGGTCTGATCAGCCATAGTTGGGACACATTAAAACTTGACTCTAGCATAGTGATGTCATTTTGGTCCTCTTCGAGAATGAAGGACAACAACACCCAGTTAGACACCTACTATGTACCAGATACTCTTCTAAGTCTGTAAAGGTTTAGTCACTCACCTCTCCATTTATTAAGCACCTTATATGTACCACTTTGTTAAGCGCCGGACCAGTGCAAGTACAGGCACACAGAAACACATATGCTTATGTAGCAACATAAGCAATTCAACAAACATTTTATTAATCACCTATTCTGCCATCTACAGATCTGTCTGATTGTGCAATAGCCAAAATGCTGAGGCCATTGATGCTAATGTGGCTGAAGTCCTAGGGACTTTACCATCTGGTTAACAGGAAAATTGTTTGCTACTGTTGTGATACCTAGGCAGAGAGAGCAGTGACTCCAAACATCCTGGCTTAAGACAAAAGCAGGTGTTGACTACAAGTCTCAGCAAAAAAAAAAAAAAAAGCCTTCCTCCTATGTGGCTATGAACTGCAATGGCTACATATGATTCCCTAGAGTGCTAAGGGTTTCCTTTTGAGTATAGAGCTTTGAATCACTTGCTCATGAAGGTTTCTTTAGAAAAGCTGACCTGCTGAGGACTGTTGCTGCTTCATTTTCTGGCAGTCATCCCCATTGCTAAGGTTAGTCAAGGGGTGATTGCAGAGGCAGGTAAGTCACTGGCGAGTCACTGACTTGGGAGAAGATTAGCTCTCGGCCTTAGACTCCTGCCCAAATTATAAAATTCTGACCTCTCACCCTAGAGAGAGTTACAATATAACTCTCCAATACAGAGAGATATCAGCTGTCACAATCTAATCAAAAGATCAGAGGATTTAGAGCTGGTAAGTTCCCTGTGTTTCTAGATTTTATTTCACAGGCACAGAAGAAGCTTGGCTTCCTAAGTCAGCCAATGAATCACTCTCAGGGAAATCTTTTTAGAAGGGCATTTTCCCTTCTTCCTTGATAACACTGAAATGCTGAAGAGTTTATGATTTATGATTTCATCTGTGTGAGTACACTAACAAAGACCATAAGCCCTCTATACCTCATACCAGGGGTGGGAACCTGGGGCCTCCAGGCCATGTGTGGCCCTCTAAGTCCTCAAGTGCAGCCCTTTGACTGAATCAGATTTCTATGTTTTGTTCTATGAAGTTTGGATTCAGCCAAAGGGCTACACTTGTGGACCTAGGGGACCACATGCGGCCTCGAGTCCGCAGGTTCCCCACCCCTGCCTCATCCTATACTGTTCTCATCAATTTTTCTCGTAATAGCTAATATTAGTAGCTAGCATTTCTGTAGCACATTGGGGTTGGCAAAACAACTTACACATATCTCCTTTATCCTCACCCTCCTGGAAGGTAGGTGGTATTATTATCCCCATTTTACAGATGAGGAAACAGGCTGACAGACTAATAACTAATAGCAATAATTCATAACAACAACAATTAATAACAACAAAATAGCTAGCATCCTTATACTACTTTAAGGTTTGCAAAATGCTTTACAAATATTATTTCATTTAAGAATGACTTACTTGCCTAGTAAGTGTCGGAGGCTGGATTTTTTGACCTTGGGTCTTCCAGAGTCCCAGTCGAAGGCTTGATCTACTGTGCCACCTAGCAACCTGTCCTCAAAAAGATCTCCTTAAGAATCTGCTCAAGGCGGAACCAAGATGGCGGCCGGAAAGCAGGGACTTGCCTAGGGCTCTCCCCGCCAGGTCCCTCTGAACACCGATAAAAAATGGCTCTGAACAAATTCTAGAACTGCAGAACCCACAAAATAGCAGAGGGAAGCAGGGCTCCAGCGCAGGATAGCCTGGATGGTCGCTGGGTGAGGTCTATTGCGCATGGAGCTGGGAGCGGAGCAGAGTGGAGCAGAGCCCAGCGTGGGCCATGCGGACCAACCAGACCAGGAGCTGGACGGAGAGGGCCCTAGCTCCCTGAATTAGTGAGCTGTGGCAGTTACCAGACAAAGACAACAGAGAAAGTTAGTGGGAAAAGCTGCAGAGACAGAGTGAAAGGAGTGTGTGGTTTAGCCACCACCCCAGGGGCAGTGGGGGAGGTGCAGCTACAGAACTACAGCTGCAGTTGCTTCTGGCCCCAGGTCCACCTGGTGGGAGGAATAAAGTGGCAGATCAGAGCAAGAGTGCACAGCCTGCTTAAGATCTGAGTTAGGTCCAGGTTGGCAGTTCTTGGGGGAGGAGGAGCACTGGGGTGGCAGAGCTTGCTCTATAGAAATAGCTCTGAAAACAACAGTGCATCCCCTCAAGCTTAGAACAAAGTACTCTCTACTCTACAAGCAGTCATACCGCAAGGAAAAACTCAAGGGTCAAGTAGTTGTCTGGGAACATGACCAGGCAGTGAAAAGAGACTCAGATTAAGACTCAGACTTTGGAATCTTTCTTTGGTAACAAAGAAGACCAAAATATACAGCCAGAACAAGTCAACAAAGTCAAAGAGCCTACATTAAAAGCCTCCAAGAAAAACATGAACTGGTCTGGAAAAGCAAGTTAGAGAAGTAGAGGAAAAATTGGGAAGAGAAATGAGAGTGATGCAAGAAAACCGTGAAAAACAAGTCAATGACTTGCTAAAGAAGACCCAAAAACATACTGAAAAATATATTGAAGAAAACAACACCTTAAAAAATAGACTAACTCAAATGGCAAAAGAGCTCCAAAAAGCCAATGAGGAGAAGAATGCCTTGAAAGGCAGACTTAGCCAAATGAAAAGGAGGTCCAAAAGACCACTGAAGAAAATACTACCTTAAAAATTAAATTGGAGGTAGTGGAAGCTAGTGACTTGATGAGAAATCAAGATATTATAAAACAGAACCAAAGGAATGAAAAAGTGGAAGACAGTGTGAAATACCTCATTGGAAAAACCACTGACCTGGAAAATAGATCCAGGAGAGATCATTTAAAAATTATTGGACTACCTGAAAGCCATGATCAAAAAAAGAGCCTAGATAGC
>CM053623.1:266832747-266989600 GCA_028646595.1 Phalanger gymnotis | reverse complement strand
GGTGGGTGGGGAGGGAAGAGGGGAGAGAATTGGAACTCAAAGTTTTAAAAAAAAAGATGTTCAAAAAAACAAGTTTTTGCATGCAACTAGGAAATAAAATATACAGGCAAAAGGGCATAAACATCTATCTTGCCCTACAAGAAAGTAAGGGAAAAGGGGATGATGGGGATTGAGTTGACAGAAGAGAGGGCTGACTGGGGAAAGGGGCAACCAGAATATATGCCATCTTGTAGTGGGGGGGAGGGTAGAAATGGGGAGAAAATTTGTAATTCAAACTCTTCTGAAAATTAATGCTGAAAACTAAAAAATATTAAAAAATAAATAATGATTTAAAAAAAAAAAGGAATCTGCTCAATATGCTAGAGGCCTTTCTTTTGTTCTCTTAATCCCTTGAGTTGACCAGTGTCCTCCTCAAGGTATGTGTCTTCTATTCTAAGGTCTATAAGGACCATATGTGGCCTTGCTAATACGTTTTATGCTGCTTCTCTCTTTTTTCATTATTCTCCTATTTCCCTGAGAAGTAGAATGGGAGAGGATATAGTTATTAAAGGAGGACTGATTCAGCAAAAAGAAAAACAGACAACAGGATATGAAAGGACAGTTAGGGAAAGCACAAAAAGACATCCAAGGAAAAGCAAAGAAAAATGAAGGTAGTGAATAAGTGAAGTCTGGCAAATATCTGCAGAAAACGTAATTGAAGAATAAACCCAGAATGCAATAGAACAGAAGCAGCAACTATTAGATCTGGAGAGCAAATTGACAGATTTGGAAGAGAACACAAGAAATGCAAATGCTATTTGGGATCCCGAAAGATGAAAATACAATACGATAAAATAACCACCTTAGTTTTGGTGCTGTCCTTATTTTTCTCAAGGAAATAATAGTTGAGAAATGGTTCGCTGGTTTAGTCTCATGGACAGTGAGGATCTTCTTCTCAATGCATAACACTGAAGTCCACCTAGGAGGGGTCCACCTGACTGAGGGTCTGCCCTATGGGCTGCTTCCCATATCTATCGCCATAGAAGCCTAATCTCATTAGGACAAATTCCAAAGGATGGTCTAGATGATTATGCTGAATCAAAAATTGCAAGAAATATGTATGTCATTATCTGGGCTTGAAATCCTGTTGCTGTCCAGAGGTTTTTGTTGGGAATTAACCTACAGCATCAGGAGGCAGTTGGTGATTAGGTGAACTTGAGTTTGAATCTTGCCTCCTTCACTTAATACCTACCTGTCTGCAGCAGGTCAAATGACTTCTCAAGAACTCAATGTTCTTGTCTTATAAAATGAGAGAGGTAGACTAAGTGACTTCTAGGGTCTCCCAAGTGATGAGCATTTTATCCTATGATCCTATTCTCTACAAGGACCAGAATTTACTCCATATTTATGAGTATGGGAATGCAAGGGTTTTTTGATCCCTCAAGTATGCATTAGCAGGATATTTTTTTTTAAATGAGTTAAGCTTCCCTGTACTGATGATATTTGTTTTAGCGTCCATCTCTGACCGCTGGCTTCTGGCCTCCAGCATATTTAACTGAGTCTGAGGTTGCAGATATTCCTGCTTGACCCAAAATCCTGAAAGTGTGCTTATGCTTTAAATGTTGAAGTGAAGAAGTCATTCACTTCTAACTCATTACAGCTATGATTTCCATTTTGTCAAGCCATTTTTTTTTCTCCTAGCAGCAATGCATATACATCATGGAGAATGTAAGCCCCTTAAGGGACAGTAAAGTGGCACAGTGGGTAGAGTGCTGGACCTGTAGTCAGACTCATTTTCCTGAGTTCAAATCCAACCTCAGACACTTACTAGAGGTGTGATCCTGGTTGAATCACTTAACCCTCTTTGCCTCAGTTTCCTTATCTGTAAAATGAGCTAGAGAAGGAAATGGCAAACTAGTCTAGCATCTTTACCAAGAAAACCTCAAATCGTGTCACATAGAGTCAGATGCGACTAAACAATAACAAAGTCAGGGAGTTATTCATCAAGACAAAAGTCTTGGTATCCAAAGCAGATAGCGCACTACCCAGAAAACAAGAGGTGCTTAATAAATGCATATTGGAATAAATTCTGACAATATCCATTTAGATTAAATTAGCAACTGATCATAACAGATGACTTCATTACCCTTCATTTCCAAACCTCTGAGTCAGCTGCATGTAAATGTACTGTATGATGGCATATATCTCTCAAATGCAATTTTCCCTAGATTTCAGGATACCTTTAATATAAGCATCAGCTGGAAAATAATCCTTTGTATCCATCCACCCCCACGTAGAACCAGTTATACAGCAAGATTCTAATAATTGTCCTAGCCAAATACAACATAGGTCTCCGTAGAGTTTAATTCAACTGAGTTATTAAAATTAAATTAGAGGTATATATGAATAGCAGAAGATAATGTTTAAATAACAGTTTCTAATTAGACTGTTAATGTAGACTCTTTTCAATGTGCATTATCAACAGAAATTTACGAGAAATGAAGATTTTCTGTAGTTTTCTAGCAGTAAGGAAATCAAATATAAAGAGACTAGGTAATTATGAGATTACCTAATGTACTTTTATCAGCTCCTCTGTATTATGGTGGGAAATTACCTTTAAATGACGGTAAAAAGGAAGAATAAAGCCTGATGTTATGAAATAAAAATATAATATAGCAACACATCCATATTTTCTAAATATAAAAATTAAAAGATAGCTCACCCCTCAACCTCCCCCCCCCAAAAAAAAAACAGCAACAAGAGAACACTGGCAATGAATGATCAGATGGTCTGGCTTGTTATTAGCCAAAGATTCCATTGCCCTTCACCCAAGTCCTTATAGATTTTTCACTAAATATTTTAAACTCACCTACTTTGGTTAGTAATATGATTAAATATTCATTGATTTCAAGATTACTGAGAAAATGATTTCATTTATAAGACAATGCATAATATAAGAAATTGTATTGTTCTATAAGTGGAAATAAATGTGTAAAATATGATTAGACCTCATAATGTTATATTCTGACTAGCTTTTAAATAATCAGGATATTGCTTGCAATAAAATCATATCATTTTGTATCAAATCATTTTATTTAGTTCTTCACTTAATTTGTGCTGGTATTAATATAAGTATTCATTTTCTTTTAGGACGTGATTCTCAGTCTCCAGATTCAGGTAAAGGAACAACTATTTTGGATATATTCATCTTGTAATCATTTTGAGTTTGTTTTTATTTAAAGCTCATAGTGTTGGTTTAGATCTAACCTTTGACTTCATATACTTTTATAGTTCCATTAAATGTGATTGAATTTGATTGCCAGGAGGAACATCTCCATTCCATTAATGAATTCTAAACAAAGTAAACCTGGATATGTCTGCATCAGATATGTTGTTGTGTTTTGTTTTCCTTTCTTAAAGCTTGGAGATCTTATGATGAGCGAACTCGAGAGACACTGAATGGAGATGCTACTCATTCATCTCTTGCAGCAAAAGGCTTTAGGAGTGTTCGTCCAAATCTACAAGACAAAAAATCACCAATTCAGGTAAGATTGCTCCCTTGAGTCTCTCATGTTTTAAAATGCAGGCATTTTAAAACTTTCAACTCAATGACACTCTAAATCAGTTGGCTTACCCATCTATTTTCTGGTAATACCTACACCTCTGAATGTGTGTTATTTCTACTTATTTTGATTTCAGATTTATCCTCTGCCTAGAGGGCAGGTTCAGAAATGGAGCAATTTTTTTCTAATAATTCACCCCAAAAATTAACGAGATGCTCATAGCATTTTTAAAAAATATTTCAAAGGCTGTTGGCCAATGCTCTGAATCCAAAAGCCTCAAGTGTGAGAGTGGATCATGTATGAAATAAATAAATAATAGATTCAAGTGTTTATTAGATTAAGTGAGGGATGTGTTAGAGGTCTTAGTGAGTTTGTAATGTGTTAGTATGCGTGTGTGTGCGTGCAGGTATAATTTTGGCAATTGGTGATTCTTAATAACCTGGTGAGAGAATATATGAACATTCGACTTGTTTTCCCAGAATGTCTCCATCCTCAACGTTCACAATCTGTGTGTTCCTTTTAATGTTTGGGTCTTTAAAATGCCATACTGTTGGGATTTGTTTTTATTTTTTAGTATTTTTAAGAGCTAAGCAGCTTCTCTGTAGATAAGGGTAGGTAGAATTTTTTATGATGCTGTTCTTTGGTACCAAGTATGAACATATTTTAGAGTGAACTAAGGTAATGCTTTGCTCTTGTTAATAAATGCAAGCAACAGTGTCCTAAGCATCAGAATTATAAACAGGTGTGATGTGCCAATTTCTTTGTTTAAAGTATGGGCTTTACAAGGGTTACTTTGATAGCTAACATTACCTTTCTCTCTTTTTCCTTTTGTGTTACTTTGTTCTGTGCATAATTTTGTCAAACAAGGCGCCCTTACCACCTCCTAGAAAAGAGAGTTTTGTTAGCCTTACAATAACTGATCACAAAGAGGGCAGTGTTTTGGACCCATCAATAACCAAGAAGCAAATCCCCTCAAATATAGTTTACTTTACTAACGAGGAGGCTATCCAGAGGGCTATGTGTTCTAACAAGGAAAGTAGCCACACCATTGTGTATTCTGAGGAATCTAACACAACTGTGACCTATACACAGAAAATTACTAGTCCACTTAGCCCAGTTTCTGACACAGGCTCCCAACAACCAGCAGCTGACAATAGGACGCTACTTCAACAGGACTACACACAGGATTCTCAGCTACGGAGAATTTCTACACTGACATTAACCCCTAACCAGGATCAATCAAATAACATTCCTCTGTGGCCCCAGCCCATTGAGGCACTGGGATTTTCCCAAAGGCCTTACTTACCCACCCATAACCGTGCACCAGAGGTACACACGGCATCTCTTTCCATTCAGATAGCTCCCCCACATGAGCATAAAGCAGGACAGGAGTTGGAAAGCTACAAACGAGGACCTGGGCTTTCTCCAGACACTGCCAAGGAGCCCCTTCAGGAACTGGGACCCAGTTCTTCATTTGCTGTTTCTGAACAGTCCCCAGGGAGCCATGTGGTATATTCCTTTACCTGTTTGCTTTCAGAACTGTCTTGAGCCTTGTTAACCTTTTCTGTCACTGATCTAACTCACGAAACTAAGTGTGAAAGCTTTTCTAGAATGGTGAAGTCGGAAGGGAAAGGAAAGAGAGGCCATCCATCTTCCACTTCAGACTAAGTCCATCTCTACCTCTGAGGGTGCCTTTTTTTTCCATTTCAAAATCATTCAAAAACCATTCACCTAGGAAGCTTTTTTTCTTCAAAACTCTTTCCTTTTCAGATATTTGTGACCAAACAATAATGAAGTCATTGCATTATAGGTCTGAATCTAAAAGAAATTTTAGAGGTCATTGAAGGCAACCCCCCTCATTTTACAGATGAGGAAACTGAGGCTCATAGAGGTTAAGTGACTTACCCAAGGTCATAGATTTAGTAAGCAGCAGGGCCAGGATTTGAATCCATGCTTTCTGACTCTTTCTATTTTATACCAAGTGCCAATTATAAGTAAAGAATTTATAAATTACTTCAGTCAGTGTCCAGAGCGACCTTCCATTTTAAGAAAATGGAAATTCAGATTCATTTTTGGGGGGAGATAGAAGACATGGACCTTCTCTGTTGAGGACTTTTTGATACTCAGTAATCTCAGCAAATTAAAGTTAGTGTAATTAACATAAAGTCTAGATGGCCACGTGTTTCAAAGGGATAATTTTTCAGATATATATTGGAGTAGATGGACTTTCAGGCTCTTCCAACTCTGAGATTCTGTAACTCTATGAAACATCATGATTTGATTTATTCATTCAACAACATTTAAGAAACATTTATCAAGTGCCTACTGTATACGGAGCTCCATGTTGGGCGGTGATACAAAGTTTACATGGGACCTTATGCATTTGGAGCTTATAGCCCAGTATATGGTTATGATAAAAACAAACTAATTATATAGCTGACATAACATGATGATGTCATTGAAGAGATGCAGAACAAAATGTGAAATCCAAAGAAGTCCTTAAGTGACAGGAGCTGGGGAATCAGGAGAGGCTTTAATGGCTATCAGATAAGGAGAATAAAGAAGAACTTTCCAGACACAGTGGGAAACATGGACCAAAGCACAGATGGGGAAAAGCAAGGCACTCTCAACAAACAAAAACTCCAGTTTGGATAGAGTAGAAAATATATGGTGAGGAGTAATAAGAAAGGAAATAGGACAGGAAAGGTAGAGTTGGATTATCTGTGATTACAGTATTAAACTACCTCAAACTATTGAGCGCATGATTCTGTTGAGAGAAAAAACAGGGAACATCTTTTTTTTCCTTTTCTTCTACATAGTGCTAAAATGATAATAGATTGGATTATGTATATGTGTGTATATGTATACACATATACATATATATATATATGCTTTTAATAATATATTTGACAGTTGTTTCATTAAACGATCATTTAAAAATCCAAGGATGATCATAGAGAAAGTGATATATGTATGCTTTTAATAATGTGGTTAAGAGTTGTTTCGTTAGAGTAATTTAAAAATTCTAAGGTGAAAGAGAAAAGTATATAATAATAGGCCAGTGTATGAGGAACTAGGTGTCGTAGAGCACTGGACCTAGATTCAGGAAGACATCCTGACTTCAAATCCAGCCTCAGACACTCATGAGCCATTTGATCCTGGGAAAGTCACTTAACCCTGTTTGCTTTGGTTTCCTCATCTGCCAGCTGAGCTGGAGAGGGAATGGCAAACCACTCTAGTATCTTTCCCAAGAAACCTCCAGATAGGGTCACTAAGAGTCGGACATGACTGAAAAATGACTGACTAACAACAGGCCGATGTAGAGGTAGACCCCTGTAATCCTTGTTGCAGGGGGAGGCTGAGACTGGTGGATCACTCGAGTTGGACAATTCCAAGCAGCAATAGGGCTAAAGTGATTGAGTGTCCATACTAAGTCTGGCACCAATGTGGTGAGCCCTGAAGAGATGGGGCCACAAGGATGTCTCAGGACCCAGACTGGAGATGTAGAGTAGGTAAAAGGTTCCTCACCAATTATCATTGGGATTGAGTTGGTGAGAATCAAATGAGATCATATTTGTGAAGTGCTTAGCGCAATGCCTGGCGTATAAATGTGTGTTCCCTTTCTCCCCTTCCCCTTTGTAAATGTTTACTGCACTTTCAGCCTATCTTAAATAGAGAGACTCAGCCTCTAAACAAAACCAGACGTTTTCATATGAAAAGACATCAACAACAAACATTTTCTGTGTCCACGTCCTACGTAATGATATAAAACAGAACTCTTCTCATATACTTCGCCTGATATATCAGCAGATGACAAAGATATTTTAAATTTATATTTTGCAAGATGTTTTAACAACACCAATAATAGTAATCAATTATATTATTATTATCGTGATATATTAAAATAATTATATATGTGCTAATTACATATTTGTTATTAATTTATTATTATATTATAACTAATAAACATTAATAATAAATTAATATTATAATACATTATTATAATCATTCCCTTGACATTTAAATAATGTACAAATGTGTACAGAGCACTTTATATACCATTATTTCATTTCATATTTTCATATTTTCATACAACAATTATCCTGATTAGACCAGGGAGATACCTGAAACCCAGAAACATTGAGTGATACAGATTCTAATTGTCAAAAATGAGATTTGAACCAAGGCCTGGCTGTCTCCAAGTCCAATGACTTGATCCATGTTGCCTTATCCTCTCATCTGACCCTCACAACCCCACTGTAAGATAGGTTGGGCAGCTGTTATAGTTCTTATTTTATAGATAAACATACTGAAAATGACTAAGTCAGGACTTCAAACCACATCTTCTGTCCAGCGCTCTTTACACTTTACATTGCCTTTCTTTGGAACTTGAAGGTCCCTCTCCAGGTGCCATAGTACCTGAAATTTATACCAATGGAGTTCCCTACGACCTAGAATTTTTTTTTAAAGTTAGCACACTGCTTCTATCAGGCTCCTATTAAATGGGAGAAGGAACACATTCAACCACTTACATCTCAGAATGGACCAAATTAGGCAGCAGAGAGCAGGGGTGTGACAATTGGAGATAGAACAGGAATTGGGGGGCGGCAGGATTGAGAATTTGGCCTGATTTCAGGACAAAGTGCAGAAGTCAGCAGGCACGACTCTGGTAATCTTTGTCTTCCAAGATAAATCTGTTATATGTGAAAATCTAATTACATCTGAAAGCTTTTCTTTAAAAGTTTCTTCGATGTTGTTGGTGGTGCTGAGACCACCCAGTAGGCACACCGCTTAACCCTGAACAAATGTCTGAATAAGCAATTCTCTGTCAAAATTCCCAGAGGAAATGGTTTCTATTTCTATTATTCAGAAGGATTAAGCATTCAGCAAGAGAGAGGAAATATATGATCAGAACTGTCAGGTTGCATTTCTAAACCATTTCTCATTGAAAAAAGATTCACAAAGATCACTTTAATCTTTTACACTCCCTTTGGCCAGAAATCTTAGTGAAGGTTAAAAGCTGGAACTAACCTTGATGACCAAGTTGGAGAAGTTTATGAATAAATTTATGAATTAGCCTGTCTAAAATGTTGAAGATGTTCACTCCTCCAAGGGGAGAAACATACTGGTATCCCAGGAGCTTTTTAACAATCTTAAATTTTTATTAGAGTCTGGGCATTAATTTAAATGAGTCCAGTAAATAGTTTAAATAACTACTCTGAATTATAGTCCTTATTCTTGAAGCCAAATTCTACTTTTACAAGCTACTTGTCTTTTAATTTACCCTCCCAAAGTCCTGAAAAAAGGAGATTATAAAGATTCTCTCTCTCTCTCTCTCCCCGCCCCCTACATGAACAAAAAAGTGTTTCAAATGTTAAGTTGTTCCTAATGCCAAGTGCATTATAATGCCAGCAGCCACTTGGCAACCGGAGCCAAACCCTGGATCCCAAAGAGGCAGATTCTTCTGTTGCACCTAAAAGAAATGAGCATTACATTCCACAGGGGCAAAACTCATTTTGTCAATTTTTATGGAAAACTATTCCATCAGGGGCCAATACCTTACAGTCACAGCTGCTCTTCACATCTGTAGGAACTCAAGTGGAGGATTTATCTCACACATTGAAAGTGAGTAAGTAGTAACCAGGTTGTCAGCATCTGGACGGTGGGATGATGGAACGGTACATCTGCACTTTTTCTGAACGGTCTCCACTATTGAAGGGTTCTCATTAGCATTATTGGATAGTCCTGTTTGGCAAAAAGCTCTTTCTTATACTAAGCCCAAGTCTGCTTGCTCTGGTTTCCACCTTCTACTCCCAATAGCTAATAATCGCTGACTTAGTCAGGTTCTGTACTGTGCACTTTACAAATATTATTTCATCCTCATAACAACCCTGGGAAGTAGGTGCTATTATTATCCTCATTTAATAGATGAGGAAGCTGAGGCAAACAGAATTTAAGCAACTTGCCCAGGGCAACACAGCTGGTGGGAATCTGAGGTCAAATTTGAACTCAGGTCTTCCTGATTCCAGGCACAGTACTTCTTTCATCTCCCCTTCTCTGTGTGATAGCCTTTCGAATAATATAAAGCCACAATATGGTTTCTCACTAATCTTCTCTTTTCTAAACTAAACACACCCAGTTCCTTTGAATGTTCCTCAGAAGATAACATTGCCAGGGACACTGCCATCTTCTTATCCTCCTATGGAGAAGCTGTAATTCGTCAATGATATAGAATATGGCACCTCCCCAGAATTGAATATACTTCACATGTGGTTTGTCTAGCATTAAATGGGCTATATCTTTGCAAAATCTCGATGTTATTGATGCTGTGTAAGGACTGCACCTTCTTTGGTTGAACTTTGCCCCCATCAGAGAGGGTCATGATATGGTAGATGGAATAATGGATTTGGATTAAGGAACATGTAGGTCAAATCCTGACTCTAATGTTTACTTTGACCCTGGGAAAGTCTCATCAGTTTCATCATCTATAAAAAGGGGATAATACAGGGTGTTCCTAAAGTCTGAACACAAAGGCAAAAATGCATATTTTCAAGAAATTAAATGCATGAAATTTTCAGCAACATTTTATTTAATTGGAATATTAACAAACAACATCTTCAATATTTCCATCATTTGTGTTGTAAAGGTTGATGCACTTTGCAAGATTCACGTGAACTTCATGTAATAACTCCACATTGCCGTCAGTTTTAGCACATTCACTCTTTATGCGTTCAATCAAGTGTGTTGCATCTGCGATTTTCATTGAGTACACCTTCTCCTTCAGCATGCCCCAGAAAAAGAAGTCAAGGGGGCTAAGGTCTGTTAACATTCCAAATATTTCAAAATATGCACTTTTGTCTATGTGTCCAGACTTTAGGGACACCTTGTAGAAGATGAGTTACCTAACTCATAAGGATATCATGAGGCTCAAAGGAGATGATGGTTTATAAAGCACTTTGTGAATTTTAAAGTACTAATAAAATGGCAGCTATTATTACAGTTATTCTAACTGTTAAAACCCCTTCCTTCCTTCCTTCCTTCCTTCCTTCCTTCCTTCCTTCCTTCCTTCCTTCCTGACCAAATTCAGCCACCCCTCCAAGAAAAAGTCTTCCCCTAATCCCTTAGGGGAAGTCATCTCTCCCCCCCTTAAATTATTCTTAGTTCTTTCTTTAGATTTAAGGTGTCTGTATTTTGTTTATGAATCCATTAGAAAGGTTCGAACAGAGTGGTACATGAGATCTAAGTGGATGCAGTTGTTACTGACTGGTTGATCAAGGAATGCTTTAGGGAACATTTGAGTTAAAATTTTAAAGCCAGGTTTAATTTCAACAGGTAAAAAGGAGTAGGAGGACATTTCAGGCATGAGGAACAGCATGAGCAAATACCCAGAGGCAGGAAGCCTAAGGCTATAATTAGGGAATGATTTGACTGTGTAATAGAAAGATTAGCAAGCTAGGAGAGTGCTGAACTTTGGAGGGATTTGAACTCTTGGCTAGAAGACTGAATTTGAATCAGTAGGAAATAGGGAGCTAAGAAGGATAGTATGAATTGTTGTCTAGCTGCTTTTTGTGCCAGAAAGCCCATAATTAGCGCCCTCCTGCGAACAAAGAGGATGATGGAGGTCAAAGGGCAAGCTGGTCCAAAAGAAAAGGAGACAAAACAAGCTCCAAGTGTTTTAGGAGGGTTTTTTAAATGCCAAAACATTTCAAAGCATTTCTCTTAGCAACTGACAAATGCTTCTTTTTTTTAAAAAAAAGTTCTATCTGTTGGAATTTAAGAGAAGATAAAGATGTGATATGACCACTCACTAAATTAACAGACTCAACCTAATCATTCTTGGAGGAAGCGAGAGGGGAACCTGGAAGGAGAGGTGGTATTATTCCCCACATAGAGCTCCCTTTGGGATACCATCCCACTTTAGCATGGAGGAGGACAAGAATATGATTCATCTTTTTAGGGCTTTAGACCATCTGGTGAGAGAACGTCCATTCATTCGAAGAACCCTTGTAATGATCTCTCTGAGACAGAGACAGCGTTCCAAATCAGAAACTTTCTTGCCCCCTCCAAAAAATATAACCATAAACTTCAAATATCCCAGCTCTAATTCTTAAGTGCTGCAAAATATATCAAATACCAGTGACTATATTTGAGTATCCCAAATATTCACCTATTCTTTTAATAAAGAATATATATAATATGATAATGTAGTATATTATATATAAAATACATTTCTATATACAGTTCATTCTTTTTTTTTACCATTCCTTCATCTAACAAACATTTATCATACAGTTAACTGTTATCACCCAGGAAGACACAATTAGGCCATTTATGCAAGAAAATTGGATCCTACGGTATATCAGTAACTACTTATCTTTTAGCTCACACGGAGAAATATGAGGACAGAAATCATGTCCTCGTACAGAGAAAATGGTGATGAATGAAGGCAAATAATAGGAAACAAATAATAGGATTCTTTGTTGTCACAGTCTTTTTAGAAGTTTTCCTTTTGCATGCAAACATTTCCCCTTATCTCAGAGAGGAATCCGTTAGAGTAAAACAAAAAATTAGATAATAAACTATTTAGGTCTACCTTTTAGGGCTGGAAAAAGGAGTGCAGCATTAACAAAATAATTTGTCCAGGATCTTGAATTCTAGGCTTTATGTTGCTACTATTGCTTTTATCTCAGATAACTGAACCCATCCTGACTTTACACAACTAGAAATGAAAAGGTTAAACTAGATGGTCTCAAGAGTTGATTTCAAAGGGCTCTTTTTACCAAAAATGCCTATGATTCAATGAATTCTGATTCGTAAGGGGTCAAATAAGACATCAGTTTGCAAGTGGAGAACATTTTAGATATACACAGCAGCAGTGTGGGAATTGGGTTTGGAAGAGAGAAAGCTAAGGTCATTCCAGCAAAAAGGTGATGGGACTCTGGGAGCCAGGTCTAACTGCTGCTTATTCATTCCTTGGTTCATTTTTGACCTTTATTCTCAAAGAGGACCATGACATCAGGAAGATGATGATGTCATGACCTGTAAATAAATTGGATTTAAGTGAGGAGGGCTGTGCAAAGTCACCAGCCTCACTTTGTCCTCTGGAATTGTCTGGGTCCAGTGATGAGATATACAGGGTGTCCTAAAGTCTGGACACAAAGGCAAAAATGCATATTTTCAAGAAGTGAAATGATTGAAATTTTCAACAACATTTTATTTAATTGGAATATTAAAAAATAACATCTTCAACTTCAGATAACATCATATGATTTCATATTCATTTACCAAGAGTGAATTGCTAAAATTGACGGCAATATGGAGTTATTGAGTTATTGCATCGAGTTCACGTGAATCTTACAAAGTGCATCAACCCAATTTGTATCACAAATGATGGAAATCATATTGAAGACGTTGTTTGTTAATATTCCAGTTAAATAAAATGTTGAAAATTTCAGTCATTTCGTTTCTTGAAAATATGCATTTTTGCCTTTGTGCCCAGGCTTTAGGAACACCCTGCAGATCAGGATGACCAGAGATGGCCCTGGATGCAGTGGGATACCTTGGCCTTTTTACACTAAGGTCTTTCCCAGGTCTCAGTTTGACTGAGGCAATGCCCATTCTGTGATTAAGGCTAGGTAAGAAATGAAGGAAAGAATGGCCTCTTTTACCTAGTCAGAAAAAAATACAAAAAAACAAACAAAATCAATCTGGGAGGGGAAGACCCTTAGGGTTTCTGGCTGCTGCTATAGACACCTGCAATGCCATAAATGGTTTTTGGATGTATCTAGATCTACCCCAGTCTGACCAGATTGTCTCCCTATCTCTCAGCCTTAGGTCCTGGATGTGGCCTGTCTCCTTTTCTTTCATTGCAGCCTGAGGCCCTTCTCCATATGCATAAAGATAGATGAGGTCAGGCGGAACAATGCAACAATGATGAGCATCAGCAGTTTAGCCAGGTATAGAAACTGGAGTTGAAGTTGACTTTGTGTTGCCTTCTGTGATCGTGAACCCTGATCAGACTGGCCCAGCTCTTTTAAGAGAGAAGGGGATAGGAGAAAAGGAAAAGAGAAATAGGGGGTAAGGCAGGAAATGGGAAGAGAAGAAGGGAGAGAGAGGAAGGACAAGGAAGAGGAAGGGAGCGGGAGGGAGAGAGAGACAGAGACAGAGACAAAGACAGAGAGAGAGAAACAGGGGGGGAGGGGAAAAGAAAGGAGAGAAAGTGGGAGGGAGAAGGAAAGGAAAGGGTTAGAGCTGGCTTAGGACACAACCACAATGCCACTCAAAACCATGGAAATCCTGCCAGTGAGTTGCTCCAAGTGGACAAGTAGAAAATTCAACCTCCACTTACCCAGGAGTATCCAGGCATATCCCTACTAAAGACCCAGTTCCTGTAGGGCAAAACGGGTCCGAAGAGAGAGTGATGTTAAAGTAGAGGGTCTGCCAAGACCGACTGTGCCTGTGCTAAAGACAACAGGAGAAAGGAAGGGTACATAGTTGCACCAATGGCACAGATAGATGCTGAAGGCAAGTCTGCCATATTGATGGCTTAGATGGCTATGGCTCCATGAACCTTCTCAGTCTGAGTCTAATTCCTTCCTGTTTGGAATAGTAATCCACCCGTCCTCCGCCAGGAACCTGTTCAGCATTCGTCCTTCCTGAATTTGCTGTCATGATTTTCACTTCCCAAGAGGGGCCCTACCTTGACCGTGAAGCAACTTCAGTGTAAAACCAGTGATGTCTAGAGAAAAGAATTACAATTATAAACAACCGGAAGAAGCACAGTGTGGCTGAACATTTATTACTTTATGCTTCCAATTTAGTTTATAAAACGGCTAACCCAAAGGAGATTTATTGGAGTATTAATCTACCTAGCTCTATTTCAAATCATAGGTGTCCTTTCCTTGTGCATAAAATATTGTTAAAGCCTCCATGATCATTTTGTTTACATTCAGATGTGGTTTTACAGTTTTATTGGGGTGTTTATTAGTTTAGGTCTTCTTTAGTTTATGTTTTTAAATTGATCCTTCTAATATAATTGATGGCACATGAATTTAAAGCAGAGTCCCACCCTCCTGCAAGTGGATTGTGTAGATGCCTGGATTCTGGATTCTCCCCACCTTGTCTTCTGTGCTCCCTGAAGCTTGGAATCAGCTCTACCCATAGTCCTTTGGGATAGGAAAGGACAATCCAGCTCTTATGGCTCTTGGTTAGGAGTAGATAGTTTTCACGTCTCAGGTTGGCAAAGCTCCATAGAGGTTGAGGAGAATAGCAAACATGGTGGTTCAATTTACATATTGTGCCTAATGCTCATAAAGGGCTTTCTCCACAAACCTCTCATGTTGCTGGTAATATTAGTATTATTGGCCATATTTTAAACAGATGAAGAAACTGGGGACACTGGAAAAACTCCAGACAGACTGAGAGATGTTGCTGAATAAATCCTTCCTTTTTTAAAATGAAATTTGTGAATATATTTCAATTAATTTATGCAACTTTTTAAAAGAAGTATTAACAAGAATAACAACACTAGAAATGAAGCATTTTACCTCGGCAAATAGATACACCCAAAGAGCAGGAGTTCTACTTTGTTGATCACCCAACAAAGAAATTATATCAAAGAGGTACCTTTTCTTTGCATGGAGTCCCCTGGATTCCAGGGGTCCTTTGGACAGCCTTTGCTCCTATGGATTGAGTTAAGACTAATGTAATCATTCTGGCTATTTCACTAAGGCTCCTAGTAACATTGGCTCAAAGTCACTGTAGAAAACAGCAAATCCAGTATTCCACAGTATGTTGCCATTAGAAGTTTTTTTTAACATCTATTTCCATTTAGAAGAATTTGAATCACTTGCCAAAAACCTTTTTTTAAAAAAGAAAAAAAACAAAAAACTATGGAATTCTGATGAGAACTTTATTGTAGGTACATACTAAGTGTCTTTTCTGAGTCTTTCTTATATTTTTCTTCTGTTTATATTGATACCAGTTACTTTTTAGAAGAGTTTTCCAGTGTATTACTATCTTTATTTCACTTTTGTTACTCTAAAATCATTCTGTGTCTATTTTGTGGGACCCTTTCTTTGGTTACAGCCATTTCTAGACTATCTATTGGGTCTTCAAGTTTTCTTTTTGAATGTATTAGTGGGGTAGCCAGAATTTTAGAATCTCAAGCCAAAATTTCCTAAAGAAACTCCTTACCATTGTTAGTTGAAAAATACACTTCAATCACAGGCAAATCACTCAGTTTTATCATGTGTTTAAAACATTTGTTGTGTAGTTGTTTTCACTCGTGTCTAACTCGTCAATACCCCTTTTGAGGTTTCTTGGCAGAGATACTGGAGAAGTTTGCCATTTCCTTTTTGAGTTCATTTTACATTTGAGAAACTGAGGTAAACAGGCTTAAGTGACTTGCCCAGGGTCACACAGCTAGTAAATGCCTAAGGCTGTATTGAACTCTTCCTGACTCCAAGGCCAGCTCTCTATACACTAGCAGCCCAATCTATCTTTCTGCCTCAGACATCTATTATCTGTGTGACTCTGGGCAAGTAATTAAAATTCTTAACCTCTATTTCCTCATATGTAAAATGAGATTAATAATAGCACCTACATCTCAAGGTTGTTATGAGAATCAGAATCACCACATCCAAGAATTTGGGAGTTGGAAGGACCTCAGCAACCATCTAGTCTAACCAATACATGAAAGTAATCTCCAAGCTAGCATGCTAAGAAGTGAAAGTGACCATCCAGACTCTGCTTGACAAAGCTCCAAGGAGAGAGAACCTATCACTTCTTGAGGTTAGCCATTCCACATTTGAACAATTCTAATTATCAGAGCTTTTTCCAATTGGAAGATTTGAAATAGCATGCCACTGTGAGTTATTATTATTAATGTTATTATCATTCTTGTTAGGCTGTTCATGGTGATGTAATCAGCGCAATTACTTGGACAATGTGAGTTCTTGAATCCCAGCATGAAGGTGAGGGTGGCCTCTCAAGCTGCTCCAAGGTTGAGAGCTCCACAGTCTAGTGTTCTACTAAGAAGATATCCTAAGAGATGTGATCCCAGAATCGAACTTTCTGGACAGAAAAGAGAGACTGAAAGACCTAGGAGCAGTAAAGATGGGAGCCAGATTTTGTGGGAAGATGAGAAGTTTAGTTTTTCATGGAAGGGAGGGAAGGAGAAAGGGAGAGAGATGGGGGAGGAGAGAGAGAGTAGGAGAGAGAGAGAACGAGAACAGAAGTGCAGCATTTGGGGATAGGCAGAATTAGGCTGAGGAGAGAAGTCAGTCTGGAGATGTAGATTTGTGAGTCATTAATATAAAGGTGAAAGTCAAAGTCACATGAGCCAATGAGATTACCAGGTGAAAGTGTATTAGAGAGAGAAAAGCATCTTTAGATGATCTTTAGAAAAGATCTTTAGAACATGCTCAGATTTGGGGACCTGGAAAAAAGAGAATAATACAATGCAGGAAACAGTCAAAGGTAAAAGTCAGGTAAAGTCATGGAAGCTGAGGAAAAGGTGACTTCTAGAAAAGGGAGGTGATTCTCATCTTTTGCATTTTCGTTGAAGATCAGAACCATGTAAGTTATATACAAGTTGAGTGGCTTATTTTTCAGAGAACAGATGCTTTGAATACTCGTAGAGGGTTTACCTAGATGGAGCATTTTGTGTAAATGTACAGTTTTACAGAACCCCGCTTATTCACTTCTAAAAATCTTTTGCCCTTTGCCCTTCAAGTCTAGAATGGGGCTTTTTATATAGCATTCCTTCTTGGGGATGACAAGATAATCCCTACCCTCCTCATCATCTAACACATTTTGAATGCCTATCAGACACACCTCTTGTTTATCATGTGCAAAAGACTAAGAATCAAAATACCCAAGAGGTCCTAGTCTGACTCACGGCCCTGCCATGTCCTAGGTGGGTGATTTGAGACAAAGTCACTTCAAGTCTCTGAGCCTTGATTTCCTCATCCATAAATTATGGTCATCTCGGAATGACCTCCAAATTTCCTACCAGTTTTAACCTTCTGTGACTGTGAAATAATTTTTCAGTTCTCCTTTTTCTACAACCTAGCAACAGCAACAAGCACCATAAATATCTGCTAAATTAATTAGTCAGTTATGTAAATAATCTTGAATTGGTAAGCATTTGCCAACTGTCAGTTGTTTTTTTTATTTTCCGTATTGATGGTATCTACTTCAAAGGTCCTATTTGCCAGAAGTGATTTGTTCCCCGTCTACTTGAAGGAACTAAAACACTTTAGAGGAGTAACAGACACCTTAACCAGCCTACATTTTGGGACTTTGCAACCTGCTGTCTTTTGAATAACTGTGAGCACAGCTGAACTGAACACTGTGAAAGTGTCTCCTTTGTCACCATCAGTGCCTGTGTTTAGGTTTTTTTTTCCTTTGACAGCAGCTCTGAGAATCATGAATACCTTCCCTGCCTTTTGGAGCCTCTTGTATTTTTCTCCAAAGTAAACAAACAAAAAAAATTCCTGTTTAGATTTAAACAATGCCTGAGCAGAGCAGAATCTCATGTGATACCCTTTGTATTAAAAAAAATTCAAATGTCCCTCTGAACACAGATGCACTTTCATAAAAATGAAATGTTCATTTTTCCATATTTTCTTAATTCTTTTATGAATTGTTTTATGTTCAGTCATGCTTTTAAATGGCTTTTTTTGTCCAATTAATCAGGCTCTACTATGAAGCTTCTGCTTGAAGATATTTTTTCTTCTTTTATGTGTAAGGCAGTAAAATGTCCTCCTGGGCAGATAATTTATAAATGAAGTACAGACTACTATTATAATAGTGGATTTCTCCATGAGGGAGCACCAGCAACCAGTTCAATTTGTTACCTTCTCTGTCATTTCAGGTCTTAGAGAGTTGTCTAAGGCATTGAGGGATTAATTAAGTGACTTTCACCCTGGGTCACACAACCAGTATGGGTCAGAGGTGAAACTAAGACCTAATGGAAGCTCCCCGGACTTCTGGCTTCACCCTCTATCCACTATATATTGCTATCTCTCTACATGTACTTTTATTTTTTAAGAATTTTACTTGACATTATCCAGTCCTGAGATTTATTTAATTTATTAATCTAATCTTAAAATTTTATCTTATTTTTATTTAATTTAATTTTTATTTTTAAACAACTTTATAATTTTAAATTTAATCTATTAATCACATTTTTACTTAGAAACACAGTAAATACAGAGAAGAGCTGGGAACTCTCAATGTGGGAACTCCATCTATGAGAAAAAAAAATAGATTCAAATTGTGACTTTACTAGATAAAGAATTAGAGAATTATCCAAGGTCGTTCCAAAGCTAATTTCAGAGGCAGAATATGAACTCATGTATTCCTGAGTCCATATCCAACATTTGATCTACTATATCAGACTGCCACCACTTAGAAATTAATTCCTTGTATATTTATCAAATTTGACCATATGTATTTCAAGTTGTGTTCCTACCATGTAAATGCATTGTAACCTGATTCCTGGGACCCATGCATGAGAAAAAATTATAAATAAAACTATGTTTTGAGTATTCCAAATCTCCTTTGCATAGCTGCTGAAATGAATTCCTCTTTCTAGCAAAGAATGTTATAGCAAATATATTAACTTATATTTGCGTTATAGTTTCCAGTTTTGTAGTATATTTCTATTAATATCTGATCTAGGTGATAGGATTTTACTAAGCTAAACACATGTACCGAACAAAGGTTATCCAGAGCCAGTTTCTCTTTCAGTTCACTTAGGTGCATCACACTGAATACATAAGATTTTAAAAACCAACAACTCTCGTCGAAATATAACAACTCCTTTATCTAGGTTTGGGGATGTATGGCTTTTTAAACTTAGGACAATTTGCATTTTTCTCTAAAGCAAGGACTTTAACCCGAGGTCTTGAAACTTTTAAATATATATTTTGATGGCTGGGTTTTTAAAGAAAATTAATATATTTTGTTTTAAGCATGTAAAAATAGGGTTTTTTTTTTGAGGTAAGTTATACCAGATTGTCAAAAAGGTCCAAGACACACCCAAAAAAAGGTTAAGGTTGTTCTAGAGATTTCCTTGTCCTAAAATTTTTTAATGATTTTCAGTCTTCTTCAGATTGAAGATTTTAGTGATTAAATAAAGATTTTGAGCATTTTAAAATCAAGAGTTAGAAGACCTGGGTTCAAATGTCATTTTTAACCACATGAAAGTCACTTTTCCCCCCTCTTTGAACCTCAGCTCCCTCATCTATAAAATGGGGATTATATGGGCACTAGTGTACTTTTATCACAGAGTATTATAAAAAAAAAGTTTTTATAGATAGATTAATATTCAAGTGTGGTACTGTGGTTGTTATTATTCTGATTTATTTTGAATAGCAGCAGCATTCCATCACTTGCTCTGAAAATTGTCATTGGCCGAGAGCACCAGATTTTACCATTTAGTTCTTTACCAAATCAAGATTACCCATGCCATTTCTAGACTCATATAGCTCATTTCAAATAATAAAAATGTATATATAATAATTTATAAATACATAAATTATTTATAAATATATAATATATAACAATATAATAATAATAAAAGTTTATATATAAACTCTTCCCTTAAACCATTACGAGCTCTCCCTCTAGCCTTCTACCCATTTATCTCAACATACCTAGCCTACTCCTTCTCATTGATCCTCCCATACATTCTGTCTGGTTGTGTCTAACTCTTTGTGACCCTATGGGCCATACAGTCCATGGAGTTTTCTTGGCAAAAACACTAGAGTGGTTTGCCATTTCCTTCTCCAGTGGATTAAGGTAAACAGAGGTTAAGTGACTTGCCCAAAGTTACATAGCCAGTAAGTGTCTGAGGCAGGATTTGAACTTGGGTCTTCCTGACTCCAGGCCCAGTGCTCTATCCACTGAGACACCTATGTATCCTTTCCCAAACATAATCAATTCACAAAGATTTCAGGGTTATTTCACTCTTACTGAGGTTTGCATCAAGGCCTAGTCATGTCATTTCCGACTTTGGGATACAAATCACATTACTGGCAAACATCTTTAAAAGCTTCCATGGTGATGGCTTTTTAATTTCTCCTACTGACAAGCCCTATTTTTTCTTTTTTCCTTCTTTCCTTTAGTCTGAGGCAACAAAGCCTTGGAAGTATTAAGGTCTCTCTGCCTTTTTCAGTTTCTTCTTCCTTTGCCTTTCATTAAAATCAGCAATGACAAACCTCATCAACTATTAATGCATTCTAATCCTCATCATCACTGCATTTTTTATGCTTACACGAAGTGATTTGTAGATACCTCTATAATGGATCCCTGGGACTTTGAGTCACTTTCATGTAACTGACCAAAGGTAGAGCTTCCAAGAGGGGAAAAAATTCTAATCAATTTCTTCATGTTTAAGGGAAATTTGACCTTTTTTTGTATATAATTTCATTGTCACAAGGAACTCCAAAATGAGGCAATGCCCTCTGCCAATGCTGACAAACACCTTCTCTGCAATTTATAGCCTCAGCAAGTATCGTAGAACACATAGAAATAAAGTGACTTGCCCAGGGTCACACAGCCAACATATTTCAGAATTGGGACTTCAATCCAGGTCTTCCTGGTGCCAATGCTAACTATCCATCAGGCCACACTGTCTCTCATTTGATCAACGTTTAGATCAATTAAGTGACAATATTTTCTTGCTCTAATTTGATTCCTATCATGGACATTTCAGGGAAAACAAAATAAAAAAAGCCAACCCATGTCCTCAGAATGCATTTTCTGGCAGAGAAGAAGGAAGCATTTCCTTTGTGGCATAGCAAATGGGCTCATCTCACACGGCTGTCACAAGGACTTTTTAAATATGTTTTAAAAAAATGCTTGACCTGAGTTGTGCAAACTTTCTCAAGCCCTTCCTTCATAATTGCCTCCCAGTGTGAGATCTGTCCCAGTCTTGTTTCTAAAAATACTCATTCCTTTCTTTTCCTTCATGTTTACATGCTTTTACAATGGTGTGCGGTTGACTTCAAATTCCTCTGAATATGTTTTCTAAGATGCCAGTAAACAAAGCTAACACTTTGTCTATGTCTGACGCACTGCAAAGGCAGAAGAGGATGTTTTCATTCATTTTCTCTGTTTTCTTTCCTCTCAAATCCTAGCTTGGAAAACAGAAACTAGCTGCCAGTGTGATGGAGGCAAATGCTCCGCCGACGCACAGACAATCAGCAGCCGCAGAAGCCTCTCCACTGCGCCCATTCTCCGCGGTACCAGTTAATCAAACCTCTTTTTCACCTGACAGTGATCCCTGCCTGGCATCCTCCAGCCTGCCACCCTTTGATGACCCTGTGTCTTCACGCTTTCCTAAACCATTGGCCCCCTTACACTGCTCCTATAAATACCCTTTCCTAGCTCCTGTCAACATTATCCCCAGCAGCGACACAGCCACAGCCACTGCCACCGCCTTCGCCTCTTTTATCGCAGACTCATCCCGGAGTGAGCCTTCCTCCCGCTCCGTGAGCGAGATCTCATCTGCCATTCTAGATGAGCTTCAGACTTCTTCTAACTATGCTCCTACTGACTGTCCTGAAACACCTTCCCCAACCTTGAATGAGATGTCTGCTGTGACAGATGGCACCACCTTAAACACCACAGCTGCCACTCATGTAATTATTCATCCTTCCTCGCTCTCTGCATTCTTGGAACAGGTCTCCAAAGGGGAAAATAACACATTTCTGGTCTGCCATCTCATTTTGCAGCTGAACGTTTCTATCCTCACAGTTGTCGATTATTAATCTGGTCCAAGAGGACTATTCATTATGATTATATTGGCAAAAATACTGTTTTGTTTTGGGGATTTTTTTAAGACTGAACCAGTGATTTTATTGGTAAAGAGAATTCACTAGAAGGAAACTCCTACCAATGCAGAAGGGAATTTGCTTTGTAGTTTATAGTCTTAGAGTTGCTTGGGGACACATCTAGTATGTATCAGAGGGGGACTTGAACCCAGAGTTTGCTGACTCCAAAGTCAACTCTTTACTCGACATATACCATGCTCCCACTCCCCCCGCCTCTCTCTCTGTCTCTCTCTCTCTCTCTCCTCCTCTCTCTCTCTCCTCATCTCTCTCTCCCTCCTCATCTCTCTCTCCCTCTCTTTCTTTGTGTACATACACATATAAAGTTGAACAAACCAACTGTATAGTCTTACTTCACTTAAGTTATTTTTATATTTATAATGAATGGATTATTTAAAGTTATCTTGTAGTGACTTGCATTAATTAAAAGTGAGCCCAGAAATTTTGACAGGTGTATTTTACAACATTGGCAGAGTTTTAAGGGAAGACCGCAGACAGAGAAGCTTAGATAAAAACAACCCAGCCCCATGATGTTGCCATTTTTTTAGACATCGATTTACCTAGAGATTCATACTAGCATGTCTTATATGAGTATCTAACATTGTTTTGTTTCCCAGCGAAGTAGTTACCAACTGCATGAGATTTATTACTTGACTCGTCTTTTAACTAACCAATTACTTCTTTTGTGGGCTTTCCTCTGTCTCACAGGAGTGAATGCTGTAAATAATCTTAATTGATGTGCTTACAGTTTTGCCCTTCAGGAATGATTTCTCTATGAGTCATTCTAGGGAATGCTAATAAATGTATTTGTCCTGTTATATAGATCATGTATCCAGGAAGATTTCTATATGCTCGTCATTTTTATTTGTATGAATGTTTGTGTAAAAGCAAATCGAAGAGGCTGTTTAATATAATTTAAGGAACTAAATTATATAATTCTTTAAAGAAGTTTCTTGGTGACATTAAAAGTGTGATGGACACAGAAGTAAGGAAAAGGGGAGGGAACAAGCATTTATAAAGTTCCTACTATGTACTAAGTACTTTACAAATATTATTTCATTTCATCGGAATGTGATTTGTGAACTAACAGACTTCCTTAGTGTACTTCTGGCATGAGTTTTTCAAATCTGTATAATTCCTTGCCTGCAAACTTTAGCTTAAAATAAATATAATAGAAGCCAACAAATAGGACTTTTTAGATAAAAGTGATTATAGAATAAAATTTAAAATAAGTGCTGTCAGAATGACAATTTCCCTTGTGCATGGTTCATATTCTGTGTCAGGGTCATAAATAAGCTGACTCCATATTTCACGATAATGAAATGTTACAAGCCACATGTTTCAGATACTGCAATTATAGAAATTGACCATTATTTTTATTAGACTCTTTAGCTGTATTGCCAAAGAGCCTCTATAAAGTTTTATATGGAAGGAGCTCTTTTTACATGAAAGGCTCTGGAAATAGTCTCATCTATCAGAACCCAAATCTTGTACTTGCTTGATGCTATTCTCTGCTAAGGGACTCAGAATGATAGGGGCCTCCCATGTGATTCTAGCTGCCTTTTCACAGGCCTTCACCATATGCCAGGAATTCCACAATAGGCTATGTGGTTATAGGACCAATTGTAGAGACAGGTCATGTTTTGTTTTTTTTTGTTTTTTTTTTTAATTTGTGAGGATTGGATCAACCTCTGAGAACTGGGAGTTCCTGCTTATTGAACCTTCCCTGTCATTGTGAGGTGTAACCAGCCAATATCAGAAATTTATCAAACAGCTTACCACTCTATTTGAGTAATCAGAAGACAGTAGGAAAGACTGCCAGATTGTATAATTCAGAAAAACAACCCATAAGGCCATCAGCTTAGAGAGATCAGTGTGGTCTGCAGAAGCCTGTAGGTCTATGAGGGTCTTACCCTGACACAACAGAGTGATGCTTTTCCTTATATTTTCCCCCCATTTGCCCTATGATGTGTAAACCCAAACAGATTTCTTCCTTTCATCAATTACTTTGTTTGGGGAGGAAACTTTCCCAAGATATCCACCATTACTATTGAGGACTATGATAGCTGATATACAAATACAGAAAATCAGGAATTAGGTCACATCTATAGGAACAATGTTTTTCTTCTTTTTCGTTTTAACTCTGTTGCTAAGAGTGAGGAGCATTTCTCTTGGCTGTCTGAGCCTCATTTTTTCAGGAACTTTCTGGTATATTCTCAAGAACCCTAACATCTTCCCTGTACAAAGAAGATGGAGGTATAGGGTGGTAAGATTACACCAAGAGAAAGAGGGAAAACAGGCACAAGGAAAACACCCTGCTCTTATGGTGACGGATTTTCATTTTTCAGAACTAGGGATGTGGTGGCTGATTTCTGTTCTGAGGAAGGCAGTATGTTCTTGGCCTTCATTAAGTGAGATGGGTATAGGGACTTTATGTACTTACTGGGCTGCCTTCTCGTTTCTCTCAGGGTCAGATAACAGTGAATGGGCGCTCAGGCGGGGCCACCAGTCCAATGAGTTACTTTCAGAGACCATTCTCCCCGTCAGCCTACTCTCTACCAGCATCACTCAATTCAAGCATTGTCATGCAGCATGGAAGGACACTTGGTAAGAAAATGGCCTTTCTTCTTCCATAGGAAGTTGTGGGTTCTAATTGCTTCTTGTCATCCCCAACATACCTATTTCCATCAGCACCTAGGCAGGATTTTTATTTCCACCTTTGAAACTAAATACTTGAAAAAAGAAAATATAGGACTTACTTGAGGAACAAAGGAGTCAACATGAGAGAAAATCCTCCACTATTTGTATACCTCCCAGGCCTATTTGATCTTAGGTTGGTATTGGGAAGAGGAGATTCAATGCCATAGGAGATTAGTTCCATTGCATTTTGGCAGGGGTGATTGAGTTATCTTGTTACCAAGGACGCCAGGTGCCTACAATATATGTCACCTCCATTCCATCCTTTTCACTGCACTGTGACCATCCTAGCTCAGACCCTCGTTTCTACTCATCTTTACTATTATAACAGACTCCTAACTGGCCTCCCTACCTGTAGTCATTCTCCCCTTTCTGTCCTTCTGTCTACTAAAGGGCAACCTTTCTAAAACACAAATCTGATCACGCTACCCCTCCTTCGCCTTACTTTAAGACTTTCAGGGGTTCCCTGTACTCTCCAAGAGAAAAATATAAATTTCTGACCCTGGCATTTCAAGCCCTCCATGGCCTGACTCCGACTTGCCTTTTTAAGCTACACCGTTCCTCTTCATGGACTCTTATCTATATTGAGACTTTTGGGACTACTCACTGTTCCCTGCCCTCTGCTGCTTTTGTGCAAACTGTCCTCCATGCCCAGAATGGATGGATTCCACTCTTCTTGGAGACATCCTTCTTTTTCTTCAAGGCCTGATTGTGTCAGCTACTTCACGAAACCTTCCTTTTCCCCATGCCCAAACGTTTCATAGGACTATGTTTGCTCAATACATACTGGAGTAGATTGACTTCTCCTATCTTTTTATCACATCCTGAATTGAATTAAAAGTATATGTATCATGTTTCATCTCCCAGTAAAACTCTTAAGTTCCTTAAGGCAGAGACTGTTTTTTAAATTTTTAAAAAATTTCTGGTGCACTTTTTTTTAAAGTTAATTTTTTTTTAAATTTCTGGCCCAGCAGTAAGTACCTAATACCTAAAAACATTTGCTTGTTGAATTGATTAGGCTCAGCAGAAAGAATCCATATAGCTTGGAGTCAAAAAAAGAGAAAGAACTGACTTGCAGTCATTGGAAGCTCACTATTTTGTTGGAAAGCTCTTATTTTGACAAAATTTTTCTCATCAGAAGACCCGAAGGCAAAATCATTTCTCTCACAAGGGACAGATAATTTGTCATGATAATGTCTTCCCAATTAGAGGTGTTTAACAATGAAAAGGACAGCCTTGAAAAGTAATGAACCCTCTGTCACTGTGAATGTTCAGGGAGAAGCTAGGTGCCATCTGTCAGCATCTGGGAAAGTATTCTGACACTTGATGGAAGATTGGATCAAGTGACATCTAAGGTCCCTGTGAGGGCATCTGAGCGGCACAGTGGATAGAACACTGGACTTGGAATCAGGAAGACTGATCTTTAGGAGTTCAAATCTGGCCTCAGACGCTGGGCAAGTCACTTAACTCTGCCTCAGTTTCCACATCTGTAAAAAAAAGCTGGAGAAGGAAATGGCAAAGTATTCTAATATCTTTGTCAAGAAAACCTCAAATGGGGTCATGAAGAGTTGGACACAACTGAAATGACTCAACAACAGTAAAGCCCCTGGGTAGTGTTAAGTGAAAACTTCAAGTACTAAAAAAAATATTTTGAAACACTTGAGAAACTGATTTATAACTCAGACCACAAAATTCAAAGACAGGTTGAACCACTTTTCTCTAATATCAGAGAGGCAGAAAGAACATAGGATTTGGAGCAGAACACGTAAGTTCAAGTGCAAGCTGGCTAGAGCCATTGTGTACCTATCCCAGGTCTAGTTCAACTAAATAGATATTGAGGTTCAAAGAGGGTGAGTGACTCGCAAAATTCTTACTACCTCATGTTTTTCTATGTACTTGCTAAGATTTAAAAATATTTTTTAATACAATCAAACTTTATTTAAAAATATAAAAACAATTCTTAGTTGTGGCCTTCCAAAAAAACAGGTGGCAGGCAGGATTTGGCCTGCAGATTATATATCGCTGACTACTGGTCTAGACAATCTCCAAAGTACCTTCCAACCACAACTATAATTGAAGATCCTAATGAACTAGGCAATTTCCAGGGATACCTGTATATATGGGGAATGGAGGAAGTCAACTATTTTTAGAACCACCTCAGGAGGAAAATTGAGAATAGAGACTTGGGTTGGAAAAACAGCAGAGTCCTTCCCCCTGACTTCCCAGCTGGGAAGAGAGACCTAGCAAATGGGCACGTTCACACAACTACACACTTGAATATCAGTTAGCCCCTGCCTATGTCAGGTACACACAGTCCCAGGCCCTGAAAGCACGTGGGGCCAATGCCACGAGACCACTTGGTGTTTTCCCTCACCTGTACCAACAACCTTTAGAACACAATATTAAAAGAATATCATATGACTCTTTAAGTTGCCAGGCAAATAAATACCTGATGGCCTAAGATGCTAATTGTTGGCACCAGCAGCTAACTGTTGCATTGGCTTTTTTAAAGTCTTGCTTTATGGTTTCTTTCCTTAGATGATTTTGAGGAATTAACTACCAACAGACTTGGGATGTGGTTTTTTTTTTAAGGGGAAGGATCTAAGTTATTGCTAATTTAGACTGTAAGATACAGACACTGAATGTTTAAAAGACTTTGTAAAATTACACCTTGATGAAAGCAGAATCTTTGAATTCCAATTTATTTGGGTTCCAATTCATGTAAGTCAATAATTATTTATTTGGGTTCCAATTAACACAAGTCAATATTAAGTGCCAGGTAGAGGCATCTAGGTGGTTCATTGGATAGAGCGCTGGCCCTGGAGTCAGGAAGACCTGAGTTCAAATCTAGCCTCCGACATTTACAAGCTGCGTGACCCTAGGCAGGTCACTTAACCTCTGTTTGCCTTAATCTACAGGAGAAGGAAATGGCAAATCACTTCATTATCTTTGCCAAGAAAATCCTTATGGACAATATTGGCGTGCTATGGTCCAAGGGGTCACCAAGAGTCAGATATGACTGAATGACCAAACAATGTGCCAGAGACTGGGCTAAGCACTAAGCAAACAAAGAAAGGCCAAAACAGTAGCTGGCCTCAAGGAGCTTAAAATCTAATAGAGGAGACAGTATTCAAAAACTCAGTACAAACAAGATGTAGATGAGAAAAATGACCAATAAGGAGATTCATTTTCATTTTCCTAGCCAGGAATTTTTTTTTTCCTGGCTGAATCTAAATTCATTTTTCCTAGCTAAAATATTTGACAAAATATTTTATCTTACTAATTCTAGTTAGTCTAGATTCTACTAAATCTACTTAAGTCTACTAATTCTACGAAGTATAGAAAAATATCTTCCTGTACCTAAACTATGTGTTTTTAGTATGATTTTGTTGAATTTTGTTCCCATTTGCATTCAAGAAAAAAATTATTTCTGAAATGGGAATGTATTTCCCTACTAGGGATCATAGAATGTTAGAAATAGAAATGACCTTAAAGATCAACTGTACCAAGGTCCTTAACCATTTTTTGTATTGTGGACACCTAGGACTATCTAATGAAAGCTATGGCCCCCCTAACCAGAATAATGGTTTTTCTTTTATTATCTTATTATCATTGAAGGAAATGCTAAATTTCAATTAGAATTTAGTGAATACAAGTATGGAATTTTCTCATTCAAGTTCCCAGATGCCCTGAAATCTATTTCTAGACCTCAGGTTAAGGACCCGAGATTTAGACCAACTTGCTCTTATAGTGGGCAATCTTTCCTCTATACTATGTTTCCAATGCTTCAACCATGTCCTTCAGAAATAGGTCCAATGCTTTAAATTTTTCCAGTATAGTTTTATCTTTTGCTTTTTAAAGCCGTTAATGGATTCAGAAAACCTGCATTTGAGTCTCGTCCGATGATCCGGAATTTACATGTATTATCTATATGACTCCCCCACCCAGCCTCTGTTTCCTTGTCTATAACATTAGGGGGTTGGACTACAGCATCTTTAAGAACCCTCCCAGGTCTACATTTATCATCTTCTGCTTTGTGATTCAGCTCAAAGTTAGATCTACCTTTTAAAATACTTCTGTTACTGCTTTGTGTTAAATTCTACACTGTCACAATTAATTCGTTTGATGGCAAGTCTTATTACAGTGAGACTCCACTACACCCAGATTTTTCATTACATTTCATTTCAATAATGAAATGAAATCTACACTTCCTGTTCTGGCATATACCATATTTGTAAAGGAAGAAATCCATAGGACAAGAGGATTTAGAGCTGAAAGAGACATTGGGGACCGATTAGTCCTAACCCCCTGATTTTGTCAACCGAGGCCTAGAGAAGGGGAACTCATGGATAGTAAATGTCAGAACAAAGGTTTGCAACCATATCATAGCAATCCAAATGCAGAACATTTATTTTGGTTATTCAGCCCTTGGATATAAATAAGCTCTAATTTTTTTTGTTTAATTATTGTCAAACAAACCAATAAAGAGCCTGTATGGCTAAACTGCAGTATACAGAGACAGAGAAGGGCTTCTGAACACTTATAGAATACAAGTAGTTGGTGGAGGTTGTTCATTCATTTTCAGATGCTTTGTGACCCCATTTGGGGTTTTCTTAGCAAAGAGATTGGAGTGGTTTGCCATTTCCTTCTCCAGGTCATTTTACAGAGGAGGCGCTGAGGCAAACAGGGTTGGGTGACTTGCCCAGGGTCACACAGCTGGTCTGAGGCCGGATTTGAATTCTAGAAGAAGATGAGTCTTCCTAACTGCAGGCCCAGCACTCTACCCACTATGCCACCTAGCTGTCCTTTAGAAGTAGAAAACAAGAGCCTATAATGTTCACAGTGCTATTCTAGGTGCTAAGGGAGATAGAAAGTTTAGAGGGAAGAGAGAATTTTGCTTTCAAGGGGGTGGCGGCCTAGTAGGGCAATAAGATACAAACACGATGCCTAAAAAGCACAAAATTGCATGCTCCATAGCAGAGGAATAAATGCTCTGCTGGGACTCTTGAGTGCTGCCTGAGTCAGACTCACATATAATTGGGAAATACTTTACAAAATAAATACAAATAGAACAAAACATAGAGAACATTACATTTTAAAACTAAGTCAAGATGAGGCCCACAGGGATCCTTATGGACAGATTCGTGGTCCCTGTTTCTATTTGAATTTGACATACTGCTTTAGAGAATTAACAGGAAATAGATCGAAAGGGGAAAGAAAGTCTGTATCTAACTAAGGGCTGTGGGAAAGCTTCCTAAAGCAGGTGGCACTTAAGTGGGTCCTTCACCAATGGATTGGGATTTAATAGGTTAATTGGGAAAGGCGGGAGCATTCAGCCAAAGGAAACAGCCTTATCATAGATGGAAATGGGAGAGGGTATATTAAACAAATACCACTGATGAATATAGCTTCCTCTTAGTAATGCCTTGGCTCCAAATGAAAAATCAGTGAAATACAGAAAATACTGATGGAAATACTGTCCTGTTTTAATGAATGTTCTTATTATAGACCTACATGTTTTATCCTACATCTACATCTTAAATATGTATATACATATATAGTTATCTTTTTATGCACTATTTATCAACTATAACATCCCACTAAATTATTTCCTCAGAGTCCACTGACACATATTCCCAGCATGCCCATTCTCTGGATGGTAGTTCTGCCAGCAGTACAATACCCATCTATAGATCTTCAGAGGAAGAGAAGAAAGTGACAGTGATTAAAGCCCCCCACTATGCAGGCATTGGGCCAGTAGATGAGTCTGGAATCCCTACAGCAATTAGAACGGTAAGAAAGGCTGGAATTTGCCTCCCTGTCATTGTGAGTAGACCCTTACAAAGAACCAATTGTGAATAGTGGCTTTTATTTTCCACATTCTTATGCTCTTATATAATGGGGGAATACACTGTGCAAAATCTGTGTGCTCTTGAATACGATGCCGCATGTGGCAGGAGGGAAATGTTGATTGGCAATAATTAGACGGCTTCAACTTTTTCATTTTCATTATGTACTTGTCAGAGCTATAATTTATAGCATACATTTTCCCTCCCTTTTCACTAATGAGCTTTAGGACTGCCGAGAGAAAATGGAAGAACCAGGAACGCAGGAATGCTTTAGTTAAATTTTATTCCCATGTGCCTTGCTGAGAAGCCAAGAGATTTGTTTCTTGAAATGGATGTGTGTAACCCTGGGTGGGAGGAGGCGTCTGCTGGGAGCTGGTATTTTTGTGAGCTAAAGGGGTGGGAAGAGAGGTAGTGACGTTTTATTGTTAGCAATGAGGAACCTCTAACTGCAATAATAGACACATTTTGGTGGACACCATTCCCCTGGCTCCACCCCCCTTCCCAGTCACAGCTGAGAGCGCTCTGAGGATGATGAGGAATGTGTTTGGGACTTTTTTTTTAAATTCTTTAAACTCTAGTGACTCCTTGCTGAAGGCTGTTAGGTTTCTCTGGCTGGTCTCAGCAGCAGCAGGAGTAACTGTAGAAGGCAGTTCCTTGCTTACTAAGTCTGTCTGGACAGAAAGTTTGGTGCTACCTGGAGAGAGGAGACCCTAATGACAGCCAGGATGAGAGCAGCAACACCTCTGCAGGTGAAATTGGGGGAAGGGGCAGGCCCAGAAGCTCTTGTATGGACTCAGCCTGCCAACACCAACGTATGGGGCCGTGGGGGTGCCAAGAGCTGGTTTATGGTTTCCTAGAAAAGGAATGGATGGGGACAAGGAATGGGACAGATAATCAGAAAAAAGAAAAACCCAACAGTGGTAAGATTGGTGCATCCTCAATTAGAACATACTATCTGGTTTTTATTCTCTCCTTTGATGGGTCTTTATTGTGTGAGAATTTGAGATAGTGTATACAGAGAGAGCACTTTTTGGGCGGAATCTTAGGATAGAGATGCTATAGATTTTTAACCTACAGATAAATCCTCAAATCTCTCAGTTAAGTTTAAGCAGTCTTTTCAAATAATATATTTGTTTGATCGTAGGTCTGTCGCCTAAGCCTAATGTTGTAATCATCAGTTACCTACATTGGAACTGCTGTGTCTGTATATTAATGAAATGACAGAAGAAAACAAAAAGATGACAGATTTAGGAACTGACTGAAATATCAGACTGATAAGGACGGCATGCTTCCTTCATGTAATGATATGTCTATATATTAGTGAGATGACAGAAAGAAAAGGTTTAGGGATTGAGGGAAATGTCAGATTGATAAGGACAGCATGCTTCCTTCATGTAACTTTATACAGAGGTAGATGATCTGTAAGTATAGAGAGCTACACGTAGATGCACACCTGTGTGTGTGCACTCATATGCACCTATACACCCAGGTGTGTATCTTCATGTATCTGTGTGTCTAATAGTCCATGTACATGGTGCTATCAAAAGGGAGTTCCTTATAATTCCAATGATATGTTCACTGGTGGATGCAGGTTTATTAATTTTGACTGGCACCCGTGAAAGGGTCAGTGTCCACACGGTTAGGTGTTCCTGGATCTCAGTAGCCATCCATTTGTGTTTGGAAAAACTGAGCTCAGTGCGTTTGTGTGAACAGATTTGTCTCCACCTGCATTTAAAATGAATAAAAGTTGGTATAGTAGAGATAGCACTGTGTCTGCTTTATGTCCTGTTTAGCTTTTATTTTCCTGTTTAGCTTTTAAAAATTAAAGTCTAGAATATTGTGGATACTTAACTAAGAATGCAGTGGTATTAAGTCTGCATAGCCTAGCATAAATATTCTGAAAAGTTAAAAGCAATTTGTTCTCTTGTCTATAGAGATAGCTTCAGAATTTGTCTGTCTTCATAACAGGGATAAGGATTGACCTATGAGTTCATCAGTATAGAGAATTCTCCAGTGAAGAAACCCCCTCTCCCCAGTACAGAATGTTGTGGTCTCTGAAATTTGTAGTCTTAGTGTTGCCTTGGGTGGTTAAATGACTCATCCAAGGTCTCACAGCTACTGGGTGTCAGAGGCTAGACTTGATCTCAGGTCTTGAAGGCTAATGCTATCCTTTAGGCCACACTGCCTCTCTTTCTTCACCATGAAAATGAAAAATGCCTGGATCCAGATTTCAAGAACTATTTTTTGCACTCTGTTTTGGAAGGAACACTGATGAGTCAGATGTCTTGGCCTCTGTGACCAGCTCTACCACTTTAAGTTGTGAAAACATAGACAAGTCATTAGAACTATCCAGCCCCTCAGCTTTCAGCTTTCTCGTCTGTCAGTGGGAAATGTGAAGGGAATGCCTCTTTCTCTCTCTCTCTCTCTCTCTCTCTCTCTCTCCATATACATATATACACATATATGTATATATATACATATTTATACACATATATACATATATAGGTATATTTATACACATACATACATATAGTGCCTACTTTGTGCCAGGCACTAAGCTATGTGGTTTACAAATCTCTCATTTGATCCTCACAACAACTTGGCAAAATAGATGCTGTTATTATCCCTATTTTACATTTGAGGAAACTGAGGCAGACAGGATTAAATGACTTGTCCACGGTCACACAGCTAGTAAGTGTCTGAGGCCAGATTTGAACTCATGTCTTCCTGACTCCAGGCCTGGCATTTTATCCGCTGTACCACCTCCCAACATCCCTGGGAAAGCTTTCAATCCTCTCCTTATCCAGCACCCAGGGGTTCGAGAATATTATATGAGATAGTAAGTATTTCTCTGCGCCTCTTCACTTTGTAAATTATAAAGTACTATCTGTACAGAAATAAGGAGTCATTATTCTCTACATACCTTCTCGTGGGCCTTGGAAATTATAAGGAAGGAGTTAAAAGCACCACAGAATGTTGGAAGTCTTTTCTTTTTTACATCTGTTTCCAAACCTGAGTCACAATCCTAGAGAGGATGTATAAGTATAGCTTTCTTGCTCAATGTTCAGTCACGCTTCATCTCAGCCAGCGAATGCTTTAAAAAATGCATTTTTCATCTTTTCAGTTGCCTCCCAAGGCCATGCATTTAGGAACCAAAGGTTATTAACCTCAGATCCTTCATATTAGCTGCTTGACATCATCACCAACATAGTCCTGGACAGAAAATCCCTCTGCACTTAGAGTGAGAAGAACTGGATTGCAATCCAAGCTCTGGAATTTGCTGTGTGACCTTGAGCACCTCACTTCTCTGTGGGGCCTCAATCTCCACATTTGTAAACTGGGGATATTAACCACCTCAACAGGGCTGCTGTGAGGATCAGATGAGATGAAGAGGCTACGCTTTGGTTGGAAGGCACCATATGGTCCCTTTTGCCATCTTTGTATTCTCCCCAGTGACTGAGGCAGTGTCTTGGCCAGAGCAGCCACTTAATAATGTTTGTGGAATTAATTACCCTGAGAAAACAGTTTTCTGTAAACCCACTCAGAACTTCAAAGCCTTTTGAATATGAAGCTGAAAAGACATCTCAGTAATTTTAACTGAAGAAAAAGAGCTTTTTATTTTATTTTATTTTTTTCATGAGCCCCAGGATGCTTTGCCTGGGCTTTGACCACAGGGGGAGAAAAAAGAATTCCTAGGACTGAGATTACATGAGATGATGTGATTGCAGCTCCATTCAACTCCAAGTATCAAGGGATTTGCCTCACAGTATTTTTCAAAACAAACAAATTTTTTAAAATGCAGACCTCTAATGTCAGCTTGAATATAGCACTTGCTAGACAGTTTTCAAAGCTTGTAGGGAAACAAAAATAAACAAGAATAGATTGGGGGAGGGTTTGGGTGGGAGAGTTTGACAGAGAAGCTATGTATGGGTGTGTGTCTTCCATGTGAGTATGTGCCGTATGCACACGGGAGCATAGTACACAAAATATTTCCTGCATTGATGCAAAGTTTGTATGTTATGCTAATGTGAAACTCTGAACCTGAGAGCAGTTTGGTAATATTAAAATGTAGTTATCTTATGTTTATGACACTTTTCCTGATAGAAAATCATGGCCAGACAGATATATACATACATATATATATATATGTGTGTGTGTGTGTGTGTGTGTGTGTGTGTATATATATACATACATATAAAATATATATGTAGATATCTATAGATAGCTATATCAAGTCATAGAACACACACACACACAGAATGCTCTATCTGGTAAGTTATAATATGTCTGTCTATTTCTAGATACCTAGATCTCTAGATAGAGAGATATATCAGTATTATACATTACCAGATAGACCATTCTACCAAAACATTTTTGACAGATCTTGCCTTTTTTAAAGCATAGAGAAGTAAAATCTCTCTAACTTCTTTGTTTTATTCATTTCAGCATCACGCCTAATGCACTCCTTCACAACTATAGCAACATAAAAAGTGTTTTGAGAATTAAATTCAACAAGCATTTATTAAATGCGTATCATGCACAGAACACTATGTTCAAAGGAAAATTAAGAGAACCTTTCAGAGAGAAACAGAGGTCTTTCCCAACTCCACGAAAGGTCTGGAGGCTCAGATTCTCCTTTGCCAGCTGACAGCTTTTTCTGGTCTGCCTGTGCTCACCATATAAAGCTACCAGGCTAAGGAGCTGTGCGATCTTGTCTGATGTATGCCCTCCAGAAAAGTGAAGAAATCCCTGTCTGGCAAGATTCTTTTCCATATACAGGGTTGTGAATTCTTTTGTGGGCCTCCTTGTTACAATAAATTATGCCCAGAAATCATTCAGGAAACTTTTTCAGGGTCACCGTCAATTATGTGTTATGTAATACCAAACTTTTAAACAAAATGAAAAAGAAAAACATTATCTTGGGACCAATCAATATATACTTGAAAGGTATGTGACCTATAATTTTGCATGAACCTAGGAAGCAATAGCTAAACCTTTACAGGGGTCTTCGAACTTACTTTTCAAAATAATTTTATAACTATGTTCCAAAGTAATTGGATTCTTTTATAATCCTGTGTAGTTTATTATGAACATTTAAAAACATTATTCTGAGAAAGAGTCCACAGGTTTCACCAGATTGCCAAAAGGGTCCATGACATAAAAAGATGAAAAAACCCCTGATCCTTGATATCATTTTCACCCTTATTTTTTCCTGAAGTTGCCAGCATTTGACTAACTATTCATTTAATAAAACTGTCTTTCACTCACTTATCATGGTAGGAGTTTAACACAAATCAGGACTTGGCCAGCTATACAGGTGGTCAGTCATATGATCCTTAACATCCATGTGCATTCTGGGATTCCTAGAACCCCTAGGATGTGAGAGCTTGAAATACCCTTAGAGACCAAATCATCTAATCCAGCGAATTTTCTTTGACACAGGATGAAACTAAGCCCAGAGAAATAAAATCACTTATACAAGGTCACACAGATAATGAAAGAAATATGATAAATCATATGTCTATTGTCTCTTAAATTCAGATAAACTGAGAAAAAAAGATATATTTTTGAATATGTTCTTTAGAATTCATCTAGATTTTATGGCTTCTTAAATTCATTATCTTCATTCTCAGTTACCGGACTACATGGACACTTCTCACAGATGTATGACTGCCATATCCTGTATCTATTCATTCAGTCACTCAACAATTGTATTGAATTAGCCCCGAACATATAAGATTTCTTTTAGCAGCTGAGGAAGCTACAAAGATGAATAAAATGTTAGCTCCTTTCAAAGAGCTAACAATCTTGGGCTGAAAACTCAACAGCAATTTATGTTTAAAAGTGTTTACAGTGGTGGTTTGTTCTATGCCTAACTTAGACCCCATCTCCCACTCCCACCCCCAACCCCACCCCCCCACCCCCACCCCACTCCTCCATGTATGGAAAGCAGCATAATGGTTAAAAAGTGTGCATTATTTAACTCTGAAGACAATTCCCTGGCCTGAGTTCGTTCTCAATAAATATCCTGCTACACAAATGATTCATGGGTAGAACTCTGCTCTTATTGGTTCATAGAGTACTCGTGGGAGTGCAATTATCGGTTTGTCGTTCCCAGACCTAGTTATGGTAAGAACCACAGCATGTACATGTCATAAAATGGTACCTCATTGACCTATGAGGCTGAGAGGAAAGATCACATTTACAATAAGCTGGCTCATGTGGCTGGACAAAAGAACTGATGAATGCTATCGCTGAAGGGTCCAACTAAATGGAACTGTATGTCAGAGCTATTTCTGCTAATAAAAGGGATGAAAGAAGAAATCAGAATATTGAGGGTGAATGTTCTTTGGTTATTTGTATGTCATATCATCTTTGATCCTAAGGCCCTAGACTTAAATGTTGAAAATTATGTTTTACAGACAGTTGACAGACCAAAGGACTGGTACAAGACTATGTTCAAGCAAATCCATATGGTTCACAAACCTGGTATGTTTGTTTTATGCCTTCCTCTTTCGTAGGATTCTTCTTTTAGAGCTGAAAAGGACCTTAGAGGCTATCTAGCCCCAACCCCTCATTTTACAGAGTAGGAAATCTTGCCTATGGTCACATAAATAGTAAGTGGTAGATAGAATTTGAATCTATGTTCTCTAATTCCAGTTCTATCAACCTTTCCACCATCCACAATTCCTAGTGTTTTTAGGAAAAACATGTTTCACTTGGGCAAGAATGGAAATTCTGCAAAGTTTTTTTTGTCTAATTCCCCCATTCCTCTTGTGATAGGAGCCCTAAGACCCTAGGTACACAGTCACCACATACTGACCTTGACTGTGGTGACTCTAAACTGCCCATTCTTCTAGAGCATCATTTTGTGTCCTAATTAATAAATCTCACTAGCTTTTAATGAATCAACATAAATGTTCCTTTTTATAAGAGCTTAGGGGGTGGATTAATAGGAGTATAGGTTAAAGCTGTCTGTTTCTGCTGCTACTGCTAAGGTATCTTGAAGGCCCTTAAAAGGGGGAAAACAGTTTCCAGGATGAGAATGAGTAAAAGAGAGAAAGAACTTTGTAATGAAGAGGAAAGCTAAGTCCAATGAACCACGTGTAGTAAACGCCTACCTGATACCTAAAACCGAAATGGTGTAGTTTTGAAACAAAAAAGAGGACTTTAAAAAGGACACCATATTACTATTGTTACCTCATATTTCTACTTGACAGACAGGATGGGTAGCAGATGAGAACCAGACATGGAATCCAGAAACATGAGTTTGATTCCTGTCTCAGACACTAGTTACATGATCATGGGTGAATTCTTTAACTTTCGCAGCCTCTTTTCCAACCTATAAAGTGAGGATGATGATATTTGTACTATACAACTCACAGGATTGTTATGTGCAAAGCAATTTGAAAACCTTAAAATATTATAGAAATGCATGTTATTATTATTAAAGACCAGCAGCCTCCGTGAGACAAGTACTATGCTGCCTAATATTTCTGTCTTGTTTTCCAGATGATGATGCAGATATGTATCACACTCCGTATACATATAATGCAGGTACGGCTTGTTTCTTCCTTTTTAAGACTATTTTGTTAGTTTCCATTAGGCTTAGTAAAAAAAAAAAAAAAACATAATTTCCTGCCTTTTTTGGTTTCTTAATTTCTGAGATACTTTTTCCTCATTCTACTTGACTTCAATTTTAGGGGTGAGGGGAAAATAATGCCTTACATATGTTTCTTAAAAGAAACACAACAAAAGAAATAACCTTTTCTTCCCATGAAAATAGGATTATTTCTAGGGTACCTCATTTATTCTCACTGTTAGCTTACACTGTTTAGCAGTGTTTATCCAAAGTGTGAAGGTTCACGTGAATTAATGCAGTGTCATCAGGATACAGAAGATAACGCTCTCCAATCTGGAGAGGGAGCGATCAGGATTTCAGAATGTTCATTAGATATACTTTGGGGGTGAAGGGGAGAAGACAAGTCAAGCAAAGTACTTTGTGACCTTGTTCATGCTTTCTTCCAAATGAAGCCATTCATTAAAAAGAAATCCCATTTTGCTGGTGACACTTGTGACTCATAATTGCCAGAATTTTTCCTAAGAACCCTGCCTGGAGAACTCTTCCTTTATATTTTATTAAGCAATCTGCATTCTTGAGAAGGTCTCCGAATAGGTTTTCTTTGGCCCCAGCTTCGGTAGCAACCTTTATCCACCCTGGTTCCCATTTTCTTTTTTCAACTTAATTGAAACAAGGCCATGATGCCTCCGTTCCACCCACTCCCAAGGCCAAGGTGCCCCTCCCTCCTCTCAGCTCCTTTGTATATCTTCGATTCACTTCTCATGTTCAGTAGGGTTTTTGTGCCTATGTCTCATATCCCCTGCCAGACAACAGACTTCTTGAGGGCAGAGACTTTGTCTTTTCTCTCTCCCTGCCAAGCACAATACCCCAGACCTAGCAGATGCTCACTGAGATTGGTGCCTCTTTTCGCCAATATAATGAACTTGGTTGACCCTGGCTGTGAGGAACGTGTATTTCTCATTTGAAAGTAGTAGAAAAGTCTTTTTTGGCTCCTTAGTTTTATTTTCATGTTGAATTTATACTACTTATAATGGATTGTATAGCTGCAGGGCAGGTAGGTGAGGCAGTGGGGCAGCTAGGTGGTATAGTGAATAGGATGCCAGGCCTTGAGTTAGGATGATTCATTTTCCTCAGTTCAAATCCAGCCTCAGTGACACTGGGCAAATCACTTAACCCTGTTTGCCTCAATTTCCTCATCTGTAAGATAAACTGGAGAAGGAAATGGCCAACCACTCCAGTATCTTTGCCAAGAAAACCCCAAACAGGGTAGCAAAGAATCAGACATGACTGAAGCAACTCAATAACAAATATGCCCACAGACGGAAATGGAACCGTTGGATATCATTACTGTTTTGTATGCTCAGAATTATAGAAGCAGAACTGGGCAGGACCTCAAGCCATCTAGTCTAACCCTTTCTTTTCTTACAGATGAAGAAACTGAAGCTCATGGAAGTTAAGGGATTTACCCAGGGTCATAGAGCTAATGAGTGTCTGAGGCAAGATTCATACCAGGGTCTTTCTGATTCTAAGTCCAGTGCTCAATAAGCACCACCCTGTTTGTTGCAGAAGCTTGTTCAGAGGGAATAGCTAAGGGTTATGCTTCATACCAAGAATCTTCCAGGGGAATGCATGCTCTGCTTCTTTTCTTCTCTAACACAGGAGCACCACAGCTAAGTCCTACCCAGGGTATCCCTGCCAAGAGCTACTGCATGCTTCTCAGCAGAGCAAGAAATCTTAAATGAAATTAAATGAGGCCTAATAGGGGAGAGGGCAGCTAGGTGGGGCAGCACATAGTGCACCAAGGCTAGCGTCAGAAACACTTGAGTTCAGATCTGGCCTCAGACACTTACTAGCTGTGCGACCTCGGGTGAGTCACTTAACCTCACTTAAGCCTCAGATTCCTCATTTGGAAAACTCCACTCTCTTTGGCAAGAAAACCCCAAATGGCATCAGGAAGAGTACGGCACATTTGCAACAAATGAACAACAACAAAAAAGAGAGAAATAGTGGACAACTAAGAAAAAAACTATAATGTTTAAAAATTGAAACTACGGTTTACAGAAACCAATCATCCAATAGTATTTGTTTGTTTCATATAGAGTTTGCTTCTTCACTCTTTCTCTTCTTTCCATCTGGAATTCCCTTTAGTCCTCCCTTCTAAGTATCTGACTCCAACCCATACAACAATGCCCAGTCCAAGTTCTATTTTGTGAAGCCTGGACTCTATCGCCCCCAGACTCATAGTGATTGCCCACTCCCTCCTCTCAACCTCAGTCACACCTGTTAATCAATAATATCTTTTGTCACTGGACCAAACTATCTGTCAAGGAATCTTTAGCGTAAAAGGGGAAAAGTTGGAGCCCTGACAATAGATGCACAAACATTTATGGTCTTTCCAGTGTTGTCAGTATCAATAAGCCAAACAAAACTCCCACCACCAATTACTTTGTGTGTATGTATATACATATATGTACATATATAATATATATAATATATATATAATTTTATTTAATTTTCTGTGTGCATGTTTTTCCCTAAATAATGTAATCTTTTTGACAACAGGCTACTTTGTATTCCAGGTGTCTATCACTATGCTTGGTACACAATAGGTACTTAACAGATGCTCATCAAATGTATGGATGTTATTTATACAGTTTACAAGTACTTACTGTATATGACTTGGTATCATTAGGTTGTTTTTTTTCTTTAATTGTCTCTCCAACTAGACTGGCATTTTCTTGGAGGCTTATGTCTTTGTATTCATACCCAGCATGCTTAGCACAGTTTCTTATGCTGCAATTTATTGATTTATTACATTTTCATTAGCATATTAATGTTTACCTATAAATAGATGATTCTAAAATGTTTATGGAGGCTTGAAATAAATATCTCCCATCACATTTACATTATCATTTTACTCTGTATTAAAAAGATTTGCTGAATGAAAGTGAATTTCATCCCAACTCCTCTTTGAATTTTTTCACATGCTAAATTAATGAATGTGAATAATTGCGATGTTATGGCATTCTGTGCATCTGTATGAAATGTAAGAACAATTATGTCATTATATATTCATTTTATGTATATGCACAGAATATCTTGCCATTGTAATAATTTAGACATGGCTAAATTTAAAATATACAGAAATTCAGAGGGGAGGTCCAGATGAAATTTGCTTTCAATAAGGAAAAAAGAGGCATGTCAAGAAAATATGTATAAGTTTAGGGAAGCAACGGGGCTAGTATGTAGAGAATTAGTCTTTAAACCAGGAAGATGTGGGTGCAAGACATACCGGGACTGTGTGACCCTGGGCAAGGCATTTAACCTTTCAGTGTACCAAGAAGCTCTCAACGATGTTAAGTTACAGAGCAAGAGCCAATTTGTATTGGTAGAGATGTTTTCTTACCCGTAAGTTTTCTCTACCAATAAAATCGTAGGTCTCCTATCCCCTATATAATGACAAGTACATATGCTCAATAATTACTTATTCTTCTCCATCAGCTTAGCCTATGTGTACTTCTTCCACCAATTTAAATTGTATCCCTTCTTTGCCTCCTTAAATGTTTTTGTTTTTTTAACCATAGCAATTAAGGAAACCTTACGGCCCTTATGGGCAGACTGTCCTCACTCAGTTGGGCTGGTTCTGTCACTGTTCAAGCCTTCTAAACCAACTTATCAGACATATGAGAGAAGTGATTATTAATAACTAATGATTTGGGGAGATTCAGAATTTTCCCTTTTCTCTATCCTCATTTCAAGACCTCAGTCTCTGAGGGTTGAGCTAACCTTCTCCTCTATCCGACCCCGCTCAAACTTACAAGGAATCTCTAATCTAAGGCAAATTCTATTCAATCAAGCTTAGGTAGGCAGACCCTTTTGTCTAAAATGCCCAAGGATGGGGGTGATCAGGGTATAGAGATAGATTCTCTGCCAAGGGTAACGTGATGTCACTCTCAGCCCCTCATTGGAGTAAGCCCACTTCTCTTTGTAAAGTCCACCTTTCATTGTTAGCCAGGGTTGATTTCCACCCTGGAAAACAACTACTCTTTGAAAGGCATAAAAACCATGCCACCTTGATTGTCTTTGTCTTAGATGAGCATCCTTTTATTGAAAGGATAGGATTATTAATAAAATGATTAAATTACCTGGACATTATATCTCTTGAACCTTTTTTAAATGTCACATATATGAATTTTCAATATAGTAAAAGCTCTGCTGTCCTTGCCAAGCTCCATGTCACAAGAAGGCATCAGAGGAACCTTATAAATTATGATATTTAGGTGTAATAATTATTATAGTCACAACATATCATTATATAAGATATATTGTTGTATCTTGTTACATAAAATATATAATTATTATAACTAATTTTTGATAATTAGCACTACTGAGGATTGTTTCAGTTATAACATATCATTACACATTATACTAGACATATTGTTATATCTTGTTATATAAAATATATAATTACTATAACCAATTTTTGATAATTAGCACTATGGAAGATTGTTTCAGTTATAACATATCATTCATTATACTAGATATTGTTATATCTTGTTATATAAAATATATAATTATTATAACTAATTTTTGGTAACTGACACCATTGAGGATTGTTTTGTGGGTGGTGAAAATATGTGCCTTTTAATGCATCTTTTACAATTCACTTCTATTTTCTTTCCCCAACAGGCCTTACTAGTGCTCCCTACATGACTCAGTCCCACCCTGCTGCAAAGATGCAGACATACAGACCTCTTTCCAAAAGTCTGTCCGACAATGGTGGTGAAGCCTTTAAGGATTCCTCTTCCCCTCTGCCTCCTCCACATGTCCCACCTCCAATTCCACCACTTAGGCCCAGAGACAGGTCTTCCACCGAAAAGTAAGGAGTTCTCCAAAAGAGTAGTATGGTCAATTGTATCCTCCAGACAGCTTCAAATCAGGCTGCCTGTGGCCCTGGGGACCCAGCTAAAGAATGAACCCTGACCTTCCGCAGAGGGCGGTGCTGAAATTGTATCAGTCAGTGCACAAAATTGAATTTGTTTTTTTATTGATCACATAGACAATTGTCCCAGAAGCTTGAGTTTCTTGTCCAACGGTGAGATTAGTGAATTGTGACAGTGAGTGTATTTATCCACCACATATGAGTGAGCCAGGCAGCATATTCTTGCTGGTTTACCATAGGGTCAGGTCTGTTATTAACTCAGAGTAAGTATATGTGTGTGTAAACAGGTGAATATTCTTCTTAAGGTACTTAACCTTCTTTTAACACTCACGAGGTACAGAAAACTTCCATAGTCTGTGGTGGAAGATCTGCCTCAGTTGGGAACTGGACTAAGGACCTTAAAGAACCCTGAACAAACTCTCTCTTTGGTTCTCCTTTTTTGAAATTCTCATGATGAATAAGAATAATGGAAATTTCCCTCTTTGGTACTGGGGTGATCATTTTTAAGTTCCTTAGAGAAAGAGATAAAGACGAGGGGCTACACCCGTGGTGCCTTTGGGGTCATAAACCTCTCCGTGGATACAGGTCGGCAGCTTCTCTGCATTATCTTCTAGTCTTAGGGCCTGATTCTTTTCTGATCGTACTCATTCCTGATTGTGTATTTTGGGCTTCTTCTTGCACACAGGAGATTGTTGGTAATATGCTAACTGAAGTCGGATTAGAGATATAGAAAGAGATACACACATATGCTGTTAACGTGGACTCGGGAATGGCTATACCAGCCTGTCATAGGTACACAACAACTAGCCAATTAGAAAGGTGAATTGGCTCTGTTGTGCGTTGTATATATTGTTGTGTGCTGAAAGATGGGTGTAGCCATTACAGAGCTCAGGTTAACCATGCATAAGTAAAAAACTACATATAAAACGAGGAACATAGTTATAGCACCTGTCTCCCAGAGTTATCGTAAGGATAAAATAAGATGATATTAGCAAAGCACTTAGCACAGGGCCTGGCACATAGTAGGCATTATATGACGTACATAAATAGGATAACAAAACAAGGACATAAAAGTAGGTTACATGAAATTTGTGTCTTATTTGATCCTGTGGTATACTTAGAGGTAGCCAGGTAGGTCAGTGCCTGGAGAAGGAAACTTGGAATCGGGAAGGCTTGAGTTTCAGTCTTCCTTCAGACACTTCAGCTTTGTGACCCTAACCAAGTTAATCAATCCCTCTGGGCCTCAGTTTTCTCATTGTTAAGATGAAGAAAAGAATAATAACACCTACCTCACGGGGTCATAAGTGGGAACCAAATGAGATGACTTTGGAAAAGTACTTTGCAAATCTTAAAATGAGAGCCAATGTTGTCATCGCTGTCATCGTCATCACCACCACCACCACCACCACCACCACCATCATCATCATCATCATCACTACCCATGATCCAATCAGTTTGGTTACTTCTTACCCTGGTATAGATTGCAGTACTTCCACACTTCATCCTATGTTGTTCTTATCAATATCTTTCCCATGATGTAAGTAAAATGCATTTATATTATTCTCATTTTTCAGATTAGCAACTAGAGTTCAGGGTAGCTTTGTCCAGTGTCACCCAGCCAGTAAATGAAATTTCTGGTATAGCACTGGGCCTGGAGTCAGAAAAACCCGAGTTCAAATGTGACGGCAGGTACTTACTGGTTCTTTGACTCTGGGCAAGTCACTTAATCTCTGTTCTAGTTTCGTCAACTGTATAGTGGATAATGTCTGGCATATAGTAGGTACTTAACATATGCTTCCTTCTTTCCCTTCTCCCTTCCTGCCTTCCTTCTTCCCCTTCTCTCCTTCTTTCCCTCTTCCCTTTACATCCTTCCTTTCTTCCTTGCTTCCTTCTACCTAGTACAGTATTATTTCTTTTTGTTGTCATTCAGTCATTTTTCAGTCATGTATGACTCTGTGACACCATCTGATTTTGGTTTGTTGGGAGTTTTTTTTTGGCGGGGGGAAGATACTGGAGTGGTTTGCCATTTCCTTCTCCAGCTCATTTTATAGATGAGGAAATTGAGGTAAACAGGGTTAAGCGACTTGCCCAGAGTCACACAGCTAGTGTCTGAAGCTGGATTTGAACTCAGGAAGAGGAGTCTTCCTAACTCCAGGACCAGAGCTCTATCTACTGTGCCACTTAGGTGCCTAGGAGTTTTTTCTTTTATGTCATACACTAACTAAGAACCTCTTCCCTTTATTAGTGAAAGTCTCAAATCATGGCTCTAGATCAGATCCTCAGGGCTACCTGCTTCCACCACCACCAAACCCCGAGCCTTACCTTCATCTGGGGGAAACTGATAGAGGGACTGAGACCCAGAGAGGATAAGTGACTCCCCCAAGGTCACACAAGTAGGGACTATCTGGTGAGATTGGAACCAAGGTGCAGGACAATGGAAAAAGTTCTAGATCTCACCAGGAGAAGTGGGCTCCAGGCTTAGTTCTTATATCTACTGTCTCTGTGCCCATGGACAAGTACTCAGTGCCTTACTTTCCTCATGCCTAAAATGGGGAAAAAACCAATTCTTATATTATCTAACTTACAAGATTCTTTGGAGAACATCATTTCGTGCCCATATCACCATATAAATATAAGTTATTTTTCCTTTCAAAGTGTCATCAATGCTAAGGGTCTTGGTGGTCCCTAGGTAATACACACAGTGACACAGATTTGAGTTTTTATGTACATTCCCTGAGAAGGGTTTCAAATTTCACACAGCTTCTTTCTGCCTGGAGCAAACTGGTGCCTATATACTTTTCATAGAAATGAAAACTATTTTTTTAAAAAAGGATTGAGGGGGACAAATTAAACCTAGTAAACATGCCAGTTCCCATCAAGGTTACTTCTCATCACAGGCTGGCAGGATAAGCTGACATCAACATGAACAAGGGCCTTCCTCTTTCAGAAGAATGCTCATTCTAAACCCAAACACAAAGAGAAAGGATTAACTCTCTCCATAGTTCCCTAGGGGGCCTTCCAATACACTCAATTCAGCAACCTCTGAGTGTAGGTTTTTGCTTCAGCAGTAGAAAATACTTGTTAAAAGAACATATACAAAAAATATTACCCCAAATAAAAGAACTTGGGGAAAATACTTTATTGTTTTTGCTGAAAGAAAACATAAATGTGGCATTCTTCTGTTGACTTTTCTCTCCATATGATGGTTCTGAATCTTCACTGGCAGTAATTTTGAAATTATACACTATGTCTTCGGCTGCTAAATATAGCTTCTTCCCTTACACTGAACACAGGGAATTAATTTAATATAGTCCTTTGGATCCTTTTTTTTTTATTCCTAGGCATGACTGGGATCCACCAGACAGAAAGGTAGACACACGAAAATTTCGTTCTGAACCAAGGAGTATTTTTGAATATGAACCTGGAAAGTCATCAATTCTTCAGCATGAGAGACCGGTAAGCATTCCGTATCAGACACTAGTTTTGGTTTCCCAGGTACCAAAGTGATGATGGACTTTTCAAGTCTTTTTCATCTTTTGCCATGAAAATGATTAATCTTTGCATTGTTTAGAAATCACCTCATTATCTCATATAGTCATTTGAACAGCTTGTCTTAATTACATTTGAATGGTGCAACTCTTCATTTGCCACATGTTTATAGAAACATCATCTGTATCCGTTGTCAGCCATATTTATTTATTAATAATGAGAGGAAAAAAAATACAGGTTTTTCCCTCTTACAAGTTATTTCAGAAAGAAGGAACCTGAATATGCACATATATATGAATGAATGTCTATGCATATATATGTAGATATATATGTAGATAGATACACCTATATGAACTGTGTATCTTAAAGAAGTCAATAGATTGTCCACTGATGCCTCACTGAGGCTATATCTATGTAACAGCAATGGAATAAAGCAACAGAGAATAAACCAGGACCTACAACAGTAGTAATACCTAGACGATTAAAAAAAAAAAAAGATCTCAGAACCACAATCCAGAAGTGGTAGTCTGGGGCCAATTGTGTGAAAATTGCCCTTTCATCCATTGTTTCATATCAGCATTGGCTTTTTCTCAGTGTAGCTTCCTTTCTGTCCATCTGTTTCACAACATTCATTTGGCTCTGTTGAAGTGAATTTCTTAGATGCCTTTTTTATCAGCTCTTAACAAGTCTTTCCCCTTCATGTGCACAGACAAAAAGCTTCCTGATTAGTTGTCAGTTCGGTGAGTCAGAATTATTTTTAACTTTGCCTTATTTTAACATTCTCTCTAACTTAATGCAGACAAATACAGGCAGGAGAAAGAAGCCAACATTTGCAACCACATTTTAATGCCTTTTATCAGAGCAGGTTATGGGTAAACTCGTAAAGTAGGATTATTTTTACCTTCGATGCCCCCATTCTGTTCTCCCAGAGTTCTTCTCTCCCCCCTGGCCCCCACCATGATGGTCCATTATTGCTACCTGACCCTTTGTTATGTGTATGATATGTGTATGATACCTATTCCTTCCTTCTCTCACAAACTGCTTTTAGAGGAAATGACCTGATGTGCTGTTCATACCTTAGTGAAGCAACATCTTGTCTTTCTCAGAAATACATGTAAATATTCCACTTTACGTCTTGCCTTTAAAAAAGTCTCAGGCATCTTTGAACTTGAAGACTTTAAAAAAAATTGAAACCTTGAAATATAATTCAATTAAACATACATTTAGTACTTTCTAAGTGCAAGTTATTGTCCTAGGTACTGGGGATGCAGAGGGAAAATGAGTAGATCTCTGCCCTCAAGGAGTTTATATAAGAAAACTTTTATGAATTGAGGGGATTTCTGCATTATTATTATCATTATTCTTATTATATCTTAGTTTGCTTTGAAAATATTTGAAGACATAGAGTCTTATATGTCCTAGTTTTTGTTGATTGAGTCCAACATTTGAGAGTGCATGGTTCCTGTAAAGCATGTTTAATAAAGCTAACAAAGGCTTGAAGAATACTCTCCTTGGATCATGAAGCATCAACAAATAAAGTAATCTGTCTTCAGGAACTGTGGGACCGTACCACTTTAAGAACAGATTGTAACAGCGCTGATGAGCAGCCTGCATGGTAAATTTAAATTGCAGACATTAGAATTAGAGACAGAATAAGAAAAGGGTAGTGGAGGTCTGGAGATCTTTATGTTTGCTAAAACTGAATAATTGGTTTGGACCATTTTGTCACTTCGGCTGGAAAGTGAATGTTGCCATCTTTTGGCTCTGCAAAATAAAGAATTTCCATTAAAAATATGAATCACTCAAACTGAAGTAATTATGGCTTTTAATAATGTGTATAGATATGATGTGCTGAAGCACATTATCCTGGTGTGGCAGAATAGGACTAATGCTCACCTTTAGTCTAACTGTTATATCAGGCTTTTGCTTTATGTTATTGGTCAACTGAGTGAAGTGCCACCGTGCTGATCTTATAAACTGGCAAAGTGGGTAGCTATGTCTACTATATAAATTGAATGGCACCAGGAAGAGTCTCTTAGCTCAAAATCTCTCTCCAACTGGAACTGCTGAGGTGCCTCAAGCTCCCATATCACCCCTTACTTTATGCTGTTCGCTTTGTCTGGAATTTCCTGGCAGCCACAACTACTCATTGACTTCCTGTCCTTTTAAAGTACCATGGACATGCTACCTTTTCCATGAGCCACACCCTCCTATCCACTGCTTCGCAGAAAGCCCTTCCCCTTCTCATAGCCCTCAGTGCTTTCTTTGTCATATAATCTGCTTCTCCTTGAACTGTGTTTCACAGCTCTAGCTCTCCAGAGGATGTCTCATCCCTCTGGATGTTTCATGAGGGTGGGCTTGTTGTTTTCTACATCTATGTCTCCCCACCCCACCACCCCACTCCCCAGTGCCTAGCATAGTATTCTTTTCATAGAAGCATGTAGTGCTTCAGAAATCATGCAGATACTAACTATAATGTCCACAAATAAGGTGTTAATGTTAACCAGGGTGGGAGTGGGATATGATTTTCCCATTTTTCTGAAGGATTTGGAATGTGGAAACTGTAATAGAAAGAATTTTCATAATTTTTTTTTTAAAATGCTATTTGCCAATTCTTAGAAGACTATATTATCAGAGGGTCCCTTTAATAACTCCAATTATGCAGAATGACTGCAGTGCTGCTCATATATCATGTGGCACAAATACTAACAAAACTATGACAACTGCATGAATGCTTTCTTTCCAAATCCCATTTCTTTAAGGAAAGAAATGGACATTTTTACTACTCCTTTATATGATAATTAGAACAAAGAATTCAGACACATTTTAAATGATACATAATAATGACAAGAAAAGCTAGCATGTGTATAGTACTTTGTGCTTTCCCAAGCACTTTATAAATATTATTTAGTTTTATCTTTACAATGTTGGGAGGTAGGTGCTATTATTGATTCCCTTCTACAGATGTAGAAATTGAGACAGACAGAGGAAGAGTAACTTACCTCAGGGTCAATCAATGTGTGAGGCAGGATTTGAACTCAGGTCTTCCTGACTCCAAGTCTAGCTTTATCCACTGCACTGCCTAGTTCCTTGTGACTGAATTAAGAAGTATACCAAATATACTGCATCAGATCTTACATGGAGATTATCACAATTATACACTGATAGCTACTACAACTAAAAAAACCAGAATCTATAATTATATGCATTTTCCTATTGTTAATTTATCTTTATTGGCTTGTGTGTGTGTGTGCGCATGTGTATACACACATATATGCTTGTATATACATTTACATACATGTATAATAAACCAGCATCCTGATCTGATTATATGCTTCCTACCATAGAGCTACATAGACCTTTAGTCCACTGTTTATGAATATGCAATGATAATACTCCCCAGTCTTCATAACAGCAAAGTAACTTAGTGCTTCTGTCCTGAATTCATAGGTGAAAGAGCTCCTTTAAGCTAGGAGGGTTAAGAATTCAATAATTCATTTCCATTTTGGGCTTTACCTCTGAATTTGCTATATTGGGGAAAGGCCTGACATTTATTTTCTAAATAGGAAAGAGCCTTTTAGGAGAGGAAATGATTAGCATTGCAAAGAAAAAAAAAGAGGATTTAAAATTATTTGTGCTCATTGGTTTGGGCACAGATTTAGAAACTTAGAAAATAAAAGTCCAATATTTGATCTTGTAAAATATTTGCAAAGACCTGGAAATTTTGTTAAGCTGACTTTGGCTGTAAATCAAGACTGTGCTTCCATGCTGTGATATTCAGTTCCTCAAAGGAACACCTGAACCCAGTTTCTGCCAAAGTGTACTTTGTGAATGATGAAAACTTCATATCCCATTTAGAAGAGAGATGTTTGATCCTCTCCTGTAGAGGGACCACATAAACAGTATCTAGTATATGCCTAGATAAACCCCTTACGTCCCAGAGTTTGCTTCATGCCTTGATAATAGAAAAATGAGAGTTTTGTTTTCCTGCTTGGCTACTGTTTTCCAAGAGGAAGCTATGAGTAAATATTTGCTAAATTGAGCAAATGTTATTAACAAGAATCAGATTGACATAGCATTGTGGAGGCAGAATTAAAAGGCTCCTAACATTTTGGTGACAGTTGTTGGTATGTTCATCAGTAACGTGTGTTATTTAAATGACAGTGTAGGTAGGTGTGGTGACTCATGCTTGTAATCCCGGCTACTGAGGAGGCTGAGGCTGGTGGATTGCTTGAGCTCCAGAATTCCAAGCTGAAATGGGCTGAAACATATCAGGATTGGCATTAATAGGCTAAGCCCTGTAGAGCTGTGGTAAAGCAGGCTGCCAAAGGAAGGGCAAATGGCCCAAGCTGGAAAACAAGCTTTAATTACCATGCTGATCAGAGTGGGATTGGAACTAAAGGTAATCCCTGTACTTTCTCCCTGGGAGAAATAAGGAGATTCAGTCTTTAAAAAAAATGTCAAAAATTCGAGATGTTTATCTGGTAACCTGAATAATAAAAGAGTTAAACAAATGTAGAGCTTCCCAGATTGTTTACTGAATGAACAATAGGCTCAGCCACCTGTAGAGTTTGTGGCCCAGAAATATAAAGGCTAGGTGGTACATGGTTCATCTCGCTCTTCAGTACAAAGAGGAGATTGAAAAGCAAGGTGGATAAAACACGTGTGTCTACAAATGTTCACAAATATTAAAACCAGTGAAATACACACAAATGCAAACCTGCCTTGGAGATGCAATATGCTAGTCAATAAATGCTAGAAATTTGTAGAATGAGTAAAAAAGAAAATAAGTGTCTCAGAAATATTGATTTCTTTTAGGAATGGGCATCTTCTTCTTTGTGATATATAAACAAGATTCTTAATCCAGCCAGAGGAGACAACATGCCTTCGGCGCTTCACCTGAGATCACAGGGGAGCCTTGCTAGTCTTCAAAAGATAGACTGAAAAGGGTAAAGAAGTTAAGAAGAAATACAGCTTTGTCTTTGCCCTTTTTCTGCCTTCTTGCCCTTTGAAGGCAATGGCACGAAAGTCTTAGTCTTAGGACGTGGTTCGCGGTAAATTTGTTCTCTCCTTTGTGAATTATATGCTATAACTGGGGTAGTCCTTTCTCTTGCTTCTCCATTGGGTCTCTGGGCCCTAGAATCCTTCCAAACCAAAAAGGCACAGTCACATGCAGGGGGCTGAGATAAATGAGATTGCTAGTCAGTTTTGGTCTATTGTCTATCTCTGGGTTTCTTAGAGGAAAATCAGCTCTATATGTGGCCAAAGCAACCAGAGTAGATATGACCATCTTAACATTGTTTTTCTGTGGCTACACCAGCCATTCAGCTGCCTCATGTTTGGTGTGACTGACTGGGCTGCAACAAAGCTGTCCTCTGGTTCTAATACATGTGGTTGCTTGTTATGCAATGACGGCCCGATCCAAAATATGCACGTTGGATTATAGTTTGCAACTAAATATACATTATTTTGGTTTGTATATTCTTTCACGTTCTGCATATCTCTGCCATCTTCCATCTGGGGAATAACTGAAAATGCTGCTTTTCGACTGAATCAAAAATACTTCCTTTTCTGAACATAGTAATCTAGCTTTCCTCAAACAGATCTCTGACAGTCTGGGCTCATCATTTTACTTTAATGTCTGTGATACTGTCCTGCCAAACATAGTCATTTGTTAAATTTGCTGCCCTCTACTGTCAGGATAGAACCAGAACAACGTGTGCCTGTGATTCTCTTTCTTTATCTTGACATGATACTTTACCCTAACATAAAGAGTCCTAAAATAATGAATGCAAAATAGGACCTTTGGAGACATCTGCAGGAAAAGTACTGTGGTGCAAATAGTCTCCCCTAGTTTAGAATATTAGTACTTTGAATTAGTGATGGATCTAAAGAGCCATATCTGATTTGTAAAAGGTACATCTATCTATGGGCAGAGTTAAAGTGCTTTTCCCATGGCTATTCCTCTAATATAAGTTTATGATAGCAATTTTTTCTACTAGGGGATGATCCTGGATTCTCCAAAGGTATGAGAGAGGAACATAAATTATGGCAGGTCCTACTAGTTTGGAAAGGATTTGAGGAGAAGCCCATTGATGGATTGGGATTGTTCCCCAAAGTTTTGTTCTTTTCTTCCTTTCCTCTTCTCCTGTCCTTCCTTCCTCTCTCTCTTTTTCCTTCTCTCATCCCGTTGTCCTATCTTCCTTCTTTTCTCCTCTCCTTCCCTTTTTACTCCTCTCCTTCCTTTTTCTCCTTCCTCTAACCCTCTTGTCTTCTCCCCTTTTCTCCTCTACTGCCCCATTCTCCTTCTTCCTCTTTCCCCCTGCCTTTTCCTTCTTCCTCTCCTCTCCTTCTGTCTTTACTTTCTTTTCTTCTTTATTTCTTCTCCTTACCGCTTCCTCCTTTCCTCTCCATTTTTCTTCCTGCTAAGTGACTTCATCCACTCTCATAGACATCATGCATCATCTTGTCATACATAACTCTCACTTCTCTATCTCTTCCCCTGATTTCTCCACAAATTTCATATTCTCATTTCCAGTTGTCTCTTGGAGTCTCATTCTCATCTCATGTTTAATATGTCCAAAATTGAATTTAAAATTTTATCCCCAAAACCAACCCTCCCCTAGCTCTTATGATTTTACAGATGGCACCACAATACTTTCCATCACCCAGGTCCACAATTTCAATGTCATTTAAAAAAAATTCCCTCTTTGTCTCTCCCTCTATCCAATCAGTTGCCAAGTTACTTCCATTCAACCCCTTTAGTATTTATCCCGTAGTTTCTCCTCTCCATTCTCACTGAAACGACCTAATTTAAGCCTTTATCACCTCTCACAGGGACCGTGGTAGTGGACTTCTAATTGATCTTTCTTTTTCAAGTCTGCCCCTTCCTCCAATCCCTCCTTCTCCATGCCACCCCCATCTTCTTCCTAATGCATTACTCTGATCGTATGATTCAAGAATCTTCAGTGGTCTCTCATAGCCTATTCAGTAAGTAAAATTCCTCTGTGGACATTCCCAAATCCTCACAGTCCAGCACTTAACTGTCCTTCCAGTCTGATTTTAGAGCATTCCCTTTCATATACCCTTTATCTCGGCCAAATTGGACTACTTACCCTCCCTACCCTTATTCTAACTTCTCCTATCTGTATGCTTTGGTCACTTTGCACTCCCTCTCCCTGTCTCTGGAATGGTTTATCCCTCATGTTTACATGTAGAAATCTTTCCTTTCTTTCAAGTTCTAATTCAAATGGTACCTCTGAAGGCTATCACCTCCACCCAATAGTAAAAAATAAGTGATCTCTCCCTCTCCAAATTTGTGATAGCACTTTATACCTTTCTTTGTACTCATCACATTCATTCTTGTATTATAGTTATTTGAGCACATGCTATATCTCCCAATTATGTTTCTAGCTCCTAAAAGGCATGAGCTACGTCTTATTTCATCATTCTATCTCTAACAAAGTAGATTCTTCATCAATGTTGGTTCCATTAGAAAAAAAGTATTTCTGAAATACTACATTAGTACCAAAAAGGGCAAGAATTATTGAGCTGGAAGGGACCAAGAGAGGCCATCTGTCTTTTCCTTATTTAGTTCTTATGTGTTTCAACGTTTGTATCACCATCTGCAATTCCATCTTCCTTATATCTTTCATAAAATATTGAAATAATGTAGCAGCCAGAAAGCTGCTTTGACTTATGAAAACAGATAAAGTGTATATGGCATCAACAATAAAGTTATTGGAAATGGAGCAACTCAGGAAAAACAAACCCTACAACTTAATGATAACTGATAGTGAAATTGTAGCTGTCTTTTAAGCATCCAAAGGCACTTAGTTTTACCAAAATGAGGAATCATTCATCCCAGCTTTGAAATAGTCATGAAAGAGAAGGAAGTCTCTAAAATCTTCAAAGGATTGGAATTGATTTTTTCAGCAATGGTTCAGGTGACTTAATTGCATTCCTAGACCATGGCATTGATCACGAAGGACTCACATCTTGCCCTTAGGATTACTATCAGTGCTCCCTGACATTTAAGGGCCCTGCACTTGTTTGAGAAGTTTGGTAGGGGTTTACTATATCATGGTCCCTTATTAGAAGGTCAGAAAAAGATAATTCTCAAAGAACTAATCAAAATCCTTTGACACAACATCTGAGCACCCAATTTAACTTAGTAGTCTCCTATACAAACCCATTCAGACAATCATCTTGAATTCAAAAGCATTGAAAAAGATAACTGTGTAAGAGGGAAATGTATGTTATACCTTCCAAAATAGGAACAGTCTGTGTTTACTCAATTCATTTGGTCCTAAAGTCCCCTTTTTTCTCCCATTTATTGAGTAACATCTATAGTATTTAGGAACTACTTATAAAAACAAATCATTTAGAAAACATCAGTGTTGTCCGTTAATATTCCATTCAACTAAAGTATAAACATTATGAACTCTCAGAATGTTAAACCTGGAAAGAAATTTAGAAATTATCTAGCCCAACGTGCTCATTTTACCAAGGAAGAAATTTAGATCAAGAAAAAAATGTGACTTGGGGAGGATCAAAAAGGGAAAAGTTGAGACTAAAATTTAGGTTCCCTGATTCCTAGGCCAGTGTTCTTTCCACTAACTGGGAGAGAATTTCAAATACAAGAATATTTCAGGATACATACAGATAGAGAGATAGATAGACAGACAGACTACACACACACACACACACACACACACACACACATATGTATATATATATAAATGATTCAGCAAAAATTGTACAATATATATTTGAATTTTAATTATGAATAAGTAATGCATTTCTTGTAATATTGCTTTGTGTTTCTAGGTGGTAAAAGAATGAATTTCTTTCTTCTGAAAGAAGACAATATGTGGAGAGCAAACCCCGTGCTCAAATCTTGTGCCTTTTCTTATTACCCACTTTGGCTCCTTCCTACACAGGCCCAAGAGAGAAGGACTAAACCATCTCTCACACAACCCTTAGACCTGCGCAAACTCTATCTGCTCTCATCACAATAATTGCTTGATATGCACCAAGGATTTAGGTTATTAATGGAGATATTATGAAATGTTGACCTGGGATAGGTACAGAGTCCTAAACTTCTCAAAAATAAAAGATTACTATAAGACTTCAGATTGCTGTTTTCTTGATATGTGGATCCTAACCATTGTCTCTATACCACTTAGGTTAAAATCCCGTACTGCGTCTTATTGTGCCACCTTTTCATGAAGATTAAGCCTTGTTAGCCAAACACAAAGAGAGAAGTACAAAGGAGTCTTTTGAAAAGGGAATCATAGTCATACAGATCATATTTTTTTTATCTTCGTCGCATTCTAATTAAGGAGAGACAGATGGCATAGCAGAATAAAGAATCCATTAGAGATTTAGCTTCCACCTAGTTTATGTATCCTGTTAACCCATGGCATCTCCTGGAATTTTGTTCATATTCTCTGGGTTATATAGTCCTAGGGTGGAAAGGAGAGAAATCTCAGTTACCTTCTAAGTACAAGATTTATGTAGAGTTTTATTGCTTCCCTCACTCCCAGCCCCTGACCCTGACCCACCTCCACCTCCCCACTCCCACGTGTCTGGGTCCTTTCCCTGATGGTACACTAAGTCTAGATGTCTTGGCACAAAGTCTGCTCTAAGACATCTGGACCCACTCTTCCATTCTCCATAGACATCGAGGTCCTGTGATTAAGATAAGAAACTATTATATTAAAATATGGCTAAAATATTCAGGGGAAAATATTAATAGTCCGTACTCAGGAAAAAAGCTAGAAATGACGAGGACAAAACATCCTGTGGGGACCTTTGGACAGGAAGTTCCATCAAGCCCATCACCCTACCTTGTTTTCCTCCCCTCCTCCCCCGCTCCCTTCCCTCATCATGACATGTGGTGTGTGCCTGTATGGATGTTTTTGGTGTCACACAGCATTTCCTTCACTTGGCTCAGTTTGCCTTTTCCTTCCCTTTTCCTTCATATCTGCTCCAGACTGATCGCATAAATCCAGATGACATAGATTTAGAAAATGAACCCTGGTATAAATTCTTTTCAGAACTGGAGTTTGGACGCCCGGTAAGTGAGGCTAGCAGATTAACATAAGAACATTAGGAAAATGTCCTTGTGAATGACAAATACAAAAGTGCCAATCTTAAAGAATTGGGTAGATGCCAATTACAAACCTTCTCTCCTCCATCCCATAAAGACAACTTGAGTTTTGTTCCTATGGAGAAAGTAGGATTTGACTTTATTGCCAAATTATTCTTAATTCCTTGCCAATAATTGAAATATATCTAGATTTAAAACTTGAGAACTTTTTGACTGCTTCTCTCCATTAAGCATTTTATTATAAGTTATTTATGTGCCATTTTGATCCACTTGTATAAAATAGAAAATATACAGGTATTTCTCATTACATTCAGGGCTAGACTACCTGTAGAAAGCATTTGCCTAGTGATCTATGAGATAATCTTCCTGATTTACACATTTTCAGTAATTACAGGGAGAGAAAAAAGGAAGCATGGTGTACTATCATGTCTTCCTCTCATACTAATGATATTATACGGGGTGTCTCAGGATTGAGGCTGTTAAGTAGATAGAGCATGAAACTCGGAGTTAGGAAGATGCCAGTTTGAACCCTGCCTCTGTAACTTACTAAACTGCAATGCTATGCAGCTTACTTAACCTCTCTCAGCCTCAGTTTCCTCATCTGTAAAGTGGGAAAAGCACTGACTCACCCCTCATAGTGGTTGTGGAGATAAATGAGATCTCTAAATGACTGCAAATACTTAAAAACCCTACATGAATATCATCATTGTCATTATCATCTCAGAAGTTTCATACCTGAAAGAAAACCCTAGAGGTCCCATGCTATAGGGGGGAAAAATCGGTAATTTGAGAGTTAGAATACTTATTTAAAGTCCGGCTTTGACACAGATACGTGACCCTAGGAATGTAATCTCAGCTGTCAGAAGGGGGAATAACTACTCTCTTACTGTCATTTTCAGAATTGTGGTGAGAAAAGAATTTTGTATATCTTAACGTGCTAATGTGCATTGTTATAGTCATCTAGTGTCATTAGGGTTTGCCCAGTCTGTGCTGTGGAGCTAGAACCTGATCACAACTCTGGAACTGACTCCACATTTACTCAGAGAATACTTTTGCCTAATGAAAAACCATTCTGTGAAATGTGTCATATAGACTTTCCATATGTACCCTTGGCAACTTTTTAAAAGGACAACATTGGCATACACAGCAGTTCTGTATATTAGGCACAAAAGAGTAAAAATCTGTATGCTAGACAGATTCTGAGTAGATACTATAGTGTGTTTTGCGCATCAAACCAAAGGTTTTTTTTTTTATACAACTGGATCAAAATTGACGTTCAATGAATGTTTTTTCTTCATATATTTCTATGAAATATGTTTAGTTTTTTGACTTTTTTCCACTTTACATATTGGCACCAAATTAATTGGTGAAAGAAAAAATATTTCTTCCTTTGTATTGCATTTGGATGTCATTAAATAGGCAATTGATAAAATTAGCCAGATGTCTGTCTTGAGACTAAGATCTCTCAGCATTTTTGTGTGATAATTTTCTATCCTAAGTAGAAACTCACCAGCATGTAATGCACGCCTTTTCTTCTAATACATATTTCTTAAATACGCTTTGAATTCCTCTCTTGGCAAGTATTTGAAATGCTAACATTGATCCAATGAGTTGAGTGAACTGTTTTTTACTAAGCAAATCACTAATGTTTTTGTCATGTTCTTGAAAACGTTTACCAGAATCTTACTCTTCCTTTCAGCCTGACCCCATTTGGCTACATTCATATCACTCTTTGTGTGTATCTGATGCTGTCCACACAATTTCTAACTATGTCACCTTTTCCCCATGTTCATTCCTTGCTGCCATTGATCCTCCTCCATTCCATCTCTACACTTCTGCTTATGTGGTGCATCCACCCCCAGCCTCCTAAAAAGGCTCTGGATTATGGTCAGGACCATCCTTCTGGTGTTTCCAAAGAGGTAAATGAATCATTCTTTCTTCTTCAGATTATGATCTTACAGAATACTGCTGTGATTCTGCACATCCCTATTTCATAATCCACCATTCAGTGATTTCCTATCATTTCTCAATGGCAAGCTTTGTGTCACTGCTTTATGCCCTGCAATATTATTTTCAGGAGAATTCATTATGTTGGAGAGGGGGACAATAGACCTAAAGGGCTTTAGTGGACAGAAGTGTTAATCAATACTGTGGATATATGACAGCCAAAAAGAAAATCTAATGTCATCCTTTTAAGGTGCAAAGTGTTCAGTTCAAAGAATGTTATAGTCTTGTTATAGTCAGATGATACCTGCAGTATTCTGTTCAGTCCTGGGCACACTTTTTTGGGGGAAGGACACCGATAAACTTTAGTGTATCAACAATATGGCAACCAGCATGGTAAGGGGACTGGAGACTACATCATAACATGATAGGTAGAAGGAACTAGTAAGTCTTGGCACATAGAAGAGAATACTTGGGGAAGGAAAAATGAGAATAGCTATTTTTAAGAATGTAAAAGGATTTTCTCTCTTTTTCAGTAAAAGGGGGAAATGGGATAGAGAGTATAGATTTTTGTTCCTTGGAAAAAATTAAATGAAATTTAAAAAATTAAAAATTTTTCTTCCAACATTTTTAAATTGGGAAAAGATAACATGAAATGCTATTGTTTGGAAGATGGATTCGACATTCTGTACTTGGGCTGATAACACAGGAACATGGAGCAGATTGCAGACATCACAAATTTAGTCTCAATAGAAGAGGAAACTTTCTAACAATAAGAATTTATCCTCAAGTGAGATGGAATGAATAAATTCCCTCTCATTGGATTTTTTCAAGCATAAGCTGGACAATTTGCATGGGGTATTATAGTATGGATTCCTGTTCAGATATGGTTTGGATTAGTTTTTCTCTAAGGTTCCTTCTAAATTCTACAGTTTGCAATACTTAAGGGTTCAACTTTTTTTTTTTTTTTACAAAGGTGACATCATGAAAAGCATCTTTCCATTTACAACCTTCCATCAACTCAGTCACCACATTGGATCCATAAAGCAGTGTGATAAAAAGAAATCCAGAAAAAAATCAGTCATGGGGCATTTAAATGCCCTCCAAGGATGCTACTTAAGTTATTGTGGCAGTGGTTCAGGTTTCCATGATTAAGTCATCAATTAATCAGCAAGTTTTTATTAAGAGTATACCATGTACCATGAAGTATGCTAGCAGCGTGGAATATAAGTACAAGAAAATGAGAATCTTTATTCGAAAATAATATATTCTAATGGGAAAAACAAAATGTACATATATAGGATAAATCAAAATAGATAAAAGGGTAGTTAGAGTGTAGGGCACTAGAATCTGGGAGGATTAAGAAAGGCCTTATGTAGCAGGCAATGCTTGAGCTGAGCCTTGCTGGAGTGGAGGTGAGACAGGGGACTGAATTCTAGGCATGGGAGATGACCAGAGTACAGAGTAGAAAAATGGAGAGCCTTGTATGAAGAACAGAGAGAAGGCAAGTTTGGCTGGGCCATAGAGTGTAGATAGGGGAACATATAGTGAGTTTGGAAAGAGAGGGTTTGAGTAAGATTGCAAAGAATTTTAAAAGGCAAAGAGGACAATTCATATTTTATCCTATTGGCAATAGACAGCCAATGGAGTTTATTGAGTAGAGGATTGCACTGAAAGAAAATTACTTTGGTAGCTGTTTGGAAGGTAGATTGGAACAGAGGAGGGACTTGAGGCAGAGAAATCAATTAGGAGGCTACAGTGGTAGCCCATATAAGAGATGATGGGGAGGTGGTTATATGAGTAAAGAGAAAGGATCAAACATGGGAAATGCCATGGAAATAGAAACAGAAAGATTTCGCAACTAATCAAAGATGTGGGGTGAGGGAAAGTGAGGAGTGGAGAACAGTACCTAAGTTATAAACCTGAAAAACCAGAAGAATGGTGATGTCTTCTAAAGAAAGAGGGAAGTCTAGTAGGAAAAAAAATGGATTTCTGAGGGGAAAGAGAATAAATTCTGGTTTAGACATGATGGGTTTGAGATACCTGCTAGACATCCAGTTTTTATTGTCCAGAAGGCAGTTGATGCAGAATGGAAGCTGAGGAGGGTGACTAAGGTTGGATAAATAAATCTGTGAGTAATTTGCACAGCGAGGAAATTTTTAAACCCATTAGAGTTGATAAGGCACAAAGGGAGGATATGCAAAGAGAGGAGAAAATAGGGTACAGAGCAGAGCCTTAGAGGGACACCCACGATTAGGGTATGTAATGTCATTGACAAGTCATCAAAAGAGACTGAGAAGGAGCTATCAGGTACGTAGGAGGAAAACCAGGAGGGGGTAGCATCATGAAAACCCAGAGAAGCGAGGGTGGTCAACAGTCTTATGAAGTAGAGAGGTCAAGAAGGATGAGGATCAAGAAAACAAGATGATCGTTTTTAAAAAAGAGCATTGATAACTTTGGAGAGAGTAGTTTCAGTTGAATAATGAGGTCAGAAGGCAGATTGCAGAAGATTTGAAGGGAGTCCGTTGAAGAAGTAAAGGCAAAAAGAATGGACAACTTTTTAAAAATTTGTTTTGTTTTATTTTTAAGGCCATTGGTAGACATTGATTAATGTGGATGACCCATGAGGTCCCTTCAATTATTAGATCCTTTGCCACTAATGAAGATTGCAGCACCTGGACTGGCCAATATTTACATAATTTTATTCATCACTAAATGATTAAGAAAGTGGGTATGATCATTTATACCCAACTGTGCTACACTATTCAACTTTTTTCTTCCCTCAATGGAAGAAAGAGCCTATATTCTATGAGAATCAAACACAAATATAGTGATCTGATATACATTTCTGTGTCTGTAAGCACCACTAAGGGTCATAGTCGTTGGACTTGAGAATAATATAAACCTGTTAATTACACATGAGTCTGTACATGTACATATTTCCATCCTGGTGATGTACCTGAAAAGAAAATATTTTCAGGGACTCTGCTAAAGGCAAAATAATCAACTATTTCTTCTTCAGAAAAAATTTTTTGTATGCTTTTTTCCCCTCTTGTCCAGAATTATGATTCATTGGTATAGGGAAATGCCTGATGGAAATTTCTAATGATGCAGTTTCAATTTGTCTATAGCTTACAGTCGAGTGACTTGCACATGGTACGACAGCTGTCCAGAAGAACTTGAACCTGTACTCCTGAGTACAAAGCTTCTATCCCCCTGGCCAGTATCTTATACTGTCTGTTCTTTGATTTCATCAATAATTTAAGAAAAAAAAAGTTTTTCTAATAAAATATGGAGGTCCAAAATTATATGGCAAAGATTGAAACTTATCATGGAATACAATGCCATACCAATTATTGATAAATAATATACTTTTCACATAGTTTCTGGATACTAGGTACAAAGCAAAAGCATAGAGACCTTCCAAGAAATACCTAAGCTACCCAAGGTTTCAAAGATTTCTCAAAATGATCATCTCTAAGTACTAGATGTTAAGAGAGTGAGTGTGATGTAGAATCTCAGAACAAAATCTGTAAGCTATCCATCCCATCCCCACACCCCCAATCTGGTACCCACATTTTATTTTCAGGTTAATTTCTGGTTTGTCATTCATGAATTCCTTTAATTTAAAATAAATCAATTTGGAGCAGTGGATAGAGAGCACTGTGCCTGGAGTTAGAAAGACATGAGTTCCTATCTGGCTTCAGACACTAGTTGCATGATCCTGGGCAAGTCATGTAACCCATATCCCTCTCAGTTTCCTCAACTATAAAATGGAGATAAATATTAGCAATTATCTCTCGAGGTTGTTTTGAGGAATCCAAGAGATAATATTTATAAAGCACTTATCACAATGACTGGCATATAACAGGTACTATATAAATGCATCTTTCCTCCACCCCTCCCTTCTCTCCCATCCTTCCTGACTTCCCCCCTTCCTACGTTCCCCCTTCCATTCCCTCCATTCCTCCTAACCTAACTCTCTAGGTGACTTCCATTAAAGAAATGTACTTGATGAATTCATCGGCAGGGTACAATAAAAACTCTACCATTTCCATGCAATAACTGTTGTTCACAGCATTTCTGGTGTTGATGAACTCAATTCAGTTTGCTTCTGGAGAAGTGATTGCTTAATTCTGGCTAATTCATTAGCATTTTTGCACAAGATTATCCCATGTGCAGCAATGAGATGTAGCTTCCTTCTCATGTGATATTATATCCTTAATAATGCTGCCTGTGCTCTACTAGCCTTAGGAGAAAGTTCTTTATCTCTCAGGCTGATGGGTCTGACTCGACCCTTCGGAATTCACAGATAGTTTGAGGTATTTCAGGAATAGTCTGAGGGTAAAGCTTTTCTCTGTCAGTCAAGGTTTGTGGTTGGGTAAGTCAAGATGATAACTAATAATGTTAAATATAAAATACCTATTATTCTGTCAGCTAGGACAGACATGAGCTTATATTTGGCATTCACAGAAGCAACATGTCTTGTTGGCTAGACTGGCTGGTTTTAGGATCAAGAAGACCTAGGTTCAAATCCAACTTCTGGTGCTCGCTAGCTGTGGGACTGTAGCATATGGACCCTATGGGACCTATGCAACTACCTAGAGAGATTGTCTTCAGGTCTATGTTGGCAACTGGTAGAGCAATCCCACACTAGAAATTCAGTGCATTATTTCTTCTCATTAGCAAGCCTTCTATCTAATATCTTGGTGAAGTTGAAACAAGACTGGTTTTGAGGTACAAAGATCTGGGTTTGAATATTGGCTCTATTATTACTGTCTATATCATCCTGATTCAACTGCTCTCGGCCTGAATTTCTTCATTTCTAAAAAGGAGTTAAACAATATTTTCTCTACAGGCCCTTCCAAATCAGTCGAGCTCACGTTTTGTAAAGTAGGTCTGATATTGAAAGACATGTATTTGTTGATTTCCATATTCATATTGCTAATTTTCTGCTCTTTCAGGCTAACTGAAAAAGTTTATTAAATTGAGAAGAATATTTAAACTTATTAAACTGTGAACCAAAATCTTCTGAGAATATTTTCGTCTTGGCAAAAAGGAAATTCTCTGTTGTTCCTATTGCAAATTAGTGAACAAGTGTTCTTAGCAACTCCTTTTGTTTGTCTCCTGTCAAGATGTATTTCTTTTTTCAAACTTGGCTAATGTTTTAATATTTTATGTATCTATCTTTGCAAGAATTAATCATCTCTATCTCACTATATCTCCCCAATTGTACAACAAAATAAAATCTTTCATAACAAACATGCATAGTCTAGCCACACTAATCCCTACATTGGCCATGCCCAAAAATATATGTCTCATTCTGGATTTTCAGCCTATTACCTCTCTGGCTAGACTTGGTTGGCATGATTTATTTTTAATCATCTGGATTTGTGGTTTATCAAGATTCACTTCTTATACAGTTATATGAGATTCAATTAACTTATATAGACAAGCCTTTATTCTTGTATGTGGGATTTCTCATGCTGTTCACGAAGGAATCCAATTTTGTACATGAATGTGGTGATCAAGGAAAAAAACATGGTGTTAGAGGTGTGTTAATTTCAACAATTTACAAATTAAAATTAAAAATCTAGAGACAGTTTGGATTATATGTTTTTCTGATAGAAACACAGTTCAGTTATTTTCTGCTGAATGTATTGCTATGATAAAATGTGTTAGTGTGATATAGTAGAAAGAACACTTCCTGGGACTCAGAAGACCCAAGTTTTAGTTCTAGAACTGATAACCTCATTAACTTAACTATTGATTTCTCTGGATCTTAGCTTCCTCATCTATAAATGGCTGATCTCTAAAGACATTTTAAGCTCTAGCATTCCATGATGTTAATTTAACATAAGTCATTTTAGCTGATAAGAAAATTCTTTAGTCATTGCTTTTCAAGGTACAATAATATACTTATCTATAATTAAGAACATGATGCACAAAAAAGAAAAAGGCTAAGATTGTATTGATTTCAAACTTATTTTTTTTTCTCTGATTACATAGCATAACTTTTGATGGGCAGCTAGGTGGCACAGTTGAAAGAGTGCCAGATGTGGAGTCAGGAAGATTCATTTTCTTGAGTTCAAATCTGGCATCAGATATTTACTAACTGTGGGACCCTGGTTAAGTCACTTAACACTATTTGCTTTAGTTTCCTCCTCTATAAAATGAGCTGGAGAAGGAAATGGCAAATTGCTCCAGTATCTTTGTCAAAAAAACCCAACCCAAATGGGGTTATAAATAGTTGGACACAACTGAAACAAATTTTTGAACAACTTTTGAACATTTTTGAAGTATAGTTCACATGGTTACTCTCTCTCTCTCTTGCTGCCTATCTTTTGGAAATTATACCGATAATCAGTTACTACACTGGAAAGTGGACAGGTGAAAAAATTAAAAGATGGAATTCAAATAAGTCTGTTTTGCTCCACATTAGCTCAGGTCTCAAAGTTAACTATGGAACTCATGTCAAAAAGGAGGGTTACAAATTCTGTATCAACATGAATTATTATTTCTGTCTCCCATATCTGGGGAAATAGAATTTTCTGTGGTTTTGGGAGAGTGGGGGATGGGGGATATATGAAGTGACAGCCAAAAATGCTAATGACATCTTGGTTGGTGATTGTCACTCTGTTCTCTGCCCTGGTTAGACCATAGCAGAGGTATTATAGACAGATCTGAGGGCTACAATTCAGGGAGGACACTGATAAACCGTAAAGCATCCAGAGGCAGGCAAGAAGCGTGATGAAAGGGCCTTGAGTATATGCCATCTGATGGCTGGAGGAGCTAGGGTGATTTGGCCTTTAGAGAAGAAAAGCCTCAGGGGTAACATGAAAGCAATCTTTAAGTATTCGAAAGGATGTCATTTAGAAGAGAATTAGATTTGTTCTCTTTGGCCCCAGAAGCAGGCTGGGATCAATGATTGGTAGTTGCAGAGTGGTAAGTTTAGGCCCAATGTCAGGGGAAACTTCCTAATAATTAGAGCTGCCTTAAAGTGGAAGGAAATGCCCTGAGAGGGTTTTCCCTTGTTGGAGGTCTTCATAGAGTGGACGGGTGGCCACTCGTCAGGTATGTTATATTGGGGAATTTTTTTCTGATACTAGTTGGACTACATATCATCTGAGATCCATTACAGCTTCATGATTGTGTAAAATACCTAAGAAATTATGGTTCTGTTTTGATGTGCATGTTGAAAAGTTAAATGTGTTTTATTGTTGTCTGCATTCTGCCTTTTTGAGTTTCCAAAGGACAACAATCTTTAGACCTTGGCCAAGACCTTCTTCTGCAAGAGCTGAATAATGACTGCAGAAGTCTAAATGATTTCTCACCATGTTTCCTCCTTTATTCAGTGAATAGACAGGATTTTGTCAATAAATTAGAGTAATATTCTTGACTAGATGAGAGATTGCTTTTTAAATGTTGTCAGCTTTCTATTTTTCAAACAGCAACTACATTGTGGATTATTGAGTTGAACTGTGCATTACAAACACAAGACTTACAAAGGGAAAATATATGGTGATAAAATAGTATAAGCCTTTATTTTTAAACACATGACTTCCCTTTAAGAAGGTACATTTTTATAATTAAGGTGAATGTTTTCTTTTTTTGTTCCATGATTTTGATAATTTCCTTTTCAGTAAAATTTATTTCATGAACTCAGAAAAGTGAATATAGCTTTTTCATTTTGTAAGCTTCATAGAATCATTCTGTTTTTACAGGCCTCTTTGTATCAGACCTCCTTAGACCGAAGCCTGGAAAGGCCCACTAGGTAAGAAGTAATTGCCTTTGCAGTGACACATTCAACATAGTTTTTCTTTCTTTCTCGAGCACTTAAAAGAGTAATTAGAAGGGGACATCTTCCCCCTCACCCCCCATCTTGGTCGCATTTGAATCGCTTGAACTCATGGCAAGATTCTGCATTTCGTTGGAGTGGTAATGGATCTCCTAGGAAAAAATGAGGACCTGCTTTCTAATCTCCTTCTGTCTTCAGAAGAACCAAGATCCAGATCTGCATTGCTGGGAGGAACATTTCCAATAAAAATCTCCCGTCACTTATTTGGAAACACCTGCCCCCTATAAATATATAATAATTAATAGTCTATTCATACTATGGAAAGTAGTCATTTTAAAATTGGTAAAAATGAGGCCCAGATAGTCAAAGTGAGTCATCATCACCATCATCATAGTAGGTGTCCACCGATCCAATCTCTTCACTTTAAAGATAAGGAGACAGAGACCCACTGATATTAAGAGAATTGCCCAAGGTCTCATGGGTAGCAAATAAGAGAATTGACATTTGAATTCAGCTCTTATGTCTTTAAATTCAGCATCATTTCCATTGCAATGCTCTGCTGGATAAATTATTGGTCATTTAGGTTTTCACATGGATATTTTGGGATTATAGTAATGTAGCCTTGGTCCTTAGGACTAAGTTTAGTTCCTTCAAAAGCTAGAATTAATATCTTGACTTCCCTAAACAAAATCATGGTACAGGCAAAATTGGTCATCCTTTTTGATTTTTCCCCTTCATTTTCCCTCTGCTCTATCCCATTCTCCCAGGTTAGGGTAAGAGGTCTTTCCAGTCAAGGAAGGACATGTTTTGATAACTCATTCACATCGAAGTGTTTGATTTAATGCACTACTTAGTAATACCAAGAGTTTTCCCATTTTAAAATAAAATCACACAGAGAGGGAAATGTTTAACACAAATGAATAAATTGCTTAAGAGTTAGAATTTCAAACTTGGAGGTGGGATTAGTACTTAGACTTTTAGATACCTACCTATTTGACCTATACATAAGACCAGAATATTAGCTTCAGGTTTTCAAAAAGTGGTCATTTTGAACTGGATGTGGTTCTCTCCACCCCCCCCCCTTTTTTTGGTCTTTTCTCTTAGCTCTGCAAGTATAGCTGGTGACTATAGAAAAAGGAGGAAGAGTGAGCCTGCAGTGGGTCATCCCCGAAGTGTGGGTGATCAGAATGCAAACAGAGTCAGTCCAACCCAAGCAGATCTCCCAGGTCCCAGCACTAACCTTACAAAATCTTTCACTGGCTCTTCTCCTTCTTCCCCATCAAGAGCAAAAGGTAAGAGAACAATTCTTTGGCAAACTAGATTATTTGCTGATTTCACTGCATAGTTCTTGGTGAAAATAAGTACCAAGGTGGTGATGGCTTTTGTCTCTGTAGCTAATCAAATACACTCTTGAGAATGAAATGTCTTGTGTTAAGTTTTAAAAGAAGAGGCTTCTTATCTAGGTTATTTCCTGCTGATGAAACATCAATTATTGAAGGGACTTTCCTGCCTGCATAATGTCTATTAAACATTTTAAGACTATTATATCTATTTAATGAATAAACTCAAAGTACTGTGTGATTTATTGATGGTCTGTTAATAAAATAATGTTGTATTCCCATTTTTGGAAACATTTTTGAAGATTCCTATAAGTTCTAAGATTATCTTTATGTATAGTTGGGAAATAAGAGTGGAAGCCCCCCTAAAATTACTACCAGGCACAAATCCTCTTAAATTTTCAAATTTTTGGTGATTATAAAATCTGGGGCAACCTACTAGAAGGTTTTAAAACAATTAGTTGAAATCCTTGAAGTTGATCTACTCATTGCAAATACACAGTGGCATGTTTTTAAAGATGGCATCAAATTTTTGATAAATATCCTGCTTTAAAAAATGCTCAATTTCAAAATTCAGTCTCAATGTTCACAAATCACTGAGCCACATTTTCTCTGGTTCCCAACTTTCTCCCTGTAATCTCGGTAAACTTTGCATCCAGGGAGATACATTCATTCTTTCAAGTCACTAGGAGACCATTTTGTCTGTTATTGCTACCATTACTGAAATAGTCTCCTGGGAAATAGAGCAGTGAAAAGACCTCCCTAAATACCCAATTTACTGCTGTGATGGGATTTTAGCACTGGGGAGCAGTGCAGAGGTTGAGGCTCTGTAACTTAGTCTAGATCCCCAGGGCTAAATCAGAAAGGCAGAAAGAAATTGTGATGGCATATGAATATGAATGGGAAGGGCTGAATAAGCCCTAGCCAAAATGGTTGTAAGAAAAACAGAGGTAGATTTTGCTATACGGTAAATCTCAACCCCTGGTTTTTTAGTTAGAGGATGACAATGAGCCATTGTGGTAGTAGTCTAAGTAACTCCTAGGCATGGTCCTCCTAAGAGAAATGGGAATCACCAGCCAACACCGCTGAGGATCATAATTCTACAGCTGAAACAGACCTTGAAAGCTGTTTTTTTAAAAGTCTAAGTCACATTTATTTGCTCATGAACAGCATTGACCAACAGATACTAGGATCATACAAAAGTATAAAGAACAATTTGATAATCACTGTGTATTAGCTTCTTTTGCATACATATTCAAGTCTAGATCCAACTTCCCCTTGTTTGGTAAACATTCATACAACATGAAGAAAATTCTCAATACATATTGGCATTTGTCTTAGCTACAGCCAACACAACCCAGTCCTATCAAATCTCCAGGGTTACATCTTAGACCACCATATCAAAAAACCAGGCTACTTTTGGTTCATTCCCTCAAGGTTGTAAAGAAATAAATTTTTTCTCTAAGAGATATAAATTTATCATATGTATCACTAGAGGCAAGTGATGCTACCATGCTCAGGAAGACAAAAGTCAACAAAGTAACAATTAGCAGACAGTTTTGGGTTTTGGTTTTTTTTTTTTTTTGCAGATGAAGAAACAGTTGTATAACTTGTGCAATCACGTAGGCAGTTAAGTTGCAAAGCTTGGATTCACACCCAAGTCCAGGGGTATTTGTTTCGCAATTACTGGGAAATTATTTGGACACATTATCTTATAATTTGTTGCTATACCCTGTCCTTCATCAATGTGATTGATTGTAAAGAGAACAATTCCAAATTCTTTGAGTTGAATTTGAAGTAATATTTAAATCTCCTTACTTTTCAATTACAAGCTAAATTCAATCCCATATCTTCCTAAGCCTATTAAGTGCATGCTACTGTTTTTGAATGTTAAGTTTCTAACATTTGGCTTTATATTAAAATGGGTAATGGTTAATACCAGTTAATCGTAATTGCTTAATCTGCTGGTATAAATTCAAGTTTACAGACCTGCAGTCTTTTATATAGACTGTCAATCTTTCATACAATTGCCGTGCCCTGCTCTCAGTTTAATAGACACTGATGTTTTTCACGTAATGCATTTAGGAAAAGAGGCAGACTTTAATTTTTCATTTTCATAGATGGAATAGATTTAACAGTCACTGATTCTTTTTTTACTGTTTTGTTAATTTTGTTGAATACATTTTAATAGTTGAGAAGGCTAATTAATAACAGTTCTTTAGCTTGTTATGATTAGCACATAAGCTATCTGTACGTAGTTTCTAGGTTTAACTACACTAATTTAAACTATCTTGCTTAAACTATCTATATACTATTTCTAGCTTTAACTACACTAACTGCTTGCTTTGTTCTTTGCTTTCTGATACTTACTGACCCAATCTCTTCTCTTTGGGAACCTGTTAACTGCCGGAAATCTTTCTCTTCTGCTGGGCTGCTCTTTGGATCATAAGGTGGGGATATTAGCAAAGCATGTCCATCCCTTTACAATTATTCAGGGCACAACCACCACACCTCAAGTGAGTTAGATTACTGCAGCACATACAGGCAGCATTTGGATGTGCCAAATGATTCAAAACGCACCATCAACTTCAAGAATGGTTGGCAGATGACACGGCAAAATGCCGAGATCTGGAGCAGCACGGAAGAAGCAGTTTCACCCAAACTGAAGTCCCGCAGCTGTGATGATCTTCTAAATGAGGACCACGATGGTTTCCCTGACCCACAGACCAAGTCAGAAAGTCTGGGCTCTCTGTTATGTGAGGAGGACTCCAAAGACAGCTGCACACTGACATGGGCCTCCCCATATATCCCTGAGAACCGTACTAATGGCAGGTCGAGAATCCGGCATAAGTCAGCACACGATGTCCCTGGGTTCTTGAAAATGTACAGGAAAATGCACCGCATTAACCGCAAAGAGTTGATGAAGTCAGAGGTGATTTGTTCTGTAAAGTCCAGGATATTACAATATGAAAAGGAACAACACAAGGGCATGCTGCGTGGGTGGAGCCAGTCCTCAACCGAGGAAGTGCCAAGGGACATGGTGCCCACGCGCATTTCTGAATTTGAGAAGCTAATTCAAAAGTCAAAGTCCATGCCGAATCTGGGGGATGAAATGTTGTCTGCTGTTACCTTAGAACTGCCTCAGAATGGATTGTGTCCAAAGCGGCGGTTTTCCATTGAGTCATTATTGGAGGAAGAAAACCAAGGGAGACACGTCAGTCAGGTTAACGCTCGAAGCTATAAGCCTAAAACCCTGGTGCCAATTCACATTGAAGTGACCAGTGATGAGCCACCACGATCTCACATGGAGTTCTCAGACAGTGACCAAGACGGAATGGTCTCTGATGTCAGTGACTTTGTTCATGTAGAAGGCTCATCCTTCTGCAGTGAGAGTGACTTTGATCATTTCTCCTTTACATCCTCGGAGAGTTTCTATGGCTCCAACCATCACCACCATCACCACCACCACCATCACCACCACCACCGGCACCTCATCAGCTCCTGCAAGGGACGATGCCCCGCCTCTTACACACGATTTACCACCATGTTGAAACATGAAAGAGCTAAACAGGAGAATGCTGAAGATTCTAGGAGACAGGAAATAGACTCTGGCCTCTCTAAGTTAGCCTTCCTAGTAAGCCCGGTGCCTTTCCGGAGGAAAAAAAGTGCTGCTCCCAAAAAACAGACTGAAAAGACAAAATCCAAATCATCTGTCTTTGATGCTCTGGACTCTGCCCTTAAGGATATATGTGATCAAATTAAAGCCGAAAAGAGAAGGGGAAGTTTGCCTGACAATAGCATATTACACAGACTTATCAATGAGCTGCTTCCAGACGTTCCTGAAAGGAATTCATCGCTTAAGGCTCTGAGAAAGAGCCCCATGCAGCAGCCTTTTCCTCCCCTGCCTCAAGATGGTGCTGCTCATTATCTACCCTACCAGAATGATTGTGGACGATTACCTCCTAGTGCCTCTTTTCAAGACATGGATACAACTAACAACAACCACCAGGACAATGATAGTACCCTGTGTTTCCAAGGTGGATTTTTTTTTTCCTTTTTTTATCTTGTCTTGTGATTGAGGCAGCTACCTTTTAGTTCTGTCACTTTCTGTTTCTTCTTTCCATTTCATTCATCCTAACTACTGATACCATCCATGGGGGAAAATATGATGACAAGCTGAAGCTTGTGGGAAGATGGCTTATTCATTGAACACCTGACATTTGTCTGTCATTTTGGACCTTTATATGTATTGCTAAAAGTAAGTGGCAAGGCAGGCAAACATAGTAATTCCATCTTGGAAGCAAAGACCATCACAGAGCCTACTGTTAGGAGGGTGGCAATTTGGGAATTGCCATTCAGCAAGTACAAGAAAATCTTTTACCAAATTTAAAAGGATATTGCCACAGAGGAATGATTTATTTAAATGACAGCCTGTGAGAGTCAGGAAAGTCAGGAACTATCAAAGGATTTTATTATCAATTCAATTCATTTAGTACAACAGCAAAAAATATTAAATATCAGCGCTAGGTAGAGTAAGATAAAAACAAGCCCAACTTTTATGGAGCATAAATATAGTATGAGGAGAATGTATGAATACAAACAGCTATTTTATATGTAAATACATGTTAGAACATATGCAGGTATTATGTCGAATAACAGGTATTCATGCTAGAAAGTGAGAAGTACAGGAAAGGACAACAGCAAGGAAGGGGAAATGGAAAAGGGAATAGTCTAGTTTGGGGAATGAGGGGAGAAAGGGACATTGCAATTGAGTTTAAATGAGGAAGAGGATTTCACTGGGTGAAGATGTTCAGGGAGCCTGTTATAGGCATAAAGAACAGTCCATGTAAATGCATGGAGCTTGGACAAGGCGGGATGAAATCAATGCTTGACTACTAATCCTATTTGGTGGAATGAAAATTGTTCAAAGGGTAGTAGTGTGAAATGAAGCTTGAAAGTCACCTTGGAGCCAGATTGTGAAGGGCTTTGAATGTTAAAATGATAAGTTCGTACTTCTTTTTCTGGTAGGCTGTTGGTGGTTTTTGAGCAGTGAATCAATATGGTCTGTTTTATACATTAGGGAAATTATTTGGACATCAGTATAAAGGATGTATGTGGAGAGAGAAGAGAATGGAAGCAGGGAGACCAATAAAGAGATGATTATAATAACTCATCTTAGAAATTATAAAGGCAGGAAGAATGATGGCAAAAGTGCAGAAGGAAAGGAAGGGAGAGAGGAAGGAAGGAAGGTGGGAAGGATTTAAATGCTCACTGTATGTCAGGCACTGTGCCAGGGATACAAATACAGATTAAAAGAAAGTCCTTACCATCAAGGAACTTACATTCTAATGGGCGAATATGATATGAAAGTGAAAGGAAGGAATAGATCTTTTTTTTTTAGTATTAACTAGTGATTCCCATATGCAGAGCACTTTCCAAGTCACTGTGAGGTGGGATACAAAATTAGATAAAACGGAGATAGGGATGGGACCTGTGACTTTATTGGTAAAGAAAATTGCCAGATGAGGCAACTCCCTTTACCAATGAAGGTTGTCAATTTTCTTGCAACTTACGTTCTTTTTTTTTTCTTTTGGTCTTTTCATTTCCTTTTTTTAATCACTTATTTATTTATTATTTTTAGTTTTCAGCATTGATTTTCATAAGAGTTTGAATTACAGATTTCTCCCCATTTCTACCCTCCCCTCCACTCCAAGATGGTATATATTGTGGTTGCCCCATTCCCCAGTCAGCCCTCCCTTCTGTCACCCCACTGCCCCCCCATCCCCTTTTCCCTTTCTTGTAGGGCAAGATAGATATTTATGCCTCATTGCCTGTATATTTTATTTCCTAGTTGCATGCAAAAAACTTGGTTTTTTGAACATCTTCTTTTAAAACTCTGAGTTCCAATTCTCTCCCCTCTTCCCTCCCCACCCATGCTCCCCAAGAAGGTAAGCAATTCAACATAGGTTACATGTGTATCATTATTCAAAACCCTTCTACAATACTCATGTTGTGAAAGACTAACTATATTTTGCTCCTTCCTATCCTATCCCCCTTTATCCAGTTTTTTTTCCTTGACCCTGTCCCTTTTCAAAAGTGTTTGCTTTTGATTACCTCCTCCCCCTATTTGCCCTCCCTTCTGTCATCCCCCCTTTTTATCTCCTTCTTCCTTCTTTCCTGTGGGGTCAGATACTCAATTGAGCATGTATGTTATTCCCTCTTCATGTCAAATCTGATGAGAACAAGATTCACTCATTCCCCTTCACCTGCCCCCTCTTCCCTCCCAAGAGCACTGATTTTTCTTGCCACTTTTATGTGAGATAATTTACCTCATTCTATCTCTCCCTTTCTCCCTCTCTCATTATATTCCTTTTCATCCCTTAATTTTATTTTATTTTCTTAGATATCCCTTCATATTCAAGTTACCCTGTGCCCTCTGTCTCTCTACATATGTATATTCCCTTCAGCTACCCTAATACCGAGGTCTCATGAATTATACACATCTTTCCATGTAGGAATGTAAACAAAAACAGTTCAACTTTAGTAAGTCCCTTGTGATTTCTCTTTCTTGTTTACCTTTTCATGCTTCTCTTGATTCTTGTGTTTGAAAGTCAAATTTTCCATTCAGCTCCAGTCTTTTCACTGAGAAATCTTGAAAGTCCTCTATTTTATTGAAAATCCGTATTTTGCCTTGGAGCATGATACTCAGTTTTGCTGGGTAGGTGATTCTTGGTTTTAATCCTAGCTCCATTGAGCTCTGGAATATCATATTCCAAGCCCTTCATTCCCTTAATGTAGAAGCTGCTAGATCTTATGTTATGCTGATTGTGTTTCCACAATACTCAAATTGTTTCTTTCTGGCTGCTTGCAGTGTTTTCTCTTTGATTTGGAAGCTCTGGAATTTGGTAAAAATATTCCTAGGAGTTTTCTTTTTGGGATCTTTGTCAGAAGGCAATCAGTGGATTCTTTCAATTTCTGTTTTACCCTCTGGCTCTAGAATATCAGATCTCCTTTGATTATTTCTTGAAAGATGATATCTACGCTGTTTTTTTTTTTTGATCATGGCTTTCAGGTAGTCCAATAATTTTTAAATTATCTCTCCTGGATCTATTTTCCAGGTCAGTGGTTTTTCCCATGAGATATTTCACATTGTCTTCCATTTTTTCATTCCTTTGGTTCTGTTTTATAATATCTTGATTTCTCATAAAGTCACTAGCTTCCACTTGCTCCAATCTCATTTTGAAGGGAGTATTTTCTTCAGTGGTCTTTTGGACCTCCTTTTCCATTTGGCTAATTCTGCCTTTCAAGGTATTCTTCTCCTCATTGGCTTTTTGGAGTTCTTTTGCCATTTGAGTTAGTCTATTTTTTAAGGTGTTGTTTTCTTCAGTATTTTTGGGGTCTTCTTTAGCAAGTCATTGACTTGTTTTTCATGGTTTTCCCATATCCCTCTCATTTCTCTTCCCAATTTTTCCTCTACTTCTCTGACTTGCTTTTCCAAATCCTTTTTGGGCTCTTCCATGGCCTCAGACCAGTTCATATTTTTCTTGGAGGCTTTTGATGTAGGTTCTTTGATTTTGTTGACTTTTTCTGGCTGTCTGTTTTGGTCTTCTTTGTCACCAAAGAAAGATTCCAAAGTCTGAGTCTGAATCTCAGTCCATTTTTGCTGCCTGGCCATGTTCCCACACAACTTACTTGACCCTTGAGTTTTTCATTGGGATATGACTGCTTGTAGAGTAGAGAGTACTTTGTTCTAAGCTTGAGGGGCTGCGCTGTTGTTTTCAGAGCTATTTCTACACATCATCAGGCTCTGCCACACCAGCACTACTCCTCCCCCAAGAACTGCCAACCTGGACCGGATTCAGATCTAAGCTGGCTCTGCACTCCTACTCAGATCCGCCACTTAATTCCTCCCACCACCCGGGCCTGGGGCCAGAAGCAACTGCAGCTATAGTTCTGTAGCTGCACTTTCTCTGATGCCCCCAGGGCAGTGGCCAAACCGCGAACTCCTTTTTTTTCCCCACTAACCTTCTCTGTTGCCTTTGGTATTTGTGGGTTGATAAGTCTGGTAACTGCCACAACTCACTGATTCAGGGCACTAGGGTCTGTACTGCCTGGCTCCCGGTCTGGCTGGTCCAGGCACTGCTCACACTAGGCTCTGCTCCGCTCCTCTCCCAGCTCCTGCTCCCAGGTCCCTGCAATAGACCTTATCCAGCAACCATCCAGGCTGTCCTGGGATGGAGCCCTGCTTCCCTCTGCTATTTCGTGTGTTCTGCAGTTCTAGAATTTGTTCAGTCATTTTTTATCAGTGTTTGGAGGGACCTGGCGGGGAGTTCATGCAAGTCCCTGCTTTCCAGCTGCCATCTTGGCTCTACCCCAGAATGGATGGATCTTAAGAGAAGTTGCAGATTTAGAATCAATAACTAATGATTGAAGGTCAGTGGATGATGAAATGAAAGGTTCTACGATGGCTCCAAGTTTTCACACTTGGGTAGTTGGAAGGATAATAGTGTCATCATCATAAATAGGTAAGTTGGGAAGAGGACAAGTTTAGGGAAGAAAATGATGAATTCAGTTTGGGACATGTTTAGTTTTAGGTGGCCCTAGGACATCCCAGTGGAAATAGGTAGTACAAGTTGTCCTTGTCATTGTTGTAGTTGTCATCATCAGTGTAGGACTGAAGCTTAGGGAACAGGCTGAGGCCAGGGATACAGATTTTGGAGTCTCCATATCTCCATAAAGGTAATAGTTGAAATAATTAAAATGGAGGACTGTGACAGAGGGAGAGAAGACCAAGAATAGGGAATCTTGAGATAACCGTGATTAGGAAAAAGGTACAGAAAAAAGGAATAAGAAAAGAGAACTGAGAAAGAACATTGAAAGAAACAGGGGAACCATGAGAGAGTATCTAGAAGGAAGGGGGGTAGAGAACAGTTTCAAATGCTTTAGGAACATCAAGGAGATTGAATGCTGACCAAAAAAAATAGCATTGCTATTTGGTCATTAAGAGGCCATTGGTGAACTTGAAAAGAAAAGTTTTAGGATTTAGTAATGGAAATGGAACTCAAGTTGCAAAGAATTGAGAAGTGGTTAATAAGGTAGAGATGATATATTACTCTTTCTAGGAAGAGTTTGACAGACAAATACAGAGGAAGGGCGTGGGCTTCTAGAAGCAGGAGTAGCAGGATCAATAGAAATTTTGAGTTCTGGGTTTTTTTAATATTAGGGGAAATATGAATGTGCTTGTAGACAGAAAGAAGTAGTAGAGGAGAAATTGCAAAATGAAAGGTCATTGCAGAGGAGATGGGAAGAAATAGGATGAGGGACGTGAATAAAGAACTAGGAGGAAGGCTTCTCACCTTCTGAGACTGGACAAAATAAGAGGAAACAGTTTGGGGATGTGGAGGAAGGGAGGTGATATTAGCTGAATGACTTCAGTCTTCTTAGTGTTGTAGGAGTCAGGATCATATACAGAGACAGAGGTAGGTAGAGATCGGTTGAGGGACTTGAGAAGAGAAGAAATGTTTGGATTGGGATTGGGATCTGTTTTTGTTTTTGTTTTGTTTTGGTTTTTTTTTTTGCATGGCAATTGGGGTTAAGTGACTTGCCCAAGGTTACACGGCTAGTAAGTGTGTCACGTGTGTGAGGCTGGATTTTAACTCAGGTCCTCCTGACTCCAGAGCCAGTGCTCTACTCACTGCTCCACTTAGCTGCCCCAGGATCTATTTTTTTTAAAAGGTTTTCATGCAGTTCTGTGGGCCTAGTTTGAGGTTAGATGGTAATAGAGTCAGAAAAGCATTGTGACCTTCTGCAAAATTATTTGGTGACTTGGGAATCAATCTGCAGAAGGTAGATGGTGGAAGAAAAGAAATTAGCAGAGCAAGGACAACAGAAGAAAAGGCAATAAGGAGTTGTAGACTTAAGCAGTATGGCTAACTATTGGGTCAAGACTACGAAGGGAAGGAAATGAAACCAAAACAGGTATAATGGACTGCGAAAAAAAACTGACATTGAGAAACTGAACCAGAGATCAAAGTTGAAAGTGAAGAATTAGCTCAGGGGAACAAAGCCGAGAGCCATGGAAGGCAGGATATTATGGAGAAAAGCAGATTTTTTTAAGAGTTAAACATTTGGGAGGTGAAACACTATCAGGAAATACTGAGTTCTGGAGAATTCTAAAGTGTGAACATCTCCATTCTAAGGCAGAATGGAGATGGAAATTATGGGAAATAAAGAATGATGAACTGGCTAGATGGTAAAAGGGTCATCAGTAGAAATTGAGGTGACCACAGTTGAAAGTCATGGCATAAGGTGGAAATACATTGAATAAGGTAGAAGAGCGAGCTGCAGGTCAACAGATAGCAGTGACAAGGATTGAAAGAGGGTGGTATAGTCATAGTGTTAACTCTAAAAGAAGGGGGAGAGAATTGTGTAATAGTGAGAGAAGAAGGGGAACAAGGAATGTGCTAACTTCTGGGCCACTGAGTTCAACAGCATGAGAAAAGGAGTCGCCAGCCCTGGAGAGGGTCATAAGTGATGGGGTGTCTTCAGAGAAAAGCCCTATTTCAGTTAGCCAAGAGGTAGAAGGCGTGAAATAGAAAGGGACTTTGTTAACAGCAACCCAGAGGATAGTATACCAGAATATTAAGGAGAAAAATATTCTCTTTTGTTTTAGTTTTCCTTTATATTGGAAATTACATATCTTTTATACAATTTCCAATAAGTGATTTGGGAATATTCAGTGCCATTATTAAGTAGCAATTAGAGAGGGTCGGGTTGTTGTTAAAGTTTCTTCATCACGAAGGAAAAATCCTATATGAAGTGTTGTGGATCTATCTTTAGGTTAGTCCAAAGTTCCCCTTTTCTGTCTCTTGTTTTTTCTTTACACATTCCTCTACAAATTAAAATGCATCTCTGTTTGAATCTCATTAAAAAGAGCTTTCACCATTTCCAGAGGTACACTATTCTTTTAAAGTGATGCCACAAACAGATCAGTTATAGTAGGAGTACTGCCTGGCATATTTTTTAAGGTCGATGGGAATGAAAAACTCAGGCTGTTTTGATGTCCTTTTGTGTATTTCACTTCCGTTTTTAAAAGCACTTCTATATAAAATGGATTTTTTTTATTGGAATAAGCAGATGCATAAATCTAAAATTCAGGCCCTCAAGTCAAGAAAAAAAATAGAGATGAAGACAAGGTAGAGCTGAAGTGCCTTCCGTCTGGACATTAATTAAGGATGAGTCTTAAGTAAGGACTTTTTTAGGTCTAGAAAGCTGTATTTTAGCAAGGTGCAGAGTTTGGGAGTCATCCTGTGTCGTATGTAGGGTCCATTAGACAGTGTGTCTACTCTGAATTTTTTTTTATGTGTGTGAAGTCAGGTTTAATGGAACAAGGGCAATCTTGAACAGGAAAAGAAGTAATTAAAATAGCCCAAGTAGTGTGGAAAAGAGAAAGGATTTGCTGTGTCCATCATTAGGGTGGAGAAGAAGTAGTTAATGGAGACAATCCAAAAGAGAAAGTGATTCGTAAGTTTTTTAGGGGGTCTAGAAGACATTGGAAAGAATACTTGGGAATTTTCCCAGCAGATTTGTTTTCCTCATTATATTTCATTTAATCTAAAATTAGCTCCCATTCTTGGTTCACAAACCAGCTTCCATAAAAAGTTTCTTTCTGGTGCCTCATCACAGGGCAGAGTTGATCCTGGTTTCTCAGAGGCTATATACATCATGTACGAGTGATAAACTGTTCAGTCATAGCAACCTTAAACTACCATTTACTGAGTTGTTGAGGTGTTACAATCTGCCTGAAGGGTGAAGGCAATGCCCATAACAATGAAATCACAGATTCTTAGAGTAATGGTCAATCAGCTAGGATTTTAAAACGACCTACTATGTGTCAGGCACTGCACTAAACACTGAGAATACAAAGAAAGGCAAAAAACAGCTGGGCACAAACAGGATATGTACATGATAAATTCGGGGTAGTAGATAAAGATAAGATGATGGAGGACTGGGAAAGACTTTTTACAGATAGCAGAAATTTATGTGAGGCTTGAAGGAAGGCAAGCAAGCCAGGAGGCAGAGATGAGGTAGGAGAATGCCCCAAGCAGAGGGGACAGCCAGTGAAAATGCTTGGAGTCTGGAGATGGACTGTCATGTGTGAGGAACAGCAAAAAGGCCAGGTCACTGGATCTCAGTGGGGTAAGGCATAAGAAGACTGAAAAGGTAGGAAGGGACCAGCCTCTGAAAGGTTTTAAAAACCAGAGGATTTTATATTTGAAAAGTTTTTAAATTGCTATAGAAATGTAGATTTTGTGTTGGAAGGTTTTAGGATGATGTTAACTGGGGAGTAAAAATTTGCTACATATAGATGATAATCCATAGCATCAATGCATGGTTCACATGCAGATAATCAAGAATTAATTTTATTTGCATCATTCTAAATTGCAGAGTTAGTCATCATAAAGTGAGAACACTCATTATTTCATTGGAAGTTTTGAATCATTTACGAAGGCAGATATAAATGCATTATACATAGCATAGATAAATCCTGTGGTCCCAAGTAAATGATGTGTGTGTGTGTGCGTGTGTGTGTGTGTACATGCATACATATATACACACACATATATACACATACACGACATATACACTCATTGGCAGCGAGCTAGTGGCTTAGAGGATAGAATGCTGGGCCTGGAATCAGGAAGACCTGAGTTCAAATCCAGCCTCAGATACTTACTAGCTTATAACCCTGGGCAAGTCACTTAGGCCTGTTTGCCTCAGTTCCTCATCTGTAAAATGAAGCAGAGAAGGAAATGGCAAACTACCCCAGTATCTCCCCCAAGAAACCCCAAGTGGGGTCTTGAAGAGTTGGACACAACTGAACAACAATAATAATATATACATATGTGTATAGTTTGTGTATATATAATACATATATACATATTGTGTATATACACATATAGTGTACATACACATAACACACATATGTATATACACATATGTGTATAGTTTGTGTATATATACATGTATACATAATACATACATATATACATATTGTGTATATACACATATATTGTGTATATACACATGACACACATATGTATATACACATGTGTGTATAGTTTGTGTATATATACATGTATACATAAGACATATATATACATATTGTATATATACACATATATTGTGTAATACACATAACACACATATGTATATACACATATATAGATATACCTACATTTGTATACATACACATATACATGTGTTTGTATATGTATATATATGTATGTATGTGTGTAATGTGATAATTCAATTTTCCATATGGGAGATGCTGTTCAGTCCATTTCAGTGAAGGGAACTACATCAGGGGCTAGAGATACAAAGATGTATATAATGCCACAGCCCTTGCATTCAGAGAGCCTATAATCAAATAGGGTGGGAAAGGAAGACGAGATGGCAGGGATACAAGTTAGTATGATGCCAGAGTAGAATGTGTTAAGGGCAAAGGAGATGCATTCATTCAAAATGCTTTAGGAAAGTTTGCATAGATTCAGGGAAGATACAGACATCAAGAGTGTCCTTCAATTCAGCAGGTCAGGGAGCATTTACCACCTCTCCCAGCTCTCACGGTTTTTGTGCCGTTGGGTGGTGACCTCGATGCTCATTTCTTCCTCCAGTATAGCCTCAATTCCCAAAACCAAGGCCATGAGTATAATCAGGCGGAATGAGGAGATGGAGCCTTTCCCCTGTAACCCTCACTCTCCGACTGTGCTGGAGGTAGCCTACTCTGCAAAGAAGGTTTATGATCCCCTTGCCGTTGTTCACTCGTGTCCAACTCTACATGGTTCTATGGACTTTTGTCCATGGGGGTTTTCTTAGCAAAGATACTGGAGCAGTTTGCCATTTCTTTCTCCAGTGTGTCCCCATTTTATAGATGAGAAGCTGAAGAAAATAGGAATTGAGTCACTTGCCCATGGTCACACAGCTAGCAAGTGTCGAGGCCACATTCAAACTCAGCTCTTCCTGATTCCAAGCAGGTCTGGTGCTCTCTACCCTTCATCACATAGTTGCCCCATGATCTGTTTGAGGTGATTATAACTGTTCCCTTGCCACAAAAGCCTTCTCTTACTATAGTTTGATGCTAAGTCATTTGTTATCTTCTGTTTTATTTAGACATATAAATAGTTTGGATATCAAAATAGAGACAAATCCATTCTCCTCCATGCCCATATTCTTGCAGAACTAGGCCCAAAGGACGAAGGGAAATAACCGAGTAGCCACTTGGTTTCCCCCCGTTGATGGTACCAAGACTCCCTCATAACCTGTGACGAAGTAGCTTCACCATTGCATCTACATTGATAATAGAAACCAGGATTGCTTTGGGTTATTCTTCCTCCAACATATGAGTGTAAGCCAGGCCCATGCTTTTAATTTTCAATTGAATTCAATTAAATTAATAGTTAAACTCAATCAACAGGTTCGTGGTAGGTACTAGATCAAAGGCTGTTACACCTATTTTTTTGTATCATAGACCCCTTTGGCAATCTGGCAAAACCTGGAACCCTTCTCAGAATAATGTCTTCTATATAAAATAAACTATATAGAATTACAAAAGAAACCAATTACACTGAAACGCAGTTATCAAAATATTTAAGTTTATAGCCCCCAGGTTAAGAATTCTTTGAAGGAATCAGAATATGTGTTTATGTATACACACATACATACACATATATGTAGATATCACTTATGTAAACACACATGTGTATATCTATATCACATACATATGTATTATATATGTAATATATGTGATCTATACATGTATGTGTCAATTACTTCAGCTGACCACTCTGTATCGTAGATGTTCCTCTAGGGGCTTTTGTCTATTTCTTCAAAATTAGATCAGATAGTGACTTCATTTTTAGTGTCTCCCATTAGTCAGACTAGCTGAATTTGCTAATGGGATTTAGTAGACTTTTAACTGATATCTGTGAGGCTTGGGGGCAGGGGAAGTCAGCAACAAGTTTCTGGAGCACTCAGATAATTCTTCTTCAGTGCTAAAAAGTTTTTTAAAAGTTTTAAATAATTTCCCTTGTCTTCACAGGCAATTCTTAGAATTGCAGGACTTATATAAGAGCCATGCTAAGAATTGCCAATAGTGAGAGTTCTTGTCGGTAAATCAGCATGCCCTCTTGGTGCTAGGGTGAATGGAACAGGGCAAACATTGGCAGCCTGTGAGCTGTTCTAATTGTTGAGTCAAGTTAAGCCCTTGGTTTTTTGTTTTTTAGATAAAAATAGACTTTTTAACAAGAAATTACATCAGCTGAGCACAATGGAATGTCACACATAACAGGGTGTTGCATCTTTGGAAAATGCTTTTTAAAAAGCCTTGACCATAATCTCTCCTTTTCAATTCTTTCTTTTATCATCCGTTTCTTCCTGTGACCAAAATATTAAATTACTCTATTTTAGCGAAATGTTCCCGAGGGCCTTTGTTTTGAGTATAACCTCCAAACATTCCTCTTGTAATTCCCCAGTAGGCTCTCTCATGCTGACCTTTGGGTAGGAAACATGAAGAATAGACAAGTATTGGGATACAAAATTATCCTACCATTGATTCAGTATTTTCCCGTACATCAGTTCATCTGTCTTCCCAAGCCATCATTCAGAAACATAAGAATCACTTTTAGTTATGCCATTGTCATTCAACATTTTTCCACTTAATTTCTTGTGGTCTCTGATATTTTTACCTGTTTTCAAGCACCACCTTCTTGTGAACTATGCGTCACAAGTGTGTAACTCAGCTTTGAGTTTTGTACTTTTGTTTTCAGTTGTGTTGCACATCCAGTTATAAGTTTCTTATCTTGTAGAAGACAATCAGCAATCTTGAGAAATGGTTGCGTTTGTTGGTTATTTTTTTAAACTGAGCTGACAATCACCATGTTCTTATCACTGTTCTTTCCAATAGACCAAGAGTCTCCTAGAAGTTATTCATCAGCTTTCACTGACTTGGGTCGAAGTGCTCCCAGGGAAAGAAGAGGAACCCCAGAAAGAGAGGTAGTTAAACAGTAGGTCTAATGAGACAGCAGGTATGAAAGTGCTCCAGAAGTTTAAAGTGATGTATGTGTCTCTATACGAGCTAAGTAAGTATCTAAATGGAGTTTAAGTGAGATCTCAGGATTCCAAGGTGCAATACGTGGAGATGGGTGGAGTTCCACAAGACAGGAGTCGGCAGAGAAAAAGAAAAACAAGCCAGGTTTATTGAGGGGAAATACAATATAAGAATGGGCAAAGGAGCTGGAAATAGGTTAGGTCCTACTGTGGTGTCTGGCAGAAAGGGGTGCAAAAGCCAGTAAACCCAACTGGTTTTTCTAGAGTTCTTAACTGGATCAAGCAGAACCAAGTACTGGGCAGGGGCAGGGGGTGAATAGGAAACCTGAACCTAGGGTGAGGGTCAAGTTTCAATGACTGGTTCTGATTCATTCAAGGGAGTAGAGGGTAATAGGGTCTAGGAAATTGGCATCATTCAAACTCCCTACCAATCGGCTGTTACCAAAAACCTTATTTTGTCCATGCGATTCAGGGGATTTGAACTTTCCCAAGGATCCTTCATTAATTGGGGCACAGAGGTTAAGGAGGGCCTTGGAATAAGAGAGACAGAAGGAGGAAGACCTTGGTTCAAGTCCTGCCTTAAAACATCCTCCTTGTGAAACTTTGGGAAAGTCATTTAATTTCTTAGTACTCTAGGCCTCTTTAAGATTATATAAATTGAAGAGAAGGTTCTGATCTGCATTGAAAGTTTCCTTATTTAGCAGTTGATGATACCAAAAATTCACAGGCTTAGTCCCTGTCCTTCTATAAACCATTAATATTTGTTGTACTTATATTTAAGGTGAGTGATCTAATATTTATATATATATTTATATATGATATAATATATAGTTATATATTATATATATTTATATACTTATATATTTATATAAAATATACTTATTTAAGGTGAGTGATCTCATATTTATTTTTAACATATTTATATATGATATAATATATAGTTATATAATATATATTTATGTACATATATATTTATATAAAATATTGTACTTATATTTAAGGCGAACTATCTAATAAATCACTCACCAAATAAGAATGTATCTGAAAAATCAGGCAGGAGCAACGATCCCAAGAAACTTTTCTTCATTTCCATATTAAGAATAGCGCAGCCTGGGAGGTAGGCCATGGCTTCGGGTGTTAGACTGGGACAGTAGGTCCTTGGAGTTCTGATACTAACCACGTGTAGTTCTACCTCTAACTACCAAAAGAAGTCACTGAGCCGTAAACTTTCCATCCATTGGTCATCACGTTTTCCAGTAGTGGCCAGAAAGTACCTCCTTAGGAACACTTCTGTTTTGTCAATGAAGATACTAGGTCACAGTGAAATGTTGCTGGTGGGTTACTTAGGTGCAGCTGGCTGAATCCCAAAACGGTTCCAAAGTCTCGCAGTTTGTGGTGGGATTGGAGAAGAATTTGAGTGGACCCTGAGGGGCAAGAGGCATTCCAGAAAGTCCTCTTTCATCCAAAGCTGGCTCTTAGTCTGTGTGACTCCAGAGTCAGAGGGCAGTATAAGGGTCTATCTCCATGAAGGTCCAGTTTGGTGTGGATCCCACTCCCATCAAAGCTGATGAAGATTACTAAACTGTGGACTAACCAGAAGGCAGCACAGTGGATCGAGCACCAGGCCCAGAGTTGGGAAGATTTGAGTTCAAATTCTGCTTCAGATACTTTTTAGCTGTGTGACCCTTGGCAAGTCACTTAATCATGGTTTGTCGCAGTTTCCTCATCTGTAAAACGGGGATAATAATAACGCCTCCGTCCTAGGGTTATTGTGAGCATTAAATACAATGATATTTCTAGGGGGCAGCTAGGTGGTGCAGGGAGTAGAGCACCGGCCCTGGAGTCAGGAGGACCTGAGTTCAAACCCAGCCTCAGACACTTGACACACTTACTAGCTGTGTGACCTTGGGCAAGTCACTTAACCCCAATTGCCCTGCCTTACCTCCTCCAAAAAAGGTGTCGATATTTCTAAAGCACTTCACACAGTACCTGGCACACAGCAAGTGCTATTTAAATAATAATAATAATAATTAATAATACTATATCATCAACCTTCTCCTCAACATTCTTTCTACTTCAGAAGGATGACGCCTTTAGATATCCCTACACGGCATAGTGAGCCCCCAAGGTTTGAGGGCCTGACTAACCCAAAAAGCCAGGTTCTTCCCTCTTCCTACTCATCTCCCCTAGAAAGCAATAGATGTTCACCTAAGTATCTTTTGCAAATGACAGCCTCCAGCTATTAGACTAATTGTTAATTTCTTAATTACCCTCCATTAAAAAAAAAAGGATGTTCAGTGGTTTTAGGGCTTGGATCCTATCCTTTTAAGGTTTTATTTATACTGTGATTCACTTCAGAAGAAATATAGAGCTGCACTCCCAATAAAAAGTATTCCTTTTAAGTATTAAATCTACCCTGCCCTCTTTCAGTCCAAAAAATAATGTTCCTTTTCTTTGGGAACTTCATAGGGGAACGCTGGAGAAAACAAATGATTTTTTTTTCACCTGCACCTAGGCTTTTGCTAAATTAATACTTAGTCCTATAAAATAAGCGTATGGCTTCCATTTTTTTCTCTCAACTCTCTTGAAATGCCAAATTCCATATATTTTCAGCCATTCAACTTGGCATTCTCCACTGAATGCCTCATTGTGTTTTTGTGGGGTCTGTGGGTTCTTCCAGCTCTTTGCCAGCCATGAACAAGTTTACCTGATGCTCCTACTGAGCTAAAAAGCCTTCAACTATGGGCCTGGTCACTGATGATCCTTATGTTACCCAAGGACCAGCGTAGCTAGATTGTGGTATAGTTGAAAAGATGTTGGTGGAGTCAGAGGACCTGGGTTCAAATCCTATCTCTACCACTTGTGACTTGTGTGACCTTGGGCAAGTCACTGAACTGCCCCATGCCTCGGTTTCCTTATCTTTAAAATGAGTGTTAGACCAGATAGCCTGTAAGTTTCCTTCCATTCCTTATGTCCATGATGCCATGAGATCCTCAGTTCAGAAACCAGGAGGCAGCCATAAGACAGTGAATCTACTTGGTTTCAGCAACTAATGAAAGCTATCTGATAAAGCATTAAAGAGTTGCAATCTACATTCAGGGAGGGAGGGTCCATGGTGGTGAAACTACAGACTTTTTGAGGAATTGGACTCTCATCTATTTTCACCGATGTGAAATTGATTTTCTAGCAGAAAAAATGAAAATCTATTTGTTTTCCAGGTCAGTGCTAATTGTTTGCCTTCTATTTCAGAGGCTGCCAGCCAGAGCTGTTTATGATTTTAAGGCCCAGACATCTAAGTAAGTAGTACAAATATTCACATAATTATGATGGATTTTTAATGCCACAAAAATGAAATATTGTCATGGTAGGATTTGTATTCAGCAAACTGTCTCTGACGTTCATTCCAGTTAATGTTTCATTGAGATTTTATTTGACAGTTGATCCTGTTTCTATTTGGGGGTCAATGAAAAACATATGGATATGAAATATATCAAACAAATTAAAGTCTAACAAATAGAAAAGTAAGAAAGGCATTCAGAGGGTCACAGTCGCAAAAATTCTCTGTCCAACATAACCAGGCTCAGTCTCCTGTAATTAAATTCTAGGACAAGGTATAAGATCTGTATTTTTAAATGGATTTATAATTAAGTGCTGTTTGGACAGGTATGCATAGAGTGCCTGCTGTACAAAAAGCAAGTTGCTGCTGAAATGCTCACCAACACCCACGGACCAAAACTAATGGCCAGTGTAGACTGTGGGCCTGTTGCAAAGATGCAAAGACATAATTAATTACCTGTTGTTGAGTCGTTTCAGTCATGTCCTATGCTCTGTGACCCCATTTGGCGTTTTTTGGCAAAGATGCTAGAGTGGTTTGTCATTTCCTTCTCCAGCTCATTTTACAGATGAGGAAACTGAGGCAAACAGTTGAGTGACTTGCTCAGGGTCACACAGCTAGTGTTTCAGGCTGAATTTAGGCTGGTGCTTTACCCACTACACCACCTGGCTGTTGTGAGCAGAAGCTGGTTATGTCTTGTTATTCTAGGGCAGCAGTGGGGAACCTGCAGCATGAGGCCACACATGGCCCTCTGTGTTTTCAGGTGTGGCCCTTTGAATCCAAACTTATCACAGAACAAATCCGCTTAATAAAAGGATTCACTCCAAGGGCCACGTGTCCTCAAGGCCATAGGTTCCCCACCCCTGTAGGGTATGCCCTGAAAGTTTACTGAGAGGCATTAGGAAAATACATGCTTTCTCTTTCCTTTACCACCTTTTCCAGATGTGCCTTCCTCCTTAAAGAGGCCCCTTTAGTCTTTTCTTCGCAGTTGCCAATGCCACCCAATCTGAGGGCTAGCAGGTCATTTATTTGGGGAGGTGACTACATCTCTCTAAGGTATCTTCCAACTCTAAATCCTTTGACTTCTTCAAGCAGGCCTACACCTAATGCTTCCCAGGGAGAAAATAATTTATCTTCTTTCAGAAGTCTCCAGGGGAATGAATAGATCTCATCACACCCAGAAAACCCACTCCAATATTTAAGAATCCTCAGTGGGATGGAATTCTTCCTCTTATTTTAAATCCTTCCCTGCAATTTTGTACTGTCCACAGTAGAGATGGAACAGATGGTCATCATTCCTTATATGTTTACATAGCTGAGACCAAAATACCTCCCAGTGTTCTCTTCTCCATAACAAATAACACCAGTTCATCCTTTTGCCCCTCCTCATCTTCAGCATGGGAAAAGTAATCAAAATATTAAACAAGGGGATCTAAGAATGAGTCTGCTGGAATGTGTTAAACAAATTGAATTAGAAATAAGCTTCTATTCTCAAGTCACAGCATCATGCGATGGATAGAGAACTAGCCTGAGATTCAGGAAGACTTGAGTTCAAATTCTGCCAGTCATCCATACTATCTTGTGTAACCATGGACAAGTCACTTAAACTCTCAGTGCTCTAGATGATTTCCCAAAGCACCAGTTGCTGGTCAGGCACTGACCCCTATCTGTAAAGGAGTTCCCTACACCGAACAAATCACATATCTGGGAGTGCGTGTGTCTGTGTGTGTATGTGTGTGTGTGTGTGTGTGTGTGTGTGTGTGTGTGTGTGTGTCTGTATGTGTGTGTGTGTGTGTGTCTGTATGTGTTTTAATCAATGCTTAAACCTGGAATCTGGCTATTTTTATAGAGCAGCATTAATAGGACTTAATACCTAAAGGAATTTTTGATGCTATCTAGCCAATTAATTCCAATTCAGTAAACAGTAAACATCTACTCCATACATGCAAGATCCTATGCTGCCCACTGGGGGAGAAAGAAGGAAGGAAGGAAGGAAGCAAGAAAAGAAGGAAGGAAGGAGCGAAGGGGGGAAGGGGGAAAAGAAGAAAGGAAAGAAAGAAGCTCATTTGCAGAACTTTGCTATATAAATGCTAAGTGTTCATTAGCTACTTCATCCACTGTGCACCACAAGTGCTTATGTGATTAAGAACATATGTGGGGATTCAATTTATACAAAGATAAAGTGATACAGGATAATTTGAGAGAAGGAAATATAAAATAAATTAACTAAGAATATGGAGAAAGGGTTACCATTGGAGATAGGACCTAAGCTGAATCTTAGGAGTCCATCTACCTCATTTTTCCTGATAAGAATGCAGACTCAAGAGGAAATAATGACTTGCCCAAGGTCACATACTCAGTAATACGACCAGGATTTGAACCAGGTTCTCTGACACCAAAGCCAGTTTTCTTTCCACTCTTTGATTCAATCTACTAAAAAAATTTTCCCCCTCTAACATCAATTTTATTAAGCAGTACTCAGGACATTTTCATCAAGTTTTCTGCCAAAAACATAAAAAAAAGATATTTTATTACATTATAGCTCAGGAAGCTAAACAGCTATTAGGTAGACAACAAGCATCTATTAAATGCTTACTATATGCCAGGCTTTGTGCTTTGCACTGTAAATAAAAAGGAAGGCAAAGACATTTATTAACATTCTAATAGGAAAACTCAAACCCATTTCTATAATTTCCATTTCAATTACTTTAGAGATACAACTGTCTGGCATTATCTGCCTTACCCATATCCAGAAACGGGATTGCAAAATTTAACTTTTAATTATATTTAAATTTGAATTATGTTAAAATCTATAGCTTGACCATTGAACAGTAAACCCATTAGAGAGTCATCCAGAATGTGTCATTTTAACCAGTTATATTGGGATGATAAATATGTTGTTAAAACTTCCCTAATTATTTTTCGATAATCATTTGGTTTTATAAAAGCAATCACTGTCTTGCTATGAAAAGTTTATTAACCCATGATTCCCACAAAATTAGCCATTTGTAATAGGAAACACTTTCTATTAAATTATATTAAATGACCTTCACCTTTATTTTATGGACCTTAAAAAACCCATCCACACTGAGACAAATCATACTGAGATTAAGGTTATATCCTGCTGATTCTCACTGAGTATCTGAAATGCAGCCCTACATTTAATAACTATATCATTTTCATGTGCTCATCCCCATTATTTAATGACATAGGAGTTGTCACATGACTACATTATCGAGTTTGAACACTCACAAATAATCAGTCTAAACCAGGGTTGGATTTTTTTTAACCTATTTTGTGTCATGGACCCCTCTGGCCATCAGGCGAAGCCACAGACCTTCTTATAATAATATTTTTGAATATATAAAATGCATAAGATTACAAAGTAATTTTAATTACAGTGAAATACAGTTAACTTTTTTTTCAAGTTCACAAACAAGTTAATAATCCCTGGTCTCAACAAAGTTTTAGGGCTGACTGGACCATTCATGCCACTGGACCAAGAGTGTAACCAGTCTTAGGGGAAGTCAGCTTTGTTTTGGAAAAAGGTCAGCAGGTGAAGTTTGTTAGCCAAGTAGTCATCAGTGAGAAAGCCCAGGTAAAGTCTCAAAAGGGCCAGAGGCAAAGGAAAGGAAGGCACCATGTAAAAGGCATACACGTGGGTTTTAATACAAAGCCTAAGATGGGCCAGAGGCAGTAGAATATGAGAATAAGGAGAAAATCACAGTGGTCAAGAAAAAATAAAAATAAAACAGAAAAAGGCCAGGTTAAAGGAGTGATAAGAGTAATACCATGGTTTACTGTCCATCTGAGAAGGAAGGAAGGAAGAAGGGAAGGAGAGAAGGAAGGAAAGAAGAAAGGAAGGAAGGAAAGGAGGGAGGGAGGAATGAAGGAGGGAAAAGAAAGAAGGAGAGAGAAAAGTGAGAGGGAAAGAAGGAAGAAAACAAGCCTTTATTTTTTGCTTATTGTGTGTCAGGCACTATGCTAAGCACTTTACAATTTTTATCTCATTTAATCTTCACAATAATCCTAAGAAGTAAGCTCTATTATCATCTCTATTTTATAGCTGGGGAATCTGAGGCAAATAAAATTTAAGTAACTTGTCCAGGATCACAAAACTAGTAAGTATCTGAGGCCACATTTGAACTCAGATCTTCCTGACTCCAGACCCACTGAAAACTTCATCTTCTCCTAAATGGGAAGTGTCTCTACTAGGAAGGGTGGTGAAGAGAAGATTCTCTGTGTGTTTTAATATCTTCTGTACCAAAAACACTCATGAGTTGTAAAGGATTTTTTTCCTTCACCTTATCTGAAGAATTTTAACAAATGAAAAAATATTCACTGAGTGATATCTTTATAAGTTAGGATGACTTCCAAACAGATAAAGAATGATAGGTTGTTATTTACGAAGGATTTCTCATGGGGTCAACTAAATCAGCTTAAAGAGAACACCTGATTAGTCTTGTGGAAAAAAAAATCTTCCTTTGGCTCTGCTGTTATTTCAGGCTTCCAAAATAGCTCTTTCCTTCCATTAACTCTCAGACTGTTGGAGGCCAGGTCTAATCAGGCTGCTTCCTCGTCCTCTTTGTAACTGAAACTTTTGTTTTCCAAGGTCATAATTGACCTTCCACCTTCCAGCACCAGCAATCATTCAGTTTTTTGTCGTCCTCAACTTCTGCAATACCATTGCCCTCCTTCTCGAAACTCTCCCTGCCATTGGCCTGGCATTGTCCAGGTTATTATCCTCCATCTCTGCCTTTCCTATCTATCTCCTCCTACCAATTCCTATTGCCGTCATCCCAGCCAGAGGATTCATTCTACTGTCTAAGCAATTTTTAAAAAATCCTGGTCTTACTGCCTAGCTTCTCAATATAGTGGGCACTTAATAAATGCTTATTGGTGGATTAACTATTCTGGTGAAAAAACCATGTATTAAGGTCTTAATATGTGCCAAACACTGTGCTATGCAGTGGGGATGCAAATATTAAAATTAAGACTGTCCTTGCCCTCTAAGAGCTTATACTCTAATGGGGGAAAGAATAAGACAGTGGTGGTTAGGTAAAGCATTATGGTTTGGGAAATCACACATGTGGTAAGGGAAACTATAGAGCCATCCATTAACTCCCCCTTTTTCCAAATGAAATGGTAGCAGTGTAGGTAGGTAGGTAGGTAGGTAGGTAGGTAGGTAGATAGATAGATAGATATACATAGAGATAGATAGATATAGATAGACAGAAAGATAGAGATAGAGATAGATTGACAGACAGATAGCTAGATATGGATAGAGAGATAGACAGAGATAGATAGATAGACAGAGAGACAGACAGTCAGATCTGAGAATAATTCCCAGAGAAGAAGGTGGAAAGGAGAGAAGCATATAGCTGCAGGGTAGAAAGTGTTTGGGATAAATATGAAAACCATGTTCTCAGGGAGTGTAGAGTTGAGTGGCTCTAGGATTCACATACCTAGGCATGGCCTCTGATGTTCCAGGTTAGAGAATGGGGCAATAAAAACAGCAGCTGCGACAAGCTGGTGAAACCATTCCTACACAGTACTATACAGTAAGTCCTTCAAAAAAAAACAGGTCATCATCCTTCTGCTCGGGAACCTTCAATGGTTCACTGTAGACTTATTGCCTATAGAGCTATATCCAGAGTCCTCAAGTAGCCATTCAAGCCCTCCATACTATGCCACTGTGGAGTGCTTAGATATTGAAAATGAAGACTGACTTTTTTTCTTGCCCCTGGACTCCTATAACTTTGGAAGAGAGTGAGGCTGACAATTTTGTGCACCTGTACCTCACTTAAATCCAGTTCATCCCATGATGTCACTGGTCCTCTTTAAAACCAAAGGACGAACAGCAATGACAACAGCTCCTGCCAGTCTCTCCAGCCTTCTCTTCCTATTAATCGCCCATGTTTCTTTGAAGCTGGGCTCCTTGCTACTGTACAACCTTCCCTGCCTTCTGCACATTTCTTCTTCCTCCATATCCATCTCATTCTCTTAAAGTCTAATTTCAAAGTCACCCCTTAGGTGAGACATTCCCCAAGCCCTAATCTTGCAATTTGAAGCAGTTCTTTCCCACTTCTGAATGCATTCTCCTATGATAGCTAGGTGGTACAATGGATACAGCCCTGAGTTTAGTCAATTCAAATCCAACCTCAAATAGCTGCTGGTTGTGTGACTTTCTGCAAGTCCCTTAAATGCTGCCTGCCTCCGTTTCTTCAACTGTAAAATGGGCATCTCCCTCCCAGGCTATTGTGAGGATCAAATAAGGCAATGTTTATGAAGCACTTAGTGCGGTGCCTGGCATGTAGTAAGCGCTTAATAAATGCTTGTTCCCTCCCCCCCCACTCCCCTACCTCCCCACAGTATGTGCTGTATTCTGTCTTGTATTACAATAATGTAATGTGGAAGAGAGATTTGAATGGCTCTTTCAGAGGGAAGAGCTAGTTAGGGGGAGGAGATTTGAAAAAGCAAACGTGACCTTGACCTGAGCAAAGAAAAGTGGGCTGCCACTGGTAATGTGTTCTTCCTGGTTGGAGGTCGTCCAGCAAAGGTAGACCTTAATTGTTGAGAACATCATAAAGGCCATTACTATTCAGTATAGGTTGACCTAGATGACCCCAAGGGCCGAGATGATTCACTCTGGACGCTCCTGGAGAACCTAGCACAGTGTCTTGCAAACAGTAATGGAAAGAAAGCTGGATTCTGAGTCAAGAGAGCTGACTTTGAGCGAGCCATTTAATATCTGGGGACTGCAAATGGGAAATGGGAAAAATGATATTTGTACTACTTGTTTTGCAGGGTAGTTGTGAGAAAAGTGCTTTGTAAACCTTAAAAAACCTTGTCAAGTGCACAATGTGAACACGAGCTGTTATTATTAGCAGTAGATAAATACTGGTTAAATTGAGTATTGAAAAACAGAAAACTGAAAGCCAAAGAAAATTTTTGTGAAACATTCAGGTTTGAAAGAGATGGAAAGCATAAAGAAAACAACATATAATTTGTAGTACCATCTTGCATTTAAAATGTATACTTCTTAGTAAGTTGTTGAAATATGATTCAAGGTTTCATCGTATGATTCTTGCTACACAAAATACTTTGCAAACCTTAAAGCAATATATATATATATATATACGTATATATATACGTATATATACATGTATATTATATATATGTAAGTGCTAGTTATTATTATCAACCAGATAATATTAGCAGATTAGAGCATTTTTGTGTGTTGAAATTTTTACCCAGAACCTGATGTTTACTTATTAGGCACTATTGGCTATGTCATATGTATATTAAAATATAAAAATAAAATGTGTACATATATGCATACACATATATAAATTCATATATGTATGTATACACATTTATATGTATTAATCTCACTGAGCTCCTTGAGATCAAGGACTGTCTTTTGCCCTTTTATTTGTATTCCTAGAATTTAGAAAAGAACTTGGCTCATAGGTGTTAGTTGACTGTCTGAAACAACATGAGACGTCATTTGGCATTATGTATGTGTGTGTGTGTGTGTGTCTGTGTGTGTGTGTGTGTGTGTGTGTGAGAGACAGAGAGAGAGAGAGAGAGAGAGAGAGAGAGAGAGAGAGAGAGAAAGAGAGAGAGAGAGAGAGAGAGAGATAGTGGTGTAGTTGCAATTATGTCTAAAATGATTTATATGCCTCAAATTGTTAAGAGGGAAATGCATACCTACCTGGGCTTGCCAGTGTGTTAACATTGGACAAGTTATATAAAGGTTTAGAGAATCATTGCTTTGGATATAATCAATTATAAAACTAATATTTAAAAATGTCTATTGCAGGGAATTGTCATTTAAGAAAGGAGACACTGTCTACATCCTCAGGAAGATTGATCAAAATTGGTATGAGGGAGAGCACCACGGACGAATAGGGATATTTCCAATCTCTTACGTAGAGGTTTGTCTGTTCTCCTTTTCTCTTGGATTAATGTGCAAAGAGCAGATACCTGTTTGGTACAGATATAATACATATTCACGCACAAGTAACTGTTTTCATTTTAGAAACTCACCCCTCCAGAAAAAGCTCAACCTGCAAGACCACCACCCCCAGCTCAGCTCGGAGAAATTGGAGAAGCTATAGCCAAATACAATTTTAATGCAGATACAAATGTGGAGTTATCCCTGAGAAAGGTATTAAAAAATTTTCCCTCATTAATGAATTCAATATGGCTAAGTATTATTTAAAATATAATACTGGTTAAAAGTTTTATATCAATGTGATACTTATTTTAATCCCAAAATTCAAATTCACAAATCAGCTTATCCTATTTAAATATCCAGTAATTCATTAATAATCTCAATATTTGTACCCATGAATTCTCATTATTCTATTTTCATTGAAATCCATTAAAAGTGCAACAATTCAATAGAAATGAATTTATTTACATTGTTGCAGTCACTGTGTAATTTATTCCTTTGGACCCATTTTCTTGATTCTGTAATCACTTCACATAAATTTTCTCATGTTTCTCTGAAGACTTTATATTCATCACCCTTTACAACAAAACAACATTCCATTACATTGATATACTGTACTTTATGTACCCTTTCTCTAATTGTTGAACATATTTAATTCTCAGCTTTTTATCATCCCCTTCTAACAGTGAGTTTTCTCATTTTGCATCTTTACTAGTTTTGGTGTTTTAATTTGCACTTTTCTGATTATTACTTATTTAAATCACTTTAGAAGTCATTGATAGGTGGCATTTTTTGGAAATCGTGTTGATTGCACATATATTGAATCTATGTGTGTATGTATGCATACATGCATTTATATACATATATGTGCATATTTATGTCAACTCTTCAGATTTTGGATGTCAGACTTTGATTTATCAGGGTTATGTGATGCAAAGGTTTCATATATATATATATATATATATATACGTATATTATATAGATATATCTTCTGATTTTAGCAGCAGTTACTTCATTTATGCAAAATATCTTTAAAGCTTTGCATAATGACTATTTCTATTTTGCCTTTTTGTTCCTTATCTAGCTCTAAAATTTTTTTGGTCTATAACTGTAAAGATATACCCTTTCTCCTATTATTTTTATGATATGACTTTTTAAGTTTCAATTTTTAACCAATTGAAACCAATTGTGCCATAAGGTATAATGATGCTGGTCTGAACCGTTTTCCAGATTTTGCAGAAGTTCCTGTTGAATAAAGAGTCTCATTTAGTAATTTGAGCTCTTGTGTTTATCCAACACTAAGTTGCTAGGACTATTTATTTTTAATCATGATTATTCAATGTTTATTCATTCTATTCCACTGACCTACTTGTCTATTTTTTCTTACTTAGTACACAAATAGTTTTAATAATTACTGCTTTATAATATAGCCGATAATATAGTTTTTCTTGTTATGCATTTTGTACATTTTAATTACAGGGAGATAGAGTCATTCTTCTTAAAAGAGTCGATCAAAATTGGTATGAAGGTAAAATACCAGGAACCAACAGACAAGGCATCTTCCCTGTTTCCTATGTAGAAGTCATCAAAAAGAATGTCACAAAAGGTGCTGATGGCTATCCTGACCCTCCAATACCCCACAGCTATTCTAGCGACAGGATACACAGCTTAAGTTCAAATAAGGTAAGAAGAGATAACATGATGATAGTACAACCTTAAATAGATCATTTTTACATGGGGAGAGACTAGTAACTTACACTTATGGGTCCAGATCAATTATTTATATGCATAATAGCAATCAGAATATTATAATACTAAGTATCCTTATAAAGTAAGCGTTTACATGTACCTTGGATATTAATACAGATTTTCTTTTGTTCTTCAAAGCATTCTTCACAGACACCAGTCTGGTGACCAAGAAATGGCTTATCAAAAAGGATATGGTTACTAGACAGAATTGTAAAGGTTGTTGTGAACACATAGAGAGAGGCATAGTAAATGGACCATCAGAGTCCTGTTTGTACTTGTTAATTCATGTATTGGAATGGAGATGTTCTTAGGTCTGCAGAAGCCCAGTTTGCTCATTCTTATAGTGAAAACCGTGATCCAGATTTAGAGACACTAACTTATCTTCATTATCCATGATGGAAGTAGGATAGGAGACCTATTTCATGGCTTTACTCATTAGAATTTTATTTTTGTGCTGCTACATTTTGCTTTTTAGTCATGCAGAACTTATTTTGTTAATTGGTGTTTATGTTCAACAAATTCAATGCAGTTCTAGAGTTACCAAGTCTGTAATGTGCTCAGAGAACAAGGTGTTGTAAGATATGGTCATTTCTCCCCTCAGGGAGCAGGGGCAAATGTGATAAACAAAAATAACTTTAATGACCAAAATAATGTATGAGGTTCAAACAGGAGCAGGGGAGGGGAAGAGCCTTTCTCCTTGATGGAGAAATCAAGGAAGTCTTCATGGAAGAGTTGAGTTGGTTTTAAAGGTTGAGTAGGCATTCCAAAGGAAGACATTTCATACATAGAGAACAACAGAGAACCAGAAAAGTAGCGTGTGTGAATGGGGGAGAGGGAGTAGTTCATTTTGGCTGGAGCTTCCTGTACATGGCAGGAAGTGATAGGATGGGTATAATGGTGCCAAATTTGAATGCCAGGTTGAGGGTTTTGTTTTTATTTAGCAGGAAAGGGTAGGAATCAGTGGAGTGGCATGACAATATCTGCACATATAGAAAATTAATCTGGAAGATTAATCTGGAAGAATAGGATGGGAGATAAGTTGGAGGTGGGGGGGGGAACCCTGTGAGGAGTCAAACGACTCCATGTTCCCATTCTTTATTTTTGTCAGTCGATAAACATTTATTAAGCAACAACTATGGCAAACCACTGCAGTATCTTTGCCAAGAAAACTCTAAATGGGGTCATGAAAAGTCTGAAACGACTGAGCAACAACAAAAAAAGCAAGTACCATGCACCATGCGCTGCATTGAGTAGCACAGGAATTGCTACCAATTTTTCCCCTCCATGTGTATAATTTAACATTCTCGTAGAACCGAATCCAAGGCTCTCTTAGTATTTCTCAGGTTAGTTGGTGGTGGCTATGTTTTTCGGTAAATAATTAACCTTTCCTTTTTCAGTCAGGATTAAGACTCAGTAAGTGGTGTGGATATGAAGTTTAGCGTGATTAAATTGATAAGGATATAAACATTGTAAAAACAACATCTTTATGACAGGATCCGTGAACAATGGAGACATTATCCTAAGAGAAGCAGTACCCTGGAGTACAGGAAGGGAGAGGCTTAGGGAGAATCTATTCTACCATGTACCTATAACTGGGCTTCAGTGACAAGCCTATGTTTTGATATGATGATTACATTATGATTGATGGAGTTTAAGGACTTAGTTAAATTTTAGTTTCTGTAATCTACTCCCAAAAGCTATCAAAGGACTTTCTCTTTCCAAGTACAGTAGCCCCTAACTATGAAAGAAAGAGAAAAGAAATACTCTTTCACTTAAAAAGTCAGTCTTTCAGTGGTAGGAAATAGCTGTGTCTGCTAAGGGAGTTAGTTTCATATTACTGCCTGTTTTTAAGGGGAGGAAAAAAAAACATCTCTGTGCACAGCTTCCATTAACATTTACTGTCTTACAATATCTTAGTTAACAGCAGCAAAATCAGACAAAGGAGAGACCAAGATGGTGAGGAATCATAAAGCCAAGAAGAGAATTAAATGAAGGAACTTATGGTATTTAGCCTGAAGAAAAGAAGACTTAGAAGGACATAATAACAGCCTTCAAATTTAGTTGAAGCCATGTCCTATGAAAGAGGGATTAGACCTATTTTTCTTGGTCCTAGTGAATTAAAATACAAATAATAGGTGGAAGTTGCCAATAAGCTAATTATGGCTTGATATTGGGGGAAATTCCTAATATTTAGTTATCCAGAAGCAGACTGGGCTGCATAGGAAGGCAATGGATTCCCCTTTACTGAAGGTCTTTGATTACAGAGTGAATAACCATTTAGGAAGTCTGTGTAGAGGTCTTATTTGTTTAGGTATGGATTAGACTGGATGACTGTGAAGTCTCTTCCCATTGTGAGCTGCTATGATTTTACATAAGTTATAATTTTCCTTAAATTTTTTTTGCATTGAATTGTTCTGAGGGTTTAAAAATCAAATTTTCATAGTTATTTCCTTAGACTAGATTTTAAAGTTTATATGATTAGGAATTTGGAGATTCTTTTAATAGCTACAGTTAGGAATAGATCATGTTCGAAAATTTTAAAATATTCATAACTATAGTCTGAAGACATACCTGTTTGAATTTTCATGAGTTGGTGAATTTAAAAAAAAATTCATCATTTATTGACCATCCCACAGGTGGCAAACCATTCAGACTTAGCTCGGTTTGTGCTCAGCCTGTACTCAAATTCTTTCCAGTGTAGGAGAACCCACCAGAGGTTCAATGATCTGAAATGTCCTTCAAGAAATCAAGATCATATCTATGCATTAAGGAGGAATCAAAGGACTTTAGTGATTATCCTAGGCTAGACTATACTGTTAATATTTAGAGTAAAATAAAATATAGTCAAATGATTGTAGATTAAGGCACCTCTCCTCTCAGAGAATACAATTCTTCCAAGGTTCCAGAAGCTTAGAGAAGAGCCATCCACCTATGGTGAATAAAATGTGATACTAAATTATGAACCAGAAAGTATACAATTAAGTCCCTTCTGTAAAGTGTTTTATTTTTAGAAACTTGAGGTACAGTAAAAAGACATTCTTTATCCTTAATTAAGATCATTTGCAGGTTTAAAACATGACACTCTTTTCTTTTCTATTACCACTATAAAAAAGTAATATAGAGCAATATGGCGGGTACCTCTAGAATTAGTCGATAATTTGTGCTGTTATGAAATATAGCAAAAATTTATACATAACGTGGTTGAAATGCAAACCTATATTTTCTTTGGTGTGAAGCACACTACATAAGAGTATGTCTCTATAAAGAAGTCTTTTGAGTTCTCCCTAAGAAGAGAATCTTGCTAATATGTGAATGCTTTTTTTTTTTTTTCGAGAGGTGGTCTAACTATTCTGGGCTCACTTCAATCCCAGTCACATTTCTCTGTGCTTTTGAAACCTTTTTCATTTAAAATCCTTTAATTCACAGCTGCTTCATAAACAGTTTCAAGTATGTAAATAGTTAAAAATCACTTTGAAATCCTAAGGTGAAAAGTAAGGAGTTAAAGCAAATTGACACTGAAAGGTGAAACATATGCTTAATAAATTACAGGAAGGCATTCACCTTTTATTTCTATTCAACAAGTCTAGCAGTGGTTTGAAGACGTTATTTCACATTTTTTTTCATTGTACTAACTCAGAAGAGACCAATAGTAAATAGGACTCTGAAGAGGTGATATTTTAGCTTTCTTCGTGAACTCTGATTGACTTCTATCTGGCCTTTGACATTTGTGATCTTATCCAAGGCTGATAGAATTTCACTTTTCAAATAACTTTTCTGATTCATATGCTAATGATTCCATGCATTTGCTCTCACTAAAATATCTTCCTTCTAATCCAAAACCTGATACAGGGATTTTTTTTTGGTACAGCACTACATTTCTTCTACATCTTGCTCTCTCTCTGTCTATCCATGTTGTGGTACATTATCTTTTCTTCTTTCTCTTTTTCCTCCTATACTTTTGTTCATGTGTAAAGTTGGCTTACAGTGCATCCTGTCCTCCTTTCACGTCACCTTGCCCACATTCTGATAAAGGGGCTGTAGAAGGAATCACCAATGAATGGTTATCACTGACTATGGGCTTTCTATCCTCAAGCCCTCTGACCCCAACTCCACCTCCTTTTCCTGACAACTTCTTGGATGAATTAGAAAAGCTTGAGGCTTTAACCTTATCAACTGGACAATCTGATCCAGGAATCCTAGGGAATAGCCCTGCTCAAGTTAGGGCTAACCCTTCCATTACCAGGAAACACGATCCCACTGAAATGCCATCCTCTCTGCCACTTCTTTCTTCTTCCGGTGCCATCTCACCTCTAGCCTCTCAGTTCCATGATGCAGTGGTAATTCAGGATTACACAAAACCAACTGAAAAAATATGTGCAGATTGGAAAGAGATGAAAAGTTTTCCCACTAACAAAGAAAAAAGCAACTTTTCAAATATTGGAAAGGTACCTGAAGTCCTGGGTGATAAGGTTGCCACTTCTGTCCAGTATAATGTGGGTACCTTGTCCCAAACACTCCCTGTCATTGAAGAAAAAGAAGAGGACTCTTGTGATGAATTAATGTCAATCATCCATGGAATGAAGCCAAAATTCCAAGAGTCAGATTTCTTTCAGTATGAAGCTGATGTTACTGAGGAGGCACCAAGGCTACACATAGAGGAGGAAGATGAGGAGATGAAACATGATTGCTTAACATCTCCAGTGGCAATTATAAATGACCCTATGATATCTAAGGAAGATTGGAGTGCAGCCAGCACCAGTAAAGAGGTATTTTAATTTAGCTTATTAAATAAAGAACTAACCATTACAGTTGGACAATTCCATTTTGTAATAATTAGTATTTAATATTTATTTAAGCATTCACTTGGCATTAGATATAAAAATGGGCAAGAGACTTTATTTACCTGAAAGGTTTTACCCACTAAGGGAGAGAAGGGCTTTTTGTAGGCCAGAGCACAGCAACATTTAGCATTTAGATAAGATGGCAAAAATATAAGACATTCTTCAGCCATTAGCCTGTTTTTCTCTGTATATCCAGAAAGCTAACTTACCGATCATCTTCCAAGGATGATCCCGATTGCCTTCTAATTCTGACTGCCACTGGGTCATGATTAAAGGCCTCCCAGAAAGATGCCCTTTGCATTCAGAGATTCTCTTCGCATATAGAAAGAAGGGCACAACAGGTCCACATAAGATAATGCAAGGAAATTTGGTGATGTGGAGACATTAACTGCTTGGAGAACCAGGAAAGGAATCATGTATGTGGTGGTATCCAAGATGAGCTTTGGGGGAAATTAGGTAGTCTGAGAGGTGGATGTAATGAGGATTAAAGTTAAAAGACAGTCTCTAACTTTAAGGAGCTTATGTTCTATTGAGGGGAGGTGGGACACATATACAGCTAACTATAAAACAAGGTCAAATGTGAACATGCAAAAAATGGAAATCACAGGAGTCAAAATGGCTGGGCAAGATATTCTCCCTCCCTGTTTTAATAATCTATGAATCTAGAGAGAAGCTCCCCAGGAGAGACACCTGGATGCATAGGTCACCTGGATGACCTTAAGACCTAGAAAGGGACCTATATGTTTATTTCTAAACTTAACTAGCTCCTTCTGTATTCATTCAGAGTTAGCCATATTACAGTAATCGTTCATATTGCCAACTTTTCCAGACTTCTGAGTTAGAAAGACCTATTCTCAAAGGCGTTCTAGAAAACTGAAATAAAATTAGAGCTTAGGGTGGCTTTGATTTTTTTTCTGGCCCCCAGGCCACAGAAAAAGTAAAATGAGCCATTGGGAATTGTAATACTAACACACCCACACATCAATGCTTCGTTATTAGGGTATCAGAATTAAGGATGAACATCAAGCGTGAACAACAACGACTGAATAGCATGTTGACTTCTTGTCTTTTTAAAATATTTAAGCCAGAGTCATTTTCTCCAGAAGATGAAAGGATTACAACTTCCCCTCGCCACCTTTCCACTAGCCTTTCATTTCATTCTACCTTGGCACCCATCTCTGACTCTCTCTCTACACTCCCTGGTTCTGCCCAGACCCATGCACCTCCTCTCCTTAGCAAATTTTCCTACCGACAGGAGACAATGTCACCCAAGTTAAAGGTAACTGCATCTGCTGTTGGGTGTGATATATTATTGCATGTGTTCCAGTGCATGTGGAACATTACATATACTTTGTAGATTAATCTAAACTCTATGGAAAAATTAATCGCTAACATTTAACCAAATTAGCATGGCGTCTGCAGTGTCATGTCAGGACTGGCTTTGAATCTGAGGATCCGGATCCTAATTGTGAAAGTGACATTTATTGTCTATGTGACCTTGGACAAGTCATTTAACTTCTCTGGACCTCAGTTCCTTCACCTCTAAAATAAGGCATTTGGAGTAGATGACCTCTAAATCTTAAGATCCTATCTAAAGTTTTGAAACGTATAGTGTCAGAGCTGCCCCTCTAAGATTGGAATAAATCTCTAAACTTTAAGAGAACATAGTGACCACTGGAGAAAAAGGTTGAACACTAGTGCAAGAAACTTCTCATTTCAAGGCTATCAGTTTGAATCTTGAGGTTTATAATTTCATGCCACTTTCTTACGAACCCATGCTATTTCCCACATATCAGTAGGATCACTAGGGCCTAACGGCACTAGAACTTTTGGAATAGGTAAGTACTAAGCAAGCCCTATTCTCCTTACTAGGTAAAGGGATGGTTGGCTAAGTTAAGTAGGTGTTAATTAGGCATTAAGTAGGTGCTTAATAAACTTCTCACAAATTGAAAAGACTTAGTGCTAACAGTGATAATTTATATAGCATCTTATTTATTTACCTTATTATTACTTGTTATTTGTTACTTTATTATTGACTTACCTTATTTATATAGCAAACCTTTAAAAGGTTTGCAAAGCATTTTACATACATTATCTCATTTGATCCTGTTAACAACCCTGGATGATGCTAGTATTTAATATTATTAATAATTATTATTATAATTATATTATAAAATAATATTAATTATATCGATATAGTATACAATAACATAATTATAATAATTGATAATAGTGATATTATCTCCATTTTATTGATGAATAAATTGAAACTGAGAGAGATTAAGTAGATTGGATCACATACCTAGTATCTAAGTGTCTGAGACAGGATTTCTATTTCAACTCCCTCATTTTACATTTGAGGAAACTGAGGCTTTCAAAAGTTGTGATAGGCCCAAAGTCACAGTCACACAAATAGTAAATAGTGGAACTATAATTCCAATCCATGTCCTCTGACTCCAAATGCAGGCCTCTCTCCCACCAGCCCATGTTGCCTTGAAATATTCTGGAATAGGAGAAATAGAAAGAATAAATGACCTATGGGGAAGACAGCTGAGTATCCATTGCCAAGAGTCTGGTATATAGTTCCCCTTTAATATATAATTAAAGTAAATTAATGTCTGATCTTGGCACAGAGGGGTGATTAAAATTTTAATTTAAAAGGCAATATATTACACGCAAAAATAGTTTTGTTAAGAAAGCTCAGTTGATTCCTGAAGAACAGCCATTTCCCTGTCTTGGGGATGAGGTAAAAAAAAATGTATTAACTGTAAAAAAAATAACTAAGGTCTCCATATTCATATTTTGCAATCAAGAATAATGAGTAAACATCGAAAAGTGCAAGGTACAATCTGAGTCTAGTGACTGAGTCAGATCATGCAAAGTTTCTCAAATATCCTTTAGGCAATCTATTCACAACATACATCAACACACCCCAATAAATTAATTTGAGTCATAGGAGGTAAAATCCATCTATTTTTGCCCCTTGACAGAGGGGGAACGTAACTATCTTAGAGTAATGGGATTTACTATAATACACATGGACAAAAATTTATTTTTATATTTTTCTTTCTTAATTTCATTTTTAGGTTAAAATTTTTGACTCTTTTCACTGGCTTTTCTTACCTCCCGGGTTCCTTTTTCATCTCTGTTTAAAAATGGTTAGGAAATTATGCAATTAGATGCAGTTCTCTAACTCAGAGGAGAGAATGTGGTAAATATTAGACTATTAAGGGAAAACTCTGATGGAAAATGGATTCAGTCCTATGCAAAGAACAGCTGGCTTCCCTCTGGGTCCCCTACTGTTCTGCGTTTATAAAGTCACATAATTCCCATATTATCAACAAGTACATTATGCTTCTCCTATTTAACTAAAAGTATTCCATAGCAAAACTAGCATTTTCTGAAGTACAAAGTACTGAAATATACATTTAAATGTGTAGTGCAGGGGATAAAATCTGCACTCTTAAACATCCTCCCCCAAGGTACTCTTTCCCTTAATAGAGCCAGCTTTCTGCCCCCTGTTAGGTTGGTCTCTTTATACCTCTCTGGGTTTCTGCTTCCTTCTCTGTAAAATGAAGGCGTTGGATCACTTGAATCGCTTAAGATTTAAAGCTGGAATGGACTGCAGAGGCCATCTTGACCAACATTCTCATCACAAAGATAGGGAAACTGAGCCCCAACATTCATGATGTTATCATCTCCTAAAGCTGAGCAAAAGAGATTTACACTACTTGCAGCTGAGTCGTACTAGCATCTTGCTGTAGATGAAGGTGGATCTTAGACCTCATTGGGGCAACTAGGTGGCACAGTGGGTAGAGGGCCCTGGGCTTTGAATCAGGAAGACTCATCTTCATGAGTTCAAATCTGGTCTCAGATGTTTATTAGCTCTGTGACCCTGGGCAAGTCGCTTAGCCCTGTTTGCCTCAGTTTCCTCATCTGTAAAGTAAGCTGGAGAAGGAAATGGAAAACCACTCCAGGATCTTTACCAAGAGAACCCCAAATGGATCACAAAAGAGTCAGATGTGAATGAAAAATGAGTGAACAACAAAAACAAAAAAATTTAAAAAACATTTGGAGAGAATTGGATGACAAGTTCCCTCACTATAGAACATTATAAAGAAGTCTCCCTAAAGTATGGCTTCATGAATAGAACCTAGGAGCAGTGAGACTACATACAGTCTTGTATTCATCCCATTCCAAAATCTGTACTCTTTCATAATCTAGATCCTTTAGATTCCCAAATAAACTTTGTAATTAACACTGCTTAATACAGGGTGTCCCAAAATTCTTAGATAGCTTAAAACTGCACCAAGACTTTTGAGACCCTGTATAACAAACAATGGCTATAGACACATCTTACAGCAGTTAGGTTGGTTATCAAGACAATATTCATACAGGAGAGACATCTGCTCCCAGTATAATCCCAAACCACAGGGTCCCCAGAGGTAAAATCCCCCCTCCTAATATGGTTGCTACTGCATGCAGGAGGTATTTTACCCTGACAATGGGCCTGGCACTTGGAGATAGGATAGTGCCCAAATTCCTAATATTTAATTATATGCCCATTGTATTCCAACCCCAGCCTTCTTTCTTCAGTCTCTAGACATTGCTTTCTATTCGAGCATCCCTGGGTAGAAGCAGTGTTCTGGTCCACTGAAGAGAGATGCACGTTTAAACTTTTTAACGCACATTAACTCTATTTTCTTTTTAAAATATTTATATTGCCATCTTTTGTTTTTAAATCATCTTCGTTTCAAGATATGATACTTCCCCTCTCCTATGGAGTGAGCCATCCCTTCTAGCAAAGATTGAAGGGAAGAAAAAAAAAAGCAAACCCATTATTCAGGACTCACCAACACATTAGTCTGTTCCTCGCCCATTATCCTCCATCTCTGCCAAGAAGAGAGTAAGGTAGCTTGGTCTTTAAGGAGGAAGCATGAATCTAGCCTTTCCTAACGCCCCTAGAGAGCATGGTTCAAACCCTCCCCAAATCAATCAAAGGCATTGGCCAGCAATTGTGACATTCTGTAATGTTAGAACTGAAAGCGGCTTTAGAAATCATAGGCCAGGCAGCATTCCTGAGTGTTACCCAAACCAGATTAAAATGTAATTGGGAAATAGTTAAAATAAGTTCTAAAATACAGTGGAAAATAGATAATGTTAATATGCGGTATTCTAAGTGAATATGTGGCCTGCGGGGATCCTTGCTATGGTTTCTACTTGAGTTTGACTCCACTGATCTGGTTCAGTCTCCAATTTTACTGAAAGGAAACTCAGGCCCAGAGGAGGAAAAGTGATTTACCACAGCTAGTCCCACAACGAGCACTTGGTACAAGCCAGACTGGAACCCAAGTCTTCTGAATCCAGAGATCTTTCTTTGGCAGTTTTCTTACAGAATATTTTCAAAAACATTTCCAAAATATTGGCATTTATCTCAAAGAAACTACTAGAAAGGCTTCCATGATGGCTTGTTCCAAATGGGTCAATGGAAAAATCTGGGATCCTGTGGAGGGGCGTTCCTGACATTATGGAGATGTTATCAAAACAGTTCCAAATTAAATTATAGCAGTCTTAAGCACTTCACTGTATTTTTATCATTTTCCCCAGAAGAAAGTTATTTTCCTCTGTTGAGAGAGTTTTACATCCAACAGACATTTGGCATTCACGATGAACCTATACACCATGGGAAGTGGATTTCCCTCTCACCTTTCTATTCAAACATGCACAGAGGGAATTAGTCAGCAGATGAGTATACTCAAGTTTAATGCATTTGCTAGGAACAAAATTCCTTCTGTGTGTTCTCAGCTTTCTGCCCTTCCCAGCAAACGGCTTATGTATGCAAATTTTCTGCTGTGAATTTTTCCCTGGAATGTGCTTTAACTACCCCGTAACACCATAAGGGTGGCTTTTGCCAAGGAAGCAGTTGCCCAGGCACTGGGACCTCTTACCCTGTGGGAGAGGGGCGCTGCTGTGTTTTTTTTTTCAAAGTTTTTTAGCATGTCTGTTGTATGTGCATGTGAAGGGAACTGACCACCCTCTTTGTGGTTTTTTCAGGCTGATTTAAAAAGAGAGATATTTGTAATGGCTAAGCCTCCTCGTAGCCCAGTGATGTCTAGGAGATCCTGCAGCCCACCTGTCAGAGGTCACAGCAATTCACACAGGGTAGGGTCCTGCACACCCCAGGTGTGAGACAACCTTTCCCCATCTTCATGGTTTTAGTGTTTCAGTCCTGTCCATTGACCAGCCAGAGCGTTGGAGTTAGGAATACCTGAGTTCAAATCCAGCCTCAGAAACTTACCAGCTGTGTGACCCAGGGCAAATTACTGAGCCTTCCTTTGCTTATCTGCAAAATGGGGATAACAACACCACCTATCTCACAGGGTCATTGTTAGAATCAAATGAACGAAGGAAATCAGTATTTATAAAGCACCTACCAGGCACTTAACAACTATCTCATTTCTTAACATGTGAAATAACATATATAGAACACTATATAAATGTTATTTATTTTGTTTTTTTATAAATGTTTTTTATTAAATCAAAATGAAGATATTTACAGGTCAAAAAAAAGTTCAGTCGTGCTTACATATATGTTAATTTTTTTAAAGGCATGTTCCACTAAGGTATTTTGAGTGTACTTGGTAGTATTCAAATCTTCTCCCATTAGCTATTTAACTAAATAAAAACAGAGTTTTACATAAGATTTTAGAGCTCAAAGGAACAGTAGAGATGGTCTTCTACAACACTCTAAGAAAACTCAGCCTCAGAATTACACGAAGATTTGCCCAAGGTCTTGTAGGTAGTAAGGGGAAGAGCTGGAATTTAAAACTCCCAATCCAGCACTCTTGCCACGAATCTACATCATATTAGTAATGAAATAAGCACCAAGAGTATCATTTCCTCTATCCGTTCAATGCTTTGTTTGTTATATGTTCTTGAAGACCCTGATTTCCAAGACCAAAAAGCAAAACATGTACCAGAACTTTCTTAATTCATTTACTGCATTTTGTTTTCTGCATGTTTTCTTTGGCTGATACTCCATTTGTTGGAATTTTTTTTTTCTAATGCATCATCGTCTTCTCAAAATATTTTGTCACTATAGTAAGCTGAGCTCTGTTCTCTTGACAACATGCCTTCCTTATGGAACAGTGCTTCTAGGAGCTATCTGGCCTCTCAATGTTTCCTTACAAAATAACTATTATTTAAATGAAAGTTCAAATTATCCTTCATTAGATATTCTGTTCATTAGTGTACTATATATTTTTTAAATGAGTAGATTCTAAATATTCATCTAAAACAGGGTTATATAGTCAAGTTATACAGTTACAACAATAGGTTGTAAATTTCCACAGACTTTGTGTTCCCATCACCATCATAGGGTCACAAGTTTTAGTCTTAAACCATTGCCCTAATCTCAGTCACAGCAAGTTTCCAATTAAATGATCTATTTAGGCATCTATTTCCCCACTCCCTCAATTCAGCCCTCCCTCACTTAAATACAATTCACTTGCATGTCATGGCATCACTTCCCTGATGCCATGGTCCTCTTCAAGAACAAAGGAAAACAACAATTCAGAATTGTAAAGATCTTGACTTTGGTAAAGTTCCATCTTCTGATTTTGCTCCATTTTGATATATATTTGTTTGTATGATTTTGCTTTTAGCATTTTGTGACAACTTCATTCCATTTACCATTAAATCATCTGTGCTAAAGAAATACTCACTCAACCCTACGATCCCTTTTTCCTACCCTGGCAGAAGGTGGTACTCAGAAATAAAGAATTCCTTACACAAAAGTGTCCCCTTATGATTGGCAAGAGCTGTCAGACAAATGCTACCTTGTTCTAGGGCCCAGTAAGACTTTAGGTTCTCAGATACTGGATTATCCAGTCAACATTAAATTTCCATTTTTCCAGATTGTTGCGGAATAGGTTAAAGCTGTGTGTTATGTCTGACACTCAATCCAGTTGGACACTCAGACCAATTTTCCTTAATAGGTTTTATACCAAGTTATATTATTCTTAGTTTTACAAGAAAAGTAAGCAAACCTAGGAAGACTGTGATCACTAGGACAATTTCATTTAAACATAATAGGATTGTATAAAAGCTGCCATTTGGTGAAAAAGAATTTTTTTTTCTGAATTTGTTGTTGTTGTTCTGTTGCTTCATTCATGTCCAACTCTTCAGGACTCCATTTAGGGTTTTCCTGGCAAAGATATTGGAGTAGTTTGTTTGCCATTTTTTCTCCAGCTCATTTGACAGATGAGGAAAATGAGGCAAGCAGGGTTAAGTGACTTGCCCAGGGTCACACAGCTAGTGCCTGAGACTAGATTTGAACTCAGGTCTTCCTGACTCCAGGCCTGGTGCTCTATCCACTGGGCCACCTAGCTGCCCCCTGAAAGCTTTAAACCTTCTCAGAACCTATTTTAAAGTTTTTAATACCAGATCTATAAAGTAAGTGCCACACCTTAAAGTTTAGAGTCACTTAATACTGTGGAAAAGCTTAGCGACATGCTGTGCTAAGTAACTTTTGACAGTACTGTACCTAACCTCTCTAGATGGGGTAGAGTCTGTTTTATTTTTAAAACAGTTATTTCATGCCTAGGCTTCCTTCAAACACTGGTTATCTGGCTTTGAAAGTTCATATGCAATTAAAGCCAGTCTCAATGATAACAGCTGGTTACTAAGACAGAAAGGAAAGAAAAATTTTAAGCGAAATTATGTTGGACCATAAATATACATTTGTTTCTAGAATGCCATTTATTAATGGGCTATTGTGAGAATCAACTAAATATAAAATAATAAAGATGTTAATATAAACCATAACAAGGAAGCATAAAATTATTGTGATCTACGTCTAGAATGGATTCCTCTCCTAACAAGTGCCTCCTCTCTGTCTGTTTAAAAAAAACACAATTTAATGCAGTTTTTAAAAAATATAATTATTTTAATAAATGTAATGACCTTTGGAAGTCTCAAAGACACTTTGTACCTGTAAAATTATAGGTCACTTGAGTTTTCATTTTGAGCAGTAAGAAAAAAGGAAAAGTAGAACTGATGCCTGTTTCTCCTTTAAAACAGATCCAGCACAGAAATTTCAAGGTATTAACCTAAAGTTCATCTTCTTAGGCTCAGAGTACATATGATCCCGGGCTAAATGTCACAAATGTATATTGTTATATTTTTAACCACAAAATAGCTAAGAGGTTACGAGTAATAGAAATGCCTCTGCAAATAGTTAAAATAGGAAAGAAGGGAGAGCAGAGGGCAGGAAAAGAGATAGCTACCTAATCTGCCAAACAGTCTGCTCCTTAAAATATCTAATCGAAAACGTCCTGTTCCCATTCCGACTTGGTCGGCTGGAAGGTTCCCAAAAACAATCCTCGGTCACGTTGCTGCCCCTAATGGCCATTAGATGGCGGTAAAGTTAAGACACCATGGATGCACTTTGGTGAATGATAGTGACCCCAGCAATAATCATGAGATAGAGATTAGATCTGTCCTTTCATTGATTGAGGAAATTCCTTGTCCCTAATACAAGTCAGCAACCTCTCTGCACCTTATGTAATAATAATTACAATTAGCATTTATATGATATTTTAAGGTTCACAAAGTGCTTTATAAATATCTCATTTAATCATCACAACAATACTGAGATAGAAGGGCTGATCCCTATGTTACAGATGAAGAAACTGAGGCAGACAGGTTAATTGACTTGCCTGGGATGATCACACAGTTAGTAAGTGTCTGAAGCAGGCTTTGAACTTACGTGTTGTTCTGTGTTCATAGAATCAGAGAACTAGAGCTCATGCAGCATGTGGCCTAAGCTCTTCATTTTACAGTGAGATGACTGAGGCCCAGGAACATTGAGGGTGACTTGTTGCAAGTCAAAAAGAGGCAAGGATAGGATTTGAACCCAGGAACATAGATCCTGTACTGTTTCTACTGAACCCATACTGGCTCCTTTGTCAAGGAGTCAGTCAGTATTAATGAACCAGTTTGTAAAATGGAACTAAGAACACACTTCAACAACCTCTGATTTCACAGGTACCTCTCACCATTTCTCTTTGACTTGGTAGAAAGTCTTCAAGAGTTGCTGTGTCTGAGAATATCATTATTTTCATTATAATAATTGAATTTTTTTCTGGCAGATGAAGAGGAAGCAGTGGTTAGGGTAGGAAACCATTCCAGGCATGGGAGAAATTAATTTTATATGTTCTTGTTATGATTTACATTACTTTTATATTTAGTTAATTTTTACAATAATAAATAAATAAATAATTGAAACATTCTGAAAATAAATGCATTATTGGGGTAATATAGATAATCTTTAAGCATAAAGCCTATTTTAGTTTTAGTTTTTTGTATTCATAAAATTATATTCTTGGAAAGGATTTTAAAGATCATCAAATCCAATGCCATAAAATACACGAAGGATCTCTGATTTCATCAGCACATGGAGCTTCTAGTATGGAAACCCCCTTTACCAAGCGAGACTGTAACCTGTCAATGACCTAGGAGACAAGTGATTTGAGAAACATAAGTGACTTGCCCAACACACATCCCAGGTAGGATTTGAACCTAAAAGTCTCCCTAATTCCAAGACCAGCACTAGAGTAATTAAACGATGTCTCTCTACATAGTAATATTGTTGGTCCTGTGACTTTGCTGGTGTAAGGAACTCCCAGAGAAGAAAATTTCCCCAACCAATCAATACATATCGGCAGCTTTTTTACAATTTAAATTATTTGGGTCACTGAAAAACTGAGTTATTTGCCCAAGGCCACAGAGGCTTGAGCTCACATCTTTTAAAAATGCATATGTAACTTTATTATTTTTTCTGATTAACAAGGATCTGTTTTTCTTTCCTTCCTAACCCACCCCCAATGAACAAATACAAAAAGGAAAACCCTCATAACAAAAATGCATGTTAAAGCAACATAAATTCCCACATTGGCAATGTCTCATTTTTCTATTTAAGTGAGGCAACTAGGTATTGCAGTGGAAAAATGCCAGGTGTCAGGAAGACCTGAGTTCAAATGTGGCCTCAGATAATTACTGGGCAAGTCACTTAACCTCTGTCTTAATCCACTTGGAAAGGAAATGGCAAAGCACTCCAGTATCTTTGCCAAGAGAAGCCTATGGACAGTATGGTCCACAGGGTCATGAAAAGTCAGACACACCCCAACAACAATGCCCAGAGCAGCAGGTAGCATGCTGCAGTCCTCTGGAATCATGGTTATCATTATATTAATCAAAGTTTTAGTCTCTCAAAGTTTTTTTTCTTTATAATGTCGTTGCTGTATAACTTTCTCTCCTAGTTCTCACTTTATCACTTCATAGAAGTCTTCCCAGTTTCCACTAAAACCATCCATTTCATCCATTCATATGGTGTAGTGCTATTCCAGTCCATTCATTTAACAGATGTTTCTGACCCCAATACTAGATCTCTATGCACTATGCAATGCTGCCTCTTAAGTAATTATTAATAGCGCTTAATAATGAAGGAAGAGAATGAGACAAATTGATTATGACTAGGCATCTTCCATTAAGGCAAGTTTCTTAGTTATTCAAATAGAGACTAAAGAGTGACCATTCATCTTAGTAAATATAAGCTTAGTCAGCCACCTTGGTGTCCTGCACAGAGGGCTGACCTAGTAGTTGGAAAACCTGATTTCAAGTCTTGACCCATGCTGACAGAGTGACTCTGGAAAAGCAACCGAGCCCCTCACGGTCTTGGGCAACACCAACATTGTAAGTTGCAGAGCAGGTATCGGTCTACTTTGGGAAAGGGAGTCTACTCTGCAGCAGTTACTTATAGCAATGAAATCTTCAGTTCAGAGTCCCCTTCCTGCCCCCCAAAGCAGACAACTTGGCCAGAATCTGTTTTTTAATGTCTCTCAATCTGATTTAACTCAACAGATATTTAGTTATGGGGCAGCTATGGCGTACAAGGGACTATGCTAGGTCCTAAATGAAATAAGGACATAAAAATTAAATATGATAGAGTCCTCACCTTCAAGGCCCTTACAATTTAATAGGAGGGATGAGTCATGTGCATGAGTAACCAGAAGACAGAAAATGATAAAGAAGAAAGGAGTGATCTAGATAGGGTTATGGGAAATTTGAAGAGGGAAAGATAGCTTCCAGCTTAAGGGTATTAGGGGAAATTTTGTGAAAAAGGTGACACCTGAGCTAGGCCTTTAAGTAAGGGAGGGATTTAAGTAGATGAAGAATGGGGGCAGGGGGTCAAGGAAGGTTTCAATTCAAGGCATGAGAGAAAAGAAAAGCAAGGATTCAGAGGTAAGGGGGGTGGAGCCAAGATGGTGGCATGGAAACAAGGATTCAGAGGTAAGAGAAAGCAGGACAAGAAAAGGAAATAGCCTCTAGTTCAGTTTCTTGAGATGTTGGGTATATGAAGCAAATAAAGCCAGAAAGGTAGGATTAAGGCAGGTTATGGATGGCTCTGAACATCAGGACAAGCAGAGTTGTTTAGTAGATCATAGTGAGACGTTGAAGATTTCTGAGCAAACAGAAGGATTAGACAAAATGAGGAAGGGAAGTACGGTGTTTATAGCGGAAGTAGAAAGGATGTGATGGATGGGTTTCTCAGAGGAAGAAGCCACAGAACTTAGTTGTTGATTGGCTATGGGGAATAGGGGAGGAGCAAAAGTCATAGAACCTCATGATTGGAAGGGACTTTGGAGGGAAGGTATTCTCACCTATAGCTGAAGCAATACTTCCAACAACTGGTCATAGTGCCTTCAACTCAAGATCTCCTTTGATGGGGAACTATTTAGAACTGGAAGGGACCTTAGAAGTAATGTGGTGCAATCCTCTCACCAGGGACCAGATAACTGGAATATGAACCACCATCCTCTACCGTTCTGCTTTTTTGTTATCTAATTGTTCAAAAATTGTACTGAGGTGAAAACTCACTTCCTGCCCCACCCTAGAATTTTCTAGTTCTGACTTTTAGGGCCAAACAAATCTAATCCTTCTTCCAAATATAAGAAATTTTGTCAGATATTTTGTCAGCAGTCAAGGTTTTACAAGGCATTCTTTTCCACAGGCTAAACATCCCAAGTTCTTTAAACAAGTATGGCATCTCTTTGCATCCCTACACCATTCTTGGTCCTTTTCTTTGGCTTGTCAATATCCTTCCTAACATGTGGTGCCTGGAAGTAAACATATTCCAGATGTCTCTGACCAAGGTAAATATATTAGCACGACCCCTCTCTTGATCTAGACACTATAGCTCGGTTAATACATAATAAAATTTCATTAGCCTTTTTGGCTACCAAATCCCACTGATGATTCACAAGGAACTTGCAGTCTGCTACAATCTCCAGATTCTTTCCACATGAACTCTTGTCTAGCCACATGTCCTTCTAAATTGTACTTGTGCAACCCCCTGTCTTATAATTAAAGGAGGGATTTGCCACATATTACCTTTAAATATGATCATAATACATGTAACCCTACATCCTCTCGTATTGAGCTCTTTGCGGGATCCTTCCATCCAATGAATCAGCTGCCTCTCCCAGTTCCATGTACAGCTCTAATAAACATTCCACATGCATCTCCATCCAAATCACTAATAATAACATTGAACAGAGCAGTACTAAAGACAAAGCCTGGAGGTACTTCATTAGATCTTTCTCCAGGATGACATCTGTTTGTTTCTGTGTACTGGGTCTAAAACCAAGTCTGCCAAAGTGTACTCTTATGTCCACATCCCTCCACTTCATCTACAAGGATAACGTAAGAAACTATCAGGCATTTTGCCGAGCTACAAGTACGTGGCATCTAATTTTCCACTTACCTAGTCTCATAAACCTGTCAAGCAAGCTCATGTGGTTAGTATGATGTAACATTCTTAAGAGATCCATTTTGGCACTCAGTAACCACCGTTTCCCTTTCTAACTGCTCAAAGCTATCGCTTTAACAAAATCTTCTAGAATTGCCCGAGAATCATAGTCAAGCCTTCCAACCTATAGTTTGAATACTCCACATTCTTCCTTTTTTTTTTTTTGAAAATTAGGACATTTACCTGCCTCTGCCCATGTCACGCTGTGCATTTTCAGAGATTCCTCACAGCAATTCAGCTATCATGTCTACAGATTCCTTTGGAACCCCAGAATATGATTTATCCAGAACTTATGCGTGGCAATGACTAAGTTTTGAGCCTGGATAATTGGGAAAAGAATATATTTTTTTTAAATGGAGAAGTTAGGGCAGGAGCAACTTGTTGGGGGGGGGGGGAGAAGGGTAATGGGGAGAGAATGATGATTTCAGTTTGGGACAATTTTAGTTTGAAATGCTATCTGGACAACTAAGTGGAGAGGTGGCCAGTGAGTAATTGGAAGTAAGAGACATAGATTCTCCTTTGAAAGATGTTCAAAGATACTTTCATCAAAGAATCCAACAATTCTGACCTATGTAGGCAAATGAATCCAGTAGCACACAGAAGATAGTAGAAGAAAAGGATTCCTTAAGCAGCATGGAAAGATTAAAAGTTTATTGTTGTTGTTTTTAATGAAAAAGGGAAAGACATAAATCGAGGCTTAAACATCAAGGAAGCCTGTAGAATACAGGGAGGACACATGCTTATCACAGAAATGAATCGGTTTTTGTGTACTGGAAAACAAATAGTGATCTTACAACCAAAAAAGAGAGACAATAAACCTGAGCCTCCAAATGAGATAAATTGAAAGAATTAAATGAGGAATTAAAGTAGTAGAATTATAGTGATTAGTAATTATAGTATAGCTATAAAGTGGAAATTATGAAAAATTAGTCCTCTCCCCCTTCCTACTCCCTACTCCACTGGATTGCTTTCTGTTGGTTGGCAATTTGATCTTATGACTTTAGTTTCATTTGAACTAGAAATTAAGGGGACAAACTAAAAATAAGATAGTTTCCTTCATACTCAATTTGGAAATTGTACATTGTGGCAAACATTATATTTTTTATCAAGTGAAATTTTGTGGGTGGTCAGGTACTTTAGTTCTAAAAGGAAAATGCATGTTTTATATAATTTTTAAATAGAAATCAATCAATGACTTGTACATATACATGTATGTATTACAATGTTATGTTTGTGTATAATTGAGGCAAAAGAAAACATATTGAATTTACTCTATTAAATCAGATTAAGGACCTAGAACTTGTGTTTCAATACATGCTGATAGCTGCCAGTCAGAATAATTTGACCTTAAAGATGATGATCATATTTTTCACAGCATTCATTAATCATTATGTGATATTGATTGTGTAACATTGGTTTGTAGTAGCAAAATGGGGGATAACGGTAAGTTATATCTTTAATTTTCTGCCTTTAAGATAGGTGATTTGTGCATTGAACTCTTTTGTTCCATTCCCCAGGTCCTGTAACAGCTCCTTTGTGGTTTGCCTCATAGGCAGACAGTAGAGCAAAATAAAATAAAATAAAGTAAAAATTCCAATAATCAGACCATCTAAGGCACTTATACTATTTGAGGTTCAAAACTTCAAGTCCTACTAATGTGGGGTCACTGCTCAGTTGCCTTAAGAGAGGCATTCTCCATAACTGAGCCCATTCAGGGCTGAGACTTGTGTTCTTTTACCCAGGGCAATATTTAGCTAAGTACATTTCAGGGGCTTTTCTGTACATCATATGATTTGAATATAAACTCCTCAGAACAGAAGAGCTTTATTATTCACATGTTATATAGAAAGGCATTGTGAAGTCATTTCATCATTGAGCTAGAAGAAACCACCATAGTTCATTCTTTCCCCATGTTTTTAATGATAGCTATCATTTATAAAATGCTTTAAAAGGTTTGCAGAATGTATTATACATAGTATCACATTTTATCTTCGTAACAACCCTGGGAGTACTATAATTATCCCCATTTTATAGATGAAGAAACTGAGGCAAGAGAGAGGTTACATGACTTGCCCAGGGTCATATAGCTAATAAGTGTTTGAGACACGATTTGGACTTGGGCGTTCCTGACTCCTGGTCCAGCACTCTAACTACTTTGTCACCAAGATGGCTACCTACTTTTATACATTCTGTATTAGACCAATGGATGATGAAGGCTTCCAGGGAAAGATCTGGACAGTCTATCAGTCATCTGTTCTGTCTTAGAAATGCAGCTGTATCTTTCTTTATGTTTAAGTTCATTTAGCTAATTACTACAGTTCAGTGGTCATGAAAGATTAGTATTCAGTAAGCTACCATTCATACTTGGAGAATATTTTATGTTTACTATGTACCTGTTTCTTGCAGCATTAGGGTGAATATAAGATATGTTATGAATGATTGTAATGCAGCATTTTTCCTAGAAGATATATTTAGATCATTCAGTGATTACAAATTAACATACAGGTTACCTATTGACTAAAAAGTACTATTTTTTCCATTAGATGAAGCAATTATGTAGTGATTTAGGATGCCAAGGCTTATCATTTCCAATATTATAAGTATCTATTACAGATACTGGTCTTGATGCTTAGTTTAAAAAGAAAGGAAACTCTTTTGAGGGTTCAGTGCACTGGAAATATCTACCAGTATTTCTCTAATAAGGTAAAATGTTACATGTTACCTGGATCTTGTTTGTTCCAGTCTATTTAAAGTCGTCTGTTTTCCCTTTAAAATCTGCATGGTGTTCTCCTCACCTTGAGAAGGGCCAGTGTTAATCCAAATGTAGCATGGGGTGCCTGCCCAGTTGATATTTTCATGTGTACCGTACATGAGAATGTTGTCCGTGCAGGAAAAACATAATGAATGAATGTGGCTCCTTTGCTGTCAGAATTAAATGTGATTTATTTTTTGCTTGTTTGAGAATATACGGGAGCATAAGAATGTATGCTGTTGTCCACCCTGTCCCATTCAAGTGGTACGGTGTCTGCGTCTTTGCAATATTCCTGGCCTTTGAAAAATCAATGGGACTAAACTGTGATCTTTCTTTAAAACGTGAAGAGTCTAGACTGTAGACGTGTTCCAAGTATTTTGGACATGGATTGTTTGGGTTTAATTTTGACAATTCCCTTCAAAATATTCCAATTCTTAATCCTGCAACAGTCCTATTGTTTGCTTTTTCTTTCCTCTTGGTTTTTTACAACAGGAAATATTAAATGTCGAGAAAAAATACCATGCCATTATCCAAACTTTTACTTAGTAACAGTACGATACTTTTCTTTTTACATTGAAAATCATTTCATTACAGCCACAGCGCCCTGGGTTTACTCATGAAAACATACAAGGTGGGGGGGAACCGTAAGTATCTTTCTTCTCTTCTAAATTCAAGAATAACCCTAACCCTAACAAAGGAAGCAAGGAGCAACATGGGGAGCTCCAATACAAAATCTGTGTGGCCAGAAAGGAAAATGGTGAATTTCTTTAAGTGAAAGAGTTCAAATAATCGGCCTAAATTGATTCTGTTTCACCTGATGAAGACAATATCCCATACCTTTTTTGTTACAGATAGTCAGGAAGTCATGCCTAGAAGAAGAGTTCCTTCTCTTTGCTTTATGACTGAACTAGACTCTCTCTTAGGGTTTATGACTTGGTTTTCCTTCCTCAATATGGGCGATGTAGAACCTAGTGAGTATATATTTCACTGTAATGCAGGCATCTCACCTGCATTTACTATGTGGTTACCGGCAGAACAGGTGAGTGAGAAAAACCTATCAACAGAACTTGGTGACACAATTCTAATGCATGTTTCCAGAAGGGCCCTTTCCAAATGGCAGCCTTTCATAGATGACTGTTACCCAAGCACATTTACTTCCTTAGCCCCAGAAACGCTCCCCTTCACATCCATCATAGTGATCCATCCTGGAGGCCATAGCAGTTGTCTTGACTTTCGTCTTGCCACTAGACTCTGATGGCCCTGGAGGAAAGAATAAGGTTGGTGACTTTGCACAGATCTGCCTCACTTAAATCCAATCTACTTTCAAGTCAAGACATCACCCATATGATATCATCTTCAAGAACAATAGATGAACAGGTGATCTATGCCAATTGCCTTTATAAGGCAATGACTGATTAACCTGTAGTTGCCAGAGAGTCTCACTGAGTCTTTCTACCTTATTTCCACTCCCTGCTTTTTTTTTCTTCATTTAACAAGCATTAATTAAACACCTCCTGTTTGCAAGGCACTGTGCCTTTAAGGCCTGGGCCTACAAAGAAAATGAATAACAATCTCTATACTCAAGGAGAATTTACATTGCACTGGCAGGGAGGAGGTGGGGAGAAATACATGTACACAAATAAATAAAAAATAAATAATTCTCTGGAACAGAGGGACATGAACAACTCAGAGAATCAAGAAAGGCTTCCTGTAGGAGGGAGCATCAAAGACACATTAACCCCCTTTCATTCAATTACTATTGTGGAATACTGTGAAATTATTAGTTAAGATGCTAAAGCTTCTTCTGTGGCATCAACTGTAATATCCTCAGTAAGTCTCAAGCCTTCTGATCTTCTGTTCTTGAGCCACAGTCTCTCTGCCCTCAGGGAGTACCACCTGATTAAGCCATTTTTATGAATTATGAGATCATTCATCTAGAACTGAAAGGGACCTTCAAGCTGACCTGATCCAACACCCTCATTTAATAGATGAGGAAGCCAAGGTCCAGAGAGGTTAAGTGATTTGCCCAAAGTCACATGAGTGCCAAGTAGCAGAGGTAGGATCCTGTGATAGCAAGTTCAAGGTCAATGCTCTTTCCAATGTACCATGTTGCCTCTCTGATTTGGCTTTATGGTTCCCTACTCACCCCTTTCCTAGACCTCACCCCTAACTAGAGTCCATAGCCTAGCAAACCTTCTCTCTCAGATTAGACCCCCATAGCCTCAGCTTAGAATCCCATAGCCTCAGAGGCTAGTTAGAGGAAAAACTTGGTAGGAAAACACATAAGCCCTTGCAAATGAAGGTGATGAATGTAATTTTTGCTGAATTTGGAAATTGTCTAAGAACATTTTCTAATTTTCATTTTTAAGTTCCTGTTGGGCTATTTGCAAATAATTTCTATGGGTCTCCTTACTGCAAATAATAAATTTGTAATGTTTTAGCCCATATCCCATACTTTACTGGTAGCCACTTTTAAGTACTAAGGAATATTAGACATTGTTTTCTGTGGATACAGAATTTAATTGATTTTCTGACCACTTACCTAAAAGCCATACTCTTGGTGATCATTTAGCATTCTGAATTTATGGAATTATAGAGCCCACAAATGAGTATTTATGTATTTAGGAAATGGCTTTTGGGACCTAATTAAAACACTCCTTGTTAAAAAAAAAAATACCACCCAGTTACATTCCATGAAACATGGGTGGAGAAGCTTGGCTTCATTTAGACCCCTAACAAGTCTTATGAAAAGCTAGATTCTGAGTCTTAAAAGGTTCAAGAATAATTCAATTTCGCCTTTTCTTGGAACAAGGGCAATTTTCCACTAAAAGAAAAAAATGTCCTTTTAAGGCATCCTGCTTTCCACCACCAATCATTCCTGTTTCCTTCAATATATCTACAGAACAGCCCTGAACTCTTGATGCAGAGAATATGCTCCTTCTAAAGTGACTCACTTTAAACATTAATTGAAGTAGGAAGCTCCTGGGAAGATGCATTTATTCTTTTCTCATACCCCCAGATAGTGAAAGAAATGAAAGCAGGACAATCACATTAAACACACACAGACATCATCCTATGCCCAAGGCAAAGTTTGCACCTGCAAACTGGTCTTTGGTAATAATGTAACAGCCCTGGGAGCCTCCAAGCCTCTGGGTCTTAACGCCCTGGACCAGTCACATCCTTCCATTCTGAAAAATCAGTGATTGGCCCAGGGAGAGGCAACACAATTCCCAAGTACTTTGGAAAGTTACACAACAATTTTAGATTGATGATCCACTAATACTCTGCTTCCATCAAAGAGGATAATATGAGATTACGCAATGACACAACACACTCAAATATTGTTAGAGTGAGGTCACTTCCCAAGGCAGAGGGCACTATTCAGAATCCTGAGTGTTTCTTTATCCAAAGTATTTTCATCTCAAGCTCTTAATGTCTGCTAGAAATATCAAGAGATTCTCCATAGGCCTTCAGAGATAAATACTATTTTTAGCTGTCTTCTGTTCAACCTTAAAAAAAAGGTATTTGATGCTTTTATTCAGATAGCCCTGGGCAAAATTGTGTCTTCATTAAGTGATCAACCTTATTCTGAGAAGAGGTTCATAGGCTTTGCCAGGTTTCCAAAGGAGTTTGTGACCAAAAAAAAAAAACCGCAACCCCCCAAAACTGTTTAGACCTCCTGACTTCTTTAACTGGAAACTGAGGCTCAAAAACATGATTTGTCCAGTATAGCATAGCTAGTACATGGCAGAACCAGGACTTGAACTCCAAATCCAGCCCATCCCTTCCTCTGTACCATCTCCCCAAACACAGGCAGCCAGTACCTTCATGTTCTTCTGCCTTTTCCTGTACTGAAAATCTGCTCTTAAGAAACACTCTAATGAAATAGTTTGCAATAAGGTATAAATGAACAATAAGGCTTTAATGTATTATCCCCGCCTTGTTATATTTTCACTGCAGAATTAAGGAGCTGAAACAGGTAACTCCTAAGGTCCCTTCTAAATCTAAATCTAAAAAACTCCTAAATCTGTGATCTGCTTATTCTTCTAGCTGCATGACAATTGTGAGAATTAAACAGGATCCTTTTTTCATTCTCCCTGAGGAAGAGATATTTTAGACATGTAAAACTGGCTTTCAGAACCTTCAATTGTCAGATGGACACTTTCATGTTAATTATGTACCAATTCCTCCCTGGCCACTCCAGACATTGTATTTTTGTTTTTTAAGATGTCATTATTCATCTTATTTAGCAATAACTTCTATAAGATTGGTGGTATTAGAACCCCCGAACTCTTCATTACTCCTTCATTTATGCTTCCAATATAGCCTCTCATGAAATGTGGGGGGCTGGGGAATGGTAACATTCACTTAATTATTTTTTATATGAAGGAATTGTTCAAGAGTGTGAAAGTTTGGAGTGGGGGAAGAATAAATCTTTATAATGCTCATCTAACATGAAACATGAAGTCATAAACTATTTGGGATTGGATTAATCAATGAAGATTCCCAATCCATTGCTTTCCATTGTCTCATCCTGGTCTGTAATCCATGCATACACCAGCATAAAATGTACTGCATCAAGTATGAGATTTTCTTCCCCACTGAGACTATTCCACCAATTCGAGTTGGCAATAGAGTTATGAAAATAAAATACTTTCATGGTTGCATGATTTCAGTAGTGTGGACCTTACCTCCACCAGTATAAGTTGCAACCCGGACATTCCTACTCAGGTCTTGTTTGGGTCATTGCATAATACAAATAAAGGGGCCCACCCAGTATGCTGGAGGACTTCTTTTTGGCGTGTGCGCGTATATGTGTTTTTAATAGATAAATGAAGATGAAAAAAAAAATAAGTAGGCTTGAAAAAAAAAGACATTCCCTTTTAGAAGAATGATACTCTTCCAAATTCCCACATAGGTACTCAAGAGTTGAATTTAAACCATTTGGTTACTCTTCATGAAAAAATGTATTTTGAAGCTAAATTGGTTCTTTCAAAATTTATAAGCCACAGATATTTGTGGTACTAGATGGCCACCTTCAGAGACACTGATTCTGCAAGAGCCTTTCTTGTTTTCTGTGGGTAAATCCTGATAGCACCATTTCTATTTCATTTAGTTCCATTATCTAAGCTGTGTGAGATAGAAAAGCCATCAGATGGCTGAAACAAGCATCTACCTTAAAAATTCAGAAATACTTACATCAGAATGCCCTTCCTATTGTGAATTGTGTAATGTAATCATAGCTCTAGCCCAGTAGCCTAAGGGAGAGTTCTGCCTTTTTCCTCTCCCCGATAACTAAAATTTCACACTCCTTCACTTGATATTTTTGTTAGAATGCCATTTTTCCAACCAAAATGAGTTTCACCTCCTCCTCTAGTTTAGTGAAGGTACAAAGAACTTCTGTTTAAACACCCGCATTTGTATTTGTCCTGTTTAAGGTTTCAGGCTCTGTATAACTATACTCCTAGGAATGAAGATGAATTGGAGCTCAGGGAGAGCGATGTCATTGATGTGATGGAGAAGTGTGATGATGGATGGTTTGTGGGTATGTGTCCAGCTCTTTTCACATACATTTTGCTTGCTCTGAATTTGCTTGCACGTTTTTGCATAATTTGTTTTTTTTTCTAGTGGATGATAAATCATGCTTTCTTTGACTTCATATACTCCTTGACCTCTTAAATATATATGCAGATGCACTATGTAATTCTGAAGAAATCTCTCTTTAAAAAACAAACAAAAACAAATAAACAAAAAACCATGGCCCAGTTCAATTCTAAGTCAATGGTGACTTCATGATCTAATTTCCTAATAGAAGGTCACCCAGCGAAGTCCTAAGACTTCTCTCATTATCTGCAAGAGAGAGAGAGAAAAAGAGAGAGAGATTGATTGATTGATTGATTTGGTCTTAATATAAGAAAAAAAAACCCACTTCCCCACAATTAGACCTTTCTAAAAATAGAGTGAACAACTTGGAAATAATGGTTCCCTACTGACTTCAAGTAGAGGCTAGATGACCACTTGTCAGGAGTGTGCAATCTTGCTGTCCATCTATGCCTTCAGGTATTCTCCCAGTATCCTCTGCCCAGACTCTCCTTTGTGGGCTTGGAGAGTTGAGTAGTTTTTCTGTCTTTCCTAATACAACTCCCAGTCCCAGCGCTCAGGGATGACGTCGCCTGTATCTATTGCCACATCTATACCACAGTGAAGGTGTTTAGTAAATGCTTAAAAATAATCACTGGAGACCAGGAATATAGCATGTACCTGTAGTCCCTAGCACTGTGGCAGTGGCTGAGGCTAGCTAATTACTTAAACTCAGAAGTTCTGAGCTTCAGTAAGAAGGACTTCAGTTCAGGTATGGGTTAAAGTTGGATAAGCCCAGAAGTTCTAAACCTGGGGTCCATGAACTTGTTTTTTTTTAATTTTTATATTTAGATTTTTTTGTAATCCTATATATTTTGTGCATTTAAAAGCATTATTATGGAGACTCTATAGACTTTACTATACTGCTAGCAGTGACCATGACAAATAAAGGTAACTACCTCCTGGATTAGGTTCCTTCCAATGCTAAGATTTTGTAAATAGGGTAAATGTCCAGTTAAGAAATGTAGTACTGATAGAGTGCTAAGACATGGGGATGACTAGGAAGCACAATATATGAAAAGCCTGTTGCCCCTTTCAGATAGACAAAGGTCCAGTGATTTTTTTTTTTTGAGACTAGTCCTCTAGCTCACCCAGGCTGAAGGTATAGCAGCCAAAATATGATCCAGTCCCAGTACTGACCTAATTAGCAGCTTTAACCTGCATTGGGCAGTATGGTGGCCCTCAAGGCCTCACCATATTGGTGCCAGATTTAGTACAGACACCCAATCAACTTTATGCCCTATTGAAGCTCAGAATTTCTAAGCTCAAGTAACAAGTAGGGACTATGGTTATATGCTACCAGACCTGGTCTCTAATGATTATTTTTAAGCATTTACTAAATACCTTCACTGTGGTATAGATATAATAAGTCAAATATAGGCAATGTCACCCCTGAGCACTGGAATGGGAGTCAAATTAGAAAAGACAGAAAAGCTACTCAACTCTCTAAGTCTACAAAGGAGAGTCTGAGCAGAGGATACTGGAGAATACTTGAAGGCATGGATAGGTAACAAGATTGTATTTAGGAAAGCAAGACAGTATAGTGCTTTGGGAAGAGAACTAGATTATTCTACCTTTATCTCTTTCCTTTCTTTACTCCCAGCCCTTCCCCACTACCGTCCTTCTGACCCATCTTTTGTTTCCACTTCATATTAAGAACTTTATAAGTAGTGTAACTATTATGATCCCCATTTTACAGATGGGGGACAAAAAAGTAATTTGCTCCTGGTGGCAGATCTAGGAAGTGGGAGAGCCAGTTCTTTCGACTGCCAATTTAAGGGTCTTTCTATTACTTGACACTGTTCCTCTGTAACTAAGAGAAGGGCCATGATCACAGCCCTCACTGACCGCTTCTGATCATAGTTTCTATGCAACCAGGAAGGACAAATAAATTAAAAAGAGGTTACATGGCAGTAGAAAAGCTGGGACAGCAAATTCAGGTGTGTAGCTAAGAAAAGTATACTTCCTTTTAATGAACTTGCTCATAATGAATTGTGTTGGAAATTCTAAGTTACTTATTGCATCTGCTATTTTTAAAAGGTTCTTTAAAAGTATGTTCTTGAAGCCAAATGCACTGATAAAGAATACCCTTGTAGCATTCAGTTTAAATATTGCATGGAAATATTTTTTAATAACTTAGACATTATACCTACTGGTGATGCCTTTCTCACCAAACCCCAAATCATCCATTTCTTCTTATTTTTGTGGTGACTTTGTGTAGCGTGTTGAAAATTAATCTATTTTGTTAAGAGTTTGAGCAAGTGAGATTTTTTTAATGAAGGATATGACCTCCAGCAAACTGAATAAGGTGACAAAAGCTTTATTTGAATACTAATGATACACCTGATATTTCTATTACTTTTAAGTTAAAGAAGGAAAGTTACCCCCTTTTTGTAGATTTTTTTTTGTTTTTAGTTTACAACACTCAGTTCCACAAGTTTTGGAAATTTCCAAAATTTTCTTCCCCTCCCCCCAAGACAGCATGGAATCCAATATATGTTCTACATATATCTTTTCATTAAACATATTTACACCATAGTCAGGTCATAAAGAAGAACCATGATCAATGGAGCGAATCATGAGAAAGAAGAAACAAAACCAAAAAAGAAGAGACAGAAAAAAAAGAGAGATCCTCAATCCGCATTCAAACTCCATAGTTCTTTCTCTGTATGCAGATAGCTCAGAAAGTTACGCTCTTGCCTACATAACCAAGCATCACCCTTTGTATCTCCCAGCTGTAAACCACCAACCATTCTGTAAGCTTCACACCTCATTTTGAGAATTATATTGGATGATATAGCTTTAAGAAATACCTCCATTACTTCTCCGATTTCCCTCTTCCTATTTTCCAGCCAGTGAGGAAATGCCATCCCACCCTATTGTCCAAGGCCAACCTCAGACCTGAAATCTAATTACAGTTCACTTGGATTTAGAATCTGACTGATTACCAAACTGTTATGTTTCCAATTAGTGAAATTCAATGGTAATATAGCACAGTCACTTGGCTCAGCCTTCACATTAAGCAACACAGAGGACCTAATTACTGTGTTGTTCTTTAGTCTTAAAATAGATTTTTCCCTCCCTCCTCTTCAAAGCCCCTGGTGTTTGTACCACCAGCAAGGCCTTGGAGGTGGGAGCTGTGTCTTCAAGGCCCCATGCATGTAGTGATGGTTCGCTGTTGTGCCCCGTTTCATTTCTTGCTTCTTACTTTCAGGAACCTCAAGAAGAACCAAATTCTTTGGTACTTTCCCCGGAAACTATGTCAAGAGGCTGTGAATTCTTTTTCTCTACTTATTTATGCCGCATTTCAGCAACACATCCACATAAAATTCCTTGGAAAACATGCTCCCCAGGCCTTCTGTATTCATGCTTCACAAACAGAAGGCTCTAAGCATCATCATCACCATCTCCATCCTTCAGTGTAGTCGTTACAGCCGCCATGACACCTTTGGGAGAAGAGGCTGGAGGGTGTTGCTGTAAACTGTACTTATTCCTGTTACCTGCTTTAAACGTTTACCATTTGAAACACAAAAACAGAACCCGGAGCTGTATTACACTTAGAAACAAAATGGATGAAATCTGGGGAACCAAAAGAGCAGCATCTCATAGAGAGAGGCTTTTCTGGTCCTCTAATCAAAGGCTTTGGGAGATAAGGTTCTTAGGCCTCCCCTGAGGCAGCTGGAAGATACTGTTTCTTTAGGGCAAGCTGATGGTTGCATTTCCACTTCTTTAGTTTGGCAGGATACGTTACTTTCACTTTGCTGCCTCACGAGTTTGTCTCTTGTTCTAGTTGACAATATATTTTAACTCTAATCCAGTAATTGTTTGCCTGCATTTACTGGTTATAACATGCACAGCGATTGTAAAATCTCTAGCAAGAATAGGAACCTTCACTTGGACAAGTATGATTTTATTACCGAATCTGAGTTTTCCAATAGGAGTGTTTTCCGGCAGGGTTGGGGAATTTGGCTTTTTGTTGGTTTGGGTTTTCTTTTTTTAACTTTTTAAAAGTGTAAATGGTAAGAAAATTTACAACTTTAGTAATAACCATGAAAAAAGAAGAGGTAAAAAAGATGGATGGCAAAAAAAATTGCGTTTTAAAGATGCATTGCTATTTTATATTAAAAAAATGTAATAATCAGCAACTTGAACTATGAGATGTTAGTGTTTTATTTATCAGATAAATTTTAAATAAAAGCAGTGTTAGTGCAAAGATTCATTTGAACATAGACCCTTGAACAAGATGCTCACAGAAGGTATCTTCAAGAGCTATGTACTGGTTTTATTTTTATTATATTGCATATGTGTGTGTACATATACATGCATGACTGTATATGAACATACAATACATATGCATATGTTGCACATTTGTGGAAATATTAGACTCCCAAGGCACGCATTATTTTATAAAAATAAATATATATATAGCACTTCAGAAACATCAGAAGTATTAATCCTGGTTTTTGCTTTGCTTTTTTTTCTTCCTTTAATGAACAAAAGCAATTATTTGAATGCACCACTTATTTTATTTCTGCAAAAGTTCAAGTCCAAGTAGTGTTTGTATTAGAAGATAGGAGTATGTTAAGCCTGAGTCTCCCAGTGTGTGTATTTGTGTAAATTCTTTCCTAAGCATCAAGTGGACACCTTGGGAGTCCCGAGTCTTGGAATTTATCATGATGGGATCCTGGAAAGAACACTGACCTTGGGGTCAGACCTAGGTTTGAATCTTGGCTCAATGAAGGGTTTGTTCTAGATCATCTAAATTCCAGTTCCAAAGTATGGTGAGCCTAAGACCACACTAAATGGTAGTTAACTGGTAACCAGAACCCACAAGAACAAATAGCAGTGAATTTATGGCTCTGTTACACTCACTCAGAGACCTGGCTTCAGAATTCTTATGACTTTATACAAAAGCTGTTCATATTTGGATTCTTCAGCACCTTATAAATGACAGGCTTTTAATGGCTTTTCACCTGTGGTCAGTGGTTAATTTTTTTTCCCCACAATGGATGTAGCCCCTAGAATATTGTACATATGCTGACTTTTCTTTTGTACAGAACCATTTAGTTGTTGAGTAACAAATGGAAAAAAAAAGTTTGTTTTCAGTCCTCACCCCATACTTACACTAACTGAAGAAAAATTTTTCAACAGGTTTTCCTGGCTCACAGATCATGATGCATACTTTGAGAGTGCAATTCTTTGGCATTTATGCAAAATTTTATAAATTTTTAAAAATGGTCTTAGCAGCCAAATTGAAATGTATGTATATATCTTTATTACAGAGAAATGTCATTAGTCTAAAAATAAAGAAACACTTTTTTGCAGCCTACCCTTCTTAACGCTGCAGTCATGACAAGATTTCTATTGCAAAGGCTTTGGGGCTCACAGCTAGGTCAGCCGCATGCAGCTTTGCTGAGGATGACTCTAACTACCTTTGATGCCATTTATGATAAAAGACTTCAATATCTGTTGCCTGTAATATTTAAGAAAAATACTCTTTCTACTCTGTATCTGATTTTAAAAAGAAGGGGGAAAATAATTTTTTTCACACCTGGCTTTCAGGTAATTGAATTCTTACAAGCAAAGGTCTGTGTTTTTTTCTTGAATAGACTTCTAATAAATTTTGCTTGGAGTACACTTTAGCTTTTCTTCCTGGTATTTAATGCTATGTTATCTGAAGCAGAACTGTGTATTTGTATCCTCTTTGATCACATAAACTAAAGGAAAATGTGCTTACTTTGGTCTCTTTTGTTGTTGCAAACATGGAGATAGACTTTGCCCCAAGCAAGCCACCATAAGCATGTTTTTTTGAGCCATTCATGAACTAGCATTTATAGCATTTTCTGCTAAAACATGTAGCGCTCAATACAATTTCTGCCTCAAAAGCAGACTTCTCTTCCAAAGGAGTAACAGGGCTGAGTGGTATTACAAAAATTTATGTGCATATACTCTCCATTATCTTATATAGCCTGAAAAGGCCTAATCTAAAAAGTGTTAGGACTATTTGAGCGTGGGTGATACCCATAATAGGGCAGCTAAGTGGCACAGTGGTTAGGGTGTCGGATCTGGAGTCAGGAAGACTCATCTTCCTGTGTTTAAATCTGGCCTCAGATTGTGACCCTGGACACTGGTTTCCTCATCTGTAAAAATGAGCTGGAGAAGGAAATGGCAAACCAGTCCAGTATCTTTGCCAAGAAAATCCCAAATGGGGACACAAAGAGCTGGGCATGACTGAAAAATGACTGAACAGCACCAAGCGTCCTTCCTTCTAGGTTGTCTTAAATTCCTTGCTATGGATGGATACTCTTTTTCTTATGATAAAATCATAAGTCTTTCTCCATCCTTTTACCCTGAATATCCCCTTCTCTACAAAAGTGAAGCGCATCTGAAAGAATGGATGGGTCTAAAAAATGCTATATGAGAATGTTTATCCCAGAAAAGAGGAGACTGTGTGGGGAGATATAAGGGTTGCCTTCATAGCTTAAGAGATGTCATATAGAAGAGGGGTTAGATGCCTTCTCTTTGATCCCAGAGGTGAGAACTAGACTAACAGACGGAAGTTGCAGGGAGATCAATTCCAATTCAAAATAAGGAAAAGTTCACTGATAATTAGGGTTGTTGCGAAAGCGAACAGGCTACAGAGATATGGTTTCCCCATCACATCAGTGGAGGATGGATGACCATTTGTCTGAGATGTCATAGAGGGAATTCATTCACACTTCTGTTCCTCTCTTCCAGTTCTAATTCTATAATTTCTATGCTAGAATATTCACCCCTTTGTCAAGAAACACACACATTCCTCATCTGGAAACTCAATTACAAAGACAGATGCCGAACTTTCTTCTGGATGCCCCGTCTTTCTCTTCATTCCCTGGAATCTATAATCATACTGTAATCCATACATTCTCCAGGGCCACACATACCCTGATAACAAAGATATAAAGCTGGAAAGGGCCAAGAGGCAATCTTGTTCAACCCTCCGCTTTTACAGATGACCCAGAGTGATGACTTGCCCAAAGTCTCGTAGGCAGGAAGTAGCAAAGCCTAATACTCGAAGTCAGGCCCTCTGACCTCAAATCTAGCATTCTTACCAATGTGCCATGCTCATTTGATCCAGTGTTAATAGTAAACTCCAAGTGGGTTCATAAAGAGTTGAATACAACTGAAATGACTGAACAACAAAACATAAAACAGCTAAAATTTGTTTGCAAAATACTTTACAGATATCATCTCATTTAATCCTGATGACAACCCTGTAAGGTAGACACTAGTGTAAGCCCCATTTTTCAGAGGGGGAAACTGAGACAAGCAGCAGTTAAGTGACTTCCCTAGAGTCACACAGGTAGTAAGTGTGTAAGGCAGGATTTTAACACCGTTCTTCCCAACTTTAAATCCAGCATTCTATCCACTGTGCCACCTAGCTGCTAATTTTGATTGGAACTTCTTCTGTAAGGAACCTATAGAGTCTAAGTCCAAAGATGAAAGGAAGTTGTACGGATAATCAGAAATTAATTCCCATTGCGTTCAAAATGGAGGTGATTCAAAATCATCCAAAAGTCAAGAAAGTTGCACATTTATGTTTAAAGGTGAAGGATATCTATACATCAATATCGATCAATAACTTTCTCTCTGTCTCCATAATTACCCATTTATAAACAATTCCAGCCGGACAGAGGCAGCAGATCACAGTAGGGAAAGGGCCAGTCTTGGGCTCTGGAAGATCTGGCTTCAAGTCTTATCTTTGCCCCCCAGAAAACCCAAAGACAAAATTACAAGGAGTTGATGCTCTGAAAATGTTGAGTTTTAATACTTGGAATTTTGTCACACATAAAATCATAGCTCCATACACAATTGATTAAATTAAATAGAGGAAGGGAGGAAGGAAGAAAAAAAGGGAGGGAAGAATTAGTCTCATGAATTTTAGGGCAGTCAGATTAAATTGGGTCTCTGACACTTTCCCAGTTCCACACATTGTGGGGAAGAACTGTAATTAGGAATCTTTGTATATAGGATGAAGAGCATGAAAGACACCTCAGGTGTGTGGAGGAGATGGACATGGTCTGGTGTCAAGAAGGAGACAAGGGAGAACCCTTACCATCATGTTATGGAGGTTGGAAAAGAAACCCAGAATTACTGATGGGAAATTACAGAATTACAGAAACTAGAACCCAAGATTCCCAACTTATTCTGGGCACTTTCTGCCAGACCTGAACTATGACCTCTCTGAGTGTCTAGGGCATGGGCCATTTCAAGCACTTGGTATCATGACTGAACATCTTAGAAGGAAAAGGGGCTTTCCATTGTTCTTCCAAATGTGTCATGGGCTCAAACTTACCCACATCCCTGTACACCATTCCTCAGAAAAGGTCAGGCACTTAGCAGAGGCAAAATATTTGAGGGGAAGAAAAGGCCCCTGGCATGGGAGACAGAGGCATCCCCAGGAAGGGATGGGTCTCCAGTAGGGATTAAGAGGCTTCAGTGGTGGGGAACCTGCAGCCTTGAGGTCACATGTGGCCCTCCCGGTCCTCAAGTGTGGCCCTTTGACTCCAAACTTCACAGAACAAATCCCCTTAATAAAAGGATTTGTTCTATAAAACTCGGACTCTGTCAAAAGACTGCAACCAAGGACCTAGAAGGCCACATAGGGCCTTGAGACCACAAGTTCCCTACCCCTAGGCTAGTTCTTTCACTCCCTGGTAAAACATTTGCAACTCCCCAGGTAGTCCATTCTCAAAGGGGCCCCTTCTTGCCTCACAGGGTGCCCTCAGTCATACATTTAATCCAGTCCTTATGCCCATTTCTATGGGAAAGTAGGAAAATGAGAAGCAAAATTTCAAGGGAACAAAAAAGTTCCTAGAATTAAGGACACACAGGTATCTCCAGGAAGGCAAAGCCCTCTCAGTCAGGGACTGAGCCATTGTCATCCTTCCCTAGCCAAATTCCCAAGACTGATGCCTCACCCAGACCTAAATGTGGATGAGAGTAGGAAGGGGTAGCCATTGTTCCACAGGTTACCTGGCAGCTGTACCTCCTCTCCCAAGACAACAAGATGTGCTCAAAGGGAACCCCTAAATGGGAATTGGCACTGAGGGGACATATTTACTGGTTCTAGACTAGGCCTCCCTCCCCATACCTACATCACAAAAGAGCCAGAGTCCTGCTGCCCACCTTGCCTTCATACCTCCTTCATCTGAAGAACACCAAGAGAGATTTAAGCTGCTCCTACCCCCACTCTGAGGGTCCTGTCACTGGCTTTACCCGTCACAGCTCTGCCTACCTCCACCACCATCGGGATCTTCCCCTACCTCTTTCCTAAGAGGAGTTCACTATCAGCAACCCTTTAAATTTCCTACCCCAGACAAAGCCCTGTGATTGTCCCACCCTGGTATTCTGTTTCAAAAAGAGGATCACTACAGCTTATTTCTCCTTGTATTACTCACCTTTTCTTCTTTTTCCACTAGACAACAAGGTAGAACATTTAGATAGTTTTCCTTCACAGATTGTTTCAGATTAAAATATTTATTTTGTTTGCTTATATTATGAGTCCATTCGTTTAGATGCAAATAAAACTTACTTAGCTTATTTCCTTGATGCAGATGAAGTTCTATGAGATAGGTAAGCTAAAATCCATCACCACAAGCCCAGAGTAATGATTTTAATGAGCTCTATTCCCAAGGAGGAATGGTGCTGTTTAAACCCAGTAGGCAGGGTTTCAGAACCAGTCTAACTACTCTCCTCTCAACAACAACCCTTGTGGAGCATCAACAGGACAGCCCAGATTGCCCAACTCTACCAGGCAAAGCCTACAGGTTCATCTCTCCTAAAAGGGTGCTATCCTGCAGTGATGGCTGTTCACAGACACTGATAACCAATAACACTCGAAGCGTGATGAGCATGTTTAGTCATTCAAGTGCCTTGTCACAGCCATTTATTGTTTGATCTGTCTGTGCAAGTGTCCAGTTTGTTTGCTCTGATGGTTTTCTCCAACCAGTTTTCCATATATTAGCCTCAAAAAAAGATACCCAAGGGATCATTCAATCACATATAACTAAATATTATGTCAGCCCCTAAGAACCTATTTATTTTGAAATGTAATCATGTCATCCTAATTCCCAGATTCTGGCAAGAATACAACTTCACCACAATCCTGTGAGGTTGGTATTAGAGGAATTATTACCACCTCCATTTTGCACATGAGGAAACAGGCTCACTTAGGTTAAGTGACTTGTTCATGGCCACAAGGTGTCTGAGATGGGTTTCAAATCCAGTCCTTCCTAACTCTAGGCTAGTACTTTCCATTCTGCCAACCACTCCTTCCCTAGGGACAGGGATTTGAGCATAAAAGCTCATAATATATAATGTCTTAAGGTCTTCAGAGTCCTTTCCTTTTCACTACTCTGTGAAAGAGGAAGCAGAAGCATGATTACCCCTACTTCATAGAAGGGGGACCCAAGACTGAAATAACACCAGAACTGAACACTTTTTGTAGCTGGAAATACAGTGCGGATCTGATTTCTTATCAGGTTAGTTAGCTACTGGCAGAGTTAAATGGGTCAACAGAGTTTATCCCTTCTTACATCTGTCCTCCCGCTCTTCCTCTTCCTCCAGAAACACCAGCACACACAATTCCTAAGATTGTCAGTAAAAGCACTTTACAGAGTGCTTTACAGAGACATAGACACAGTCAGAGACAAAGAGAAAGAAGAGAAGATGGTGAAAGGGAAGAGGAGCAGAGAGAGAGGAAGAAACAGAGAGAGGGAAGGAGAGAGAAAAGAGAGACAGAGAGAGAGAGACTCAAAACTCATATTCAAAACATCTCAAAAAGAAGAAGACTCCATAGAATGGGAAAGCTTACGGGTAATAATACTATCATAAAATTTTAAAATGACTGAGAAAACATCAACTATTAACCCCTATGCCTCTTTTTTCATCTCTATAAAATATGAGAAAGTGTCCTTGATGTAAATGTGTTGCACATGTTTATAGAGATGAATAGTGAGCCACATCTTCACTGTCATACTGCCAAAAAAAATATGACTGAGGCACAATGAACATAGATCCTTTTGGTTTGGTTTTTGATCCCTTTACTGGTTCCAAAAAAACTTATGCTTCTATAGAGCAAAATGGAAGCGACCATTTAGTTTGTGAGTACATGTCTTGGATAGATGTTGCTGACAGACAATGAACTAGCCCCAAATCTGAAGAGGATGAAGAGACCAGGCATGGATCCCATTTGGGAAATTGGGCAGAATTTTCAATGGTCCCAAGTTGCTCATTGCTACAAAAAGAAAATGTTTGAGGCCACTACTCTGTAGGTGAATTTATGTTACTGCAAATCGCAGAACAGCATAATTTAAGAAGAATTACAATTGAAGATAGAACTACAGAGGTGAGTGATGGGTGTTAGCAGACAGACACCAGCATATTTCCAGCACTAATTATCCAGAAGTTTTTCCTTTTATCTAGCACACATGTGCCTTACTTAGCATGAAAAGTGGCATAAAAGATATTATGAATAACACAATGGGAAAAGGAAGTGGGCCAGCCATTCAAGAACAGTGAAGGGTAACATATGATCAACAGCTGTTGATCTATTAATCATGAAATTGCTGAAAGAAATAAAGGAGGAACTCCAATGCACCAGTGGGGAGGGGACCAACTATCAAGAAAATAGGGAAAAACAGAGACAAGAATCACATAGCATGAGAGGGCATGATATGGCATATAAAATGACTGAGGAAGCAAAGGTTTGATCTGAGTGTATGGATAATCATAAGCAATGTATGCCAATTGCTCAACAAATCGGGGCAGATGCCTTTCTCAGCTTAGGGCTAGACACCAAATACAGGCGGAGACAAATTTTTATACATTAAACACAATCGAAAAAGGCCAATTAATTAAAAAGAAACAATACAACATTAGACCACCTGATCTCTAATTGAAGAAAAGGTTAGGAACTTTCCAAGTTGGGAGGGGAAGAGTAAACAGTTGCAATTCCCTAAAATCAGAAAAGGACGTGTCTTACTCCCCAAAGTGTCTGTAAACAATCAAAGGAACACGGAAACAATGATTGGTTAACCAGCATGGGGCCAATTTTCCAATAAGGCATGGGTTGCTGGAGATGTACAATTGTGAGAAAATTCTTTGCATCATCTTTGGATCTGACCAATAATCTACATCCTTAGTTAAGGATCTCTAAACAGCAGGGAGAGGTGGTCCAGCTTCCTGGCCACAACAGGGCTAGGTTCAAACAATACTGTAAGGTTCTCTCTCAGTTCCCACAATTGAATAAACTTTTCTCACAAGACAGAAGTTGGACTAGACTAATAATTGAATAGAAAGGGAATTGAGCTCACTCCAGAATTGAGTCATAAGATGGAGTCAGTGTGGTTCACTCAATTCCCACAATTAACCACTTGCTTTTCTAATCCTCTCAATTACCTCAATGAATGGACTGAATATATGCTAGTGGGAAGATTATTCATACAGATCCTCATGAAGTGACTGAAGTGATTAAGACTTACAAACTGATTTTCTCAGCATACTCTTGTAAGATAAATAGCATCATTATTATCATTCTCATTTTACATTTTATAAGGAGACTGAGGCTTTGAGAGGAAAAATGATATCCCGGATATTGCCGAGATTTAGGATGCTGGACTTAGAAGTGTAAGAGGCATCAGAGTTCTTCTAGTTCAATCTCCTCATTTTAGAGATGGGGAAGTATGATGACATAAGAACTTATTCAGAAGGAATAAAATATATTTTTAAAAAGCAGGCACGGGGTGAATAGCATTGTATATTTTCATTGTCCTCACAGTGTGGACCAGAGACCCAAGTTCTCCTCAAGACCCTTTTAGGGGATCTCTGGGATCAAAACTACTTTAATGAATATGTTAAGATGTTTAAATTGCAAATATATTAAGTATCAATAGGTAAAGTCCACATTAAAAAAAAAAACAACGTTTGAATTCCTCAATAATTCTAAGCTTGTAAAGAGGTCTTGAGTCCAAAAAGGCTTAGAACTATTAATATATTTAAAAATAAACTTTTTTGTGAGAACGTCAAAGAAACAGAGGGAATGCATGATACAGATTATATGAGTCTGGAGGCAGAAGGAAAAGCAATATTGTCACTGGAGTATATTACAAAAGGAGACAACAAATTGAGAATCATTAAACTGGCACAGAGGCATGATAGAAGACTTCAATTATCTAGACTTCTGCTGTAGGGCTTTCTCTGTCCAAAGGAGGGAAGCTACTCGTTTCTTAACTGACTTTAATTATTATCTCATCTTTCAAATGGTGGAAGAACCAACAAAGCAAATGTCTGTACCTGGACCTGATTCTCACCAAAAAGGAGGAACTAGCTGCTGGAGTTGACGGAAAGTTGTTAAAATTTGGGACAGAGAAGGCAAGGAAAGCTGGGAATAGTCTGCTGATGTGCATGTTGACATGAGGTGGGAGTCAGGGGGAGAACCTTTCAAAATATTCTGAGAAAACAAATAGGATTCTATGAGCTAAAATCCCATTGGGAGAATCAGATCAAAATAGATGGGAAATAAGGAGTAAAATTCTAAAGACTCCAAGGGAAGATGTTCCTATAAGGAGCAAACGGGAGATTTGTCTAATGAAATAGATGTAGATATCTAGGGAATTCGTCTAATAATTTGAATTTTTTAAAAAAAAAGGTATGCAGAAGAAGGAAGCAAAGGTGATGATGGTATGATGCAGAAGAAGGAAGCAAATGGATGATGAATATAAAACATTCACTTGGGAATAATGTAGGGAGAGCTAAAGCTTAGAATGAGCTGAGACTGGCAAGGATAGCTAAGGACAACAAAAAAAGTTTATTGATTACTTGGGGTAGGAGAGAGAGGATCAAAAAAGGGACAAGACCGCAGCTTGTGGTGGATGGGACCATGATAATTGATAACTGTGGGAGAAATAGTAGCAATACTTGACTTTTATTTTATTCTTCTTTTCAACGCCAAGGAGAATGTTCCTTAGACTGGAAGGATGAGAACAAAAACGGCGATGTTCCATAATTGATTATTTATACCCAAAATAAGATGAATAGTAAGAAAGCACCTAGAAGCTTTTAAGTCACTACAAGAGGGTTAGGTTTGTTTTCTTTGTCCCCAGAAAACTTAGGACTAGAAATAATGGAGAAAGGCAGATTTAGATATGAGGAAACCAAGAAAAAGATCAATGAAAGGACAAGACCCCTGCCGGTCCCAAATGGAAAAATGATAATGATCAACAGAAAGAAGGCGGAATAACTCAACTCCTATTGTTCTGGAGTCATCCTGTTTTGTTCTATATATATCGTCCCATTCTGCTTTTCTATCAAAAAGGTTAGACCCTCAGAGGTAGAAAGGTAAAGTAATAGAGCAAGAATCCCCTTTACAACATGAATGACAAATGCTCATCTAGCCTTTGCTCAAAGGCCCCTAAGAGGGAACTTCATACCAAATCAATCAACAAGCATTTACTAAGTGCTTATGTGCTAGGCACTGTGCTACACGCTTGAGATAAGAGAACAAAGATGAAACAGTCTCTGCCCTGAAGGAACTTACATTCTATCTGGAAAGACAATGTACAAATACCCAAATACATACAAAGTCAATGCAAGACAGTCTTTTAGAAGGACACTAGTGACTAGGGAAATCAAGAAAGGCTTTGTGTAGCTGAGCTTTGAGGAAAACAAGGAATTCTAACTGAGAGAGAGGTGTAAGGAGAGGAAACATTTCAGGCATGGGGCACAGGCTACCAAGAGATGGAGGTAAAAGATGGAATGATAAGAGTGAGAAAAAGAAAAATGACCAGTTTATCTACTCCAGTCTTAACCTGGAGTTTGTTAATTTCTTTCTTAAAATATTTTTGTAAGTACTTTTCAATATAATGGCTTTGCTTTGTAATGTGTATTTTATTTTATGCATTTCGAAACATTATTCAGAAAAGAGGTCCATAGGCTTCACCAGACTGCCAAAGGGATCTTTGGTATAACAAAAGCTAAGAATCCTCAATTTCTACTTTAGAATAAAAGAAGGAAAGTATGAATTATATAAGGCTGGAAAGGAATGTCGTTGAAAATAATATCGTCTTATTCTATAAAACATTCCAAACCTAGTTTGTGGTTATCATTCAGTTGTTTCAGTCATGTCCAACTCTTCATGACCCCATTTTGGTTTTTTGGGGTTTTTTTTTGGCAAAGATGCTGGAGTGGTTTGCCTTTTCCTTCTCCAGGTGATTTTACAGATGAGGAACTGAGGCAAACAGGGTCAAATGACTTGTCCAAGGTCACACAGCTACTAAGTGTCTGAGGCCAGATTTCAATTGACAGAGATGAATCTTCCTGATTCCAAGCTCAGTGTTCTCTATCCGCTGTGCCATCTAGCTATTAGTTTCAGGAGTGGGGAACCTGCAGCTCTGAGGCCACATGTGGCCCTCTAGATCCTCAAGTGCTGCCATTTGACTGAGTCCAAACTTCACAGAACAAATCCATTTAATAAAAGGATTTGTTCTGTAAAACTTGGAATCAGTCAAAGGGCCACACCGAGGACCTAGAAGGCCACATGTAGCCTCAAGGCCATAGGTTCCCCACCCCTGATTTGTAATAAAAAAAAAATCTTCCATTATAACACTCAGGGAGGTGTGTATTGTACCTTGTCATTGGAAAGAAAAAAAGCAACTAAAATGTCACCCTTCTGACATCCTGAGGCAATTGGACTGGCAGTCAGGCAAGGAAGAGTCCTGACGGCTAAAGTTAACAAGGGAATATAGGGAGGGGAATGCTCAAACAGAGAGGGAAAAGGAGATGCTATGAAAATAAATTATTGAATTGCATTGATCATTAGGACAGGAAAGAAGAGAGGAAAGAAGAGGGAAGAGGGGAGAAAAAAAAAACAATCCAAGCCAGATATTCCATCACTTCCATCTATGAAAGAATTCCTAGGCTAGAAGATTAAGAGATTGTTTTGGATATAGTATACCTTAACTTCATTAAACAATTGACAAAGACTCTCCCAATATCCTTGTGGGACTGAAAGATGTGAGATGGAATGGACTTCAGCTCTTCAGTCAGCACTAATGGACAGAACAGATAACCTGGGAATGGGGTCTCTAGGGGAGAAGCTATGAGGCACTGTTCTTGGTCGAATTCTATTTGATACTTTTTTCAGTGATTTGACTGATGGCTTAGACTGAATGCTTATCAAACCTGGGGTTAATACAAATCTGGGAAAAATAAACAAAAACATTTGAGGCTGTAATGTATATCTCAAAAGAGTTCAGTGGATGGAAAGAGTGAGCTGATGTTAACGAGATGAAATATAATTTAAAAACTCAAGTTCCACATTTGCATTTTTAAAAAACATTAGCTATTTATCTGGGAAAAGTATGTCTACAAAACAGCTCCTATTTAAAAGCCCCAGTGACTTTAGGTCAGAGGTTCCCAAACTTATTAGGTCTACCACCCCCGTTTCAAAAAAATTTACTCAGTGCCTCCCTAGAAATCTTTCTTTAACTTTCTTTAACTTTCTTTAACACTTTAATGTTTTTTTAAAATTTGTATCATTTAAAAAGTATAATTTTTTTAATGATGTATCTTAAATCCATTTTTTTTGGAGAGGGGAAAGCAGGGCAATTGGGGTTAAGTGACTTGCCCAAGGTCACACAGCTAGTACTGCATCTTAAATTTAATAATTTATTGTAAATTTGTGGGAGGTTTTTCCTGCATTGAAATTTTGATGAGGCAATATTGTTTCATATAACACTGTAGTATCATATTGTAAGCAAGTCATTATACACATATATTCCTGCCAATGCATGCTGGCCTTCCTAACAATGTGCAACACGCTGGCCTGCCAACATTTGCTTCTTAAGATCTGTCAGTGGACTTGACCTCTAATTGGTTATAATTTGCATTCATGTGTTTATTTGGAAGAGAATGTAATCACTACAACTTTAACTCTGTTACACAACAGATGAAACATGTATGAACAGTTTTCCAAATTTTTCTTATCTTCTTTTCCTTCTTTATGCTTCCACCACTCTTATTTTTATTCAATGCCCCCCCCCCAAATTGCACCCAAGTACTACCACCCCCCTGGATCATTCCAGTGCCCTCGAGGGGGCAGTATCGCCCACTTTGGGAACCTATGTTTAGTTAAAGCCCTCTCACATTTTTTTTTAAACACAAATATGAAGAGAGATGCAATGAAGACTTGCAAGCAATATGGACTTTTGGGGAAATGCATAGATAGCTCAGTAGAAAGATATAAACCCATCAAAAATGGCTTCAATCAGCTGAGGGTAATATTTTTGACAGTAATTCTAAAGACACAAACAGATAAGCATCCCTGCAGACAGAACGGAATTAAATTAGCAAGAGATACCTGTCATTGGACCAGCAGCCAGAGAAAGAAGAGAGAAGAGGTAAAGGGAACACCAGAAAATCACAGCCACCATCTTCTTCCAGGAAGAGAGAGCAAAGATCCGCAGGGAAGGCGGGAGTCCTGGGCATCCTTGTGTCCTATGCCTGCTGAGCTCCTAGGTCACTGCTTTCGTTTCTTTCCAGAGTCTCTCTAGCCTGCTCTTCAACATCCCCTAGACAGCTAGAGCCAAAATTCTACATTCTAAGCTCTAAGATAGAGGACTCCTGGGGGCAGGGTGGCAAGTCACCGCTTATTAAGCAGAAAATCAGTTTGGGACAAGAAGATGTGACCCCATTCACAACAGAAAACTACTAATCTGGTCACTGTCAGGGTTTCAGTTTCTTCATTTGTAAAGTAATGGCATTGGACCAGATGACCCATGTGGTTCAGTCTAGCTCGAAATCTGTGATATTAGGGAATTGCCTGAAACACATACTTAAATAATACTAACTTAATAATATTAACAACAACAACACTCCAGTGCCTAGCACAGTGCCTGACACACAGCAGGAACTTCATAAATATTATCTGACTGACATTTCTGCAGTGCTTTAAGATTTGCAAAATGTTTATATCATCTCCTTTGACACTCACAAAAAGCCTGGGACATATCCCTATCTTTCAGATGAGGATTCTGAACCTGAGAGAAGGCAATTTGCTCAGGATCATTTAGGTGGGAAATGTCTGCGTCAGGATTTGAACTCAAGTCTTCATGACTCCAAAGCCTGCACTCTCTTATCCACTGTGCCATCTTAACAGCCAAATTAAGTGACTCACCCAGAGTCATGGGGCTGCTAAATGTTAAAGGCTGATTTTGAACCCGAATTTGACTCTAAGGTGAGAACTCTGTCTACGATGTCCTAATGTCTCTGTACTAATATTGACATTTTAAAATGAATTCTTACTTAAATGGCAGCTATGTGACATAATGGATAGAGAAGTTCAAATTCTACTCACTGCAGTTATCCCTTCCACATCGCAGGTGTTAGGGTGCAGCACTGACATGATCTGGAAAATCTGCATAAAATTTTTTGGCCCTCCCTTCACACCAGAGAAAAAGTCTGAATTATTACAGTATTAAAAGATCAAGTATGTTGATATTACACTACACTACACATTTTTATGAATTTCTGAGTTTCTAGACTTTTTTTCTGTGGCATCTACTGGCCTTTGCACATTGTCTGTGCAAAATTCCCCCAAAATTCCCATTTAATTTCTTAAGCCAACATACGATATATTGAAACCATGAGTGGGAAAGTCAGGATGTGAAGGGATAGCTATAGTTGTATGACCCTAAGGAGGCTACTTACCCTCTCAGCCTATTTCCATCTCTATAAATAGAGATAATAATAGCACCTACTCAAATGGGGTGTCGTGAGGATCAACAAGAACATATATAAACACACTTTGTAATCTTTAAAGAGGGGCAGCTAAGTGGTGCAGTGGAGAGAGCACTGGACTTGGAATCAGAAAAACTCATTTCCGTGAGTTCAAATCCACTTTCAAACACTAGTGACCTTGGGCAAGTCACTTAACTCTGTTTGCCTCAGCATCCTCATCTATAGAATGAGCTGGAGAAGGAAACAGCAAACTACTCCAGCATCTTTGCCAAGAAAACCCCAAATGAGGTCATCAAGAGTCAGACACAACGGAAACAACTGAACGAGCTTTCAAAGCGTGTTACAAATGTTAGTTATTATTGACATTTTCTCCAAGGATTCATATTCTGAATGTAGTCCCCAACTCTGCCACACCTCAGTCTGCAGTAAAATGAATTATTACAGCTGAAAAAATTCATGAGCCAGTGACCAATTCTCTAGTGACAAGCATCTCCAAATTTAGTGAGGCTAAGCTTCAATCAACAGACACATAGTCTTATTTATGGGCACCAACATTCAAGTCTTTCCAGTTTTAAAGGATCCCTCAGAGTTGGCACTGCATTGGCATTGCTTTAGAAAGTTCTTCTGTGTCACAGGGAGAGTCTAATGGTGTCATACAATTTCAGAATTGAACCTCAGAGGTCATTTTCAGTCTAGCTCATACCAGAAAAAGAATCTCCTTTACAACAGAAACAATGGGCGGTCATCTAACCTTTCACTGGAATCCTTCAGTAATGGGGCCATTCATTACCTTTGAGATAGTTCTAGTTATTAGAAGTTTTTTCCCTTAAATCTAACCTAAACCTGCCTCTTTGTAATTACCACCAATAGTTTTCTTCTGTGAAACCAAGCAGAACAACACCTTTTCCATAGGATATGCCTGCAAATGCTTGGAGGTAGTTGTTATGATCTCCACTTCCCTTCCCACTAGTGTTTTTCTTGCTGTGTTAAATACCACTAATTCCTCTAGGATTCCTTCGTATGACTTGACCTCGAGGCCATTTGCAATACTGGTAGCTGTCCTCTGGACACTCAGCCATTGATCAACAGCTTTCATAAGATGTGGCACCCACAACTGAACATGGTGCTCCAGATATAGTCTAATCAAGGCAAAGTACAACAGGACAAGGTCTTAAAAACCCATCACACTAGGATCACACAGCTTATAAGTATTAAAGCTGGCACATGGGTCATCCAACTACCAACACCCACTCCTAAACTCAATACCTGTATTAGGTGGAAGATCTAATGTGTGCCCATTATTTCTAAGTAAAAAAAACAAACAATGGTTATAAAAAGTATATCCCATTCCTCCATGAATAAAACTTAAGCTCTCACATGTTAACATTATGACTACTGAAATATCTTCCTAATGGGTGTTCTTTCCTCCACTCTCCCTCTTCTTCATCCTACATTCGCACCGTTGCCAGAATAATCTATCATATACAGACATCTAGTTATATCTTGCCTCTGTTCCAATTATCTATAGCTCACTAGTGCTCTGTGAATAAACTTCAAGCTAAAGGCTCTCCACATCGAGAAAAAGAAGTATGGGGTCTGAATGCACATCAAAGTATACTATTTTCTTTTTTTCTTGTGTTTTTTTCCCTTTTCTTCTGATTCTTCTTTCACAACATGACTAATATGGAAAAATGTTTAATATGATTGTACGTGTATAGGCTATATCAGATTGCTTGCTGTCTTCGGGAGAGGGGAAGGGAGGAAGAAAAAAAATTGGAAACTCAAAAGCTTACAAAAGTGAATGTTGGAAAAAATATGTATATATAATTTTAAAAAGAGTAAAAAAAAGAATAAACTTCAAACTCCTTTGTTCAGGGACCTCTACAATAAGGTACAACCCTACCTTGATAACCTTATCTCATATTATTCCCATCAATCCACAGAACTCTCTCCCCAAACAGGTCCCAAAATCTCCCACTGCCATGTCTTTGCCTACATTGTTCCCTATGGCTGGGGTGATCTCCCTCCTTCTTCTCCTTTTTCTTTTGACCTTATACCCCATCTTCTACAGAATAATTCTAATGCCATCTCTGTGGATCAAATAGCTGGGACTTGGGACTTTAACCCTGCTAGGGGTCTTAGAGGTCAGTAAGGGCCTGTTTACCTTTTTTCTGTCCTGGGACCCTTGGGTGGTCTGGGGAAGAATCCCATGGACCCCTTCTTAGTAGAATGTTTTCAAATGCATAAAATAAAATACATAGGATTACAAAAGAAACAAATTATATCGAAATACAATTTAAAAAAATTTCAGTCCATGTATCCCAAGTTAAGAACCCCTCATTTCACAGATAAGAAAAATGAGACCTAGAAAAGTGAAGTGACTTTCCCAAAGTCAGCAAGTGACAGATCTCAATTCCTCATCTATAAAGTAAGAAAGCAGGACTAATTGATCTTTAAAAGATCCCACCCTACTCAAAATCCTATGACCCTAGTGTTACCATTAAAACTTCTTTTCCATGCATGTGGAAGGTTGAGTTCTCTTCCTCCAGTCAACACCACTGACTTTTTCTACAGATGAACTTTGATGTAAAAATGAAACATTCAGGAATATAGAACTGTAGTTAGAAGGGACCTCTGAATTCAGCTCGTCCAAGCTCCTCGTTTGGCTCATGAAAATTAAGTAACTCCCAAAGTCACACAGCACTGGAGCTGAGATTTGAACCCAGGCTTTCTGATTCCAGAGTTAGTGTTTTCCAATCTACCAGTGAACACCAACAAGCATTACAGTCAGCCACAAAGATCCTCGTTGACCCACTGCAACATCACTAACCAAGAAGAACCAAAAAAAAAACCAACCAAACCAAACCCACACCTGCTTCACTCTGATGAGTCCACTAAGCTAATCTGGGATGCAGAATCCATTTCTTAGTGGAGCAAGTTTCACGTGAGACCCCATAAAGCTATCGAGAGGTTGGCATATCACCATGGCTTGAACTGAGGCTATTCATTGGCTTTGCTTCTTCTCCTTTCTACTCTTTTGTTTCCTTTTTCTTTTCTTCTTCTCTCTCACCCACCTCTTCTCCTTCTTCTATTTCTTCCTTCTCCCCCCTGCTTCTTCTTCCTTCCCCTTCCTGCTTCTTCCTTTTCTGTTTCTGCCATCCCTCCCCCACTATCCTTTTTTTCCATCTATAATAGGAACATGGTACTTCAAGGGTTACTCTGATATGTACTGCCCAGTTGTTAGAAGTTGTATTAGAATCATAGATAGCCTGGGCTTCCCCCACAAATAACTGGCATTCTTTCCCTAATGGCGCAACAAGAATACAGAAATGACAGACAGAAATGAGTTAGAAGTGGTACGTTTATCTTTGGCTTGGTCCCTAGGATAAACAGTGGTAATATTTGCTCAAAAGGTTTCTATCCAGGCCTCCAAAACAGCTTTCACACTTTCTCCATCAGAGTTTTTTTTTTTAACTTAAGAATGCTTTTGAACTCTGAGCTCAGTCATCCAGAAAATGTGCTCATCACATATGCATGCTTACACACATCCACATACATACACACTTATACATATACACACACATGCACATACACACACATAATCCTTGGGTCATCTGTTAAATTATCCAGCAAAATATTTCAGCAGATGCCAGCAAATGGATTAATGTGGCGATCAGAATTCCTTCACCAAAGAAAAATTGCTAGACAGCTGTGTGTTAAAACCATGGCATGCTTCCCAATAATGATGATACAGAGATGAGGTGACCTACTTTTCTATTTTGAAGTTGACTGAATTTACTTCAGAGAGGGGAGTCTCTTTTTTCTCTTCCTCCTGGGGACAAAGAGAGATACCCTTCCGATAGTCATTTCTTCTTTCTTGTTTGTTTGCTACAACAGGGAAAGATTTAAGCAATAACAAGAAAGGCTTCACACTTTGTGATCTATAACTGTGCTCATATTGACCTGTCATTATGTTCTAGTGGATAGAATTTATACCGTGAATCCTGGAAATATTTGGGTAGGATTCATAACATGAATTCTACAAATATACTTGGGGAAAAAATAATGAAATAATAGGCGTTAAGGAGAGCTATAGACATGAAAATGTAATGCTGAAAACAAAAATAAAAGTTTTGTTTTGCTTTTGAAAACCTAAATTGAACTCATTATCTTTCTCCCCAAACCCTCTACTCTTCCTACCCTTTCCTTTTTTTCTGGTGAAGGCACCACCATCCTTCCCATCTCCTGGGTTTATAAACTTGGCATTATCCTCAACGCTTCAATCCCCCTCACCCCACATATTCAATCAGTTGCCAAATCTTGCTGTTTCTACTTTCACAACATTTCTCAGAACCAACCCTGTTCTCTCTGCTCACAAAACTACCTTCTTAATCCAGGCCTTCATCACGTCTCTCCTGAATTGTCCTAATAGCTTGCTGACTTGTCTCCCTTCCTCAAGTTTCTCACCACTCCAGATCATCTTTCACACCGCAGACAAAATCATTTCTTTAAATGCAGATCTGACCATGTCATATCCCTACTCAATCAACTCAAATGGCTCCTTATTGCCTCTAGAGTAACACATGAATTCTTCTACTTAGATTTTAAAACCCTCTACACCCTGGCCCCAACTTATCTTTCCAGCCTGTTTGGACATTACTCCTTCTCCCATACTCTGTGATCCAGCCAAACTGGCCTTCTCTCTGTTCCTCCCACCAAGCTTCATCTCCCCAACACTGTGTCTTTATAATGTCCTTTCCCTATTCTTGGAATGCCCTTGCTGCTCACCTTTGCTTTAGAGAATCCCTCTCTTCTTTTGAGATGCTATTCTTGCTACATAAAGCTTTTCCTGATCCTTTCCCTCCAAATGTTACTGCCTTCCTTCCCAAATTATCTTGTATTTAATGGTTTTGAATTTATTTTTAATTATTATCCTTATACTTATTATGCATGTAATATATGTTATATACATATATATATATATATGCACTTAACTACACCCACTAGAATGAATAAAGAATAGGAATTGTTTTATTCTTTCAACTTGTGTCTCCAGTGCCTAGCACATTGCCTAGCATGTAGTAAATATTCAGTAAATTGATTGATGGTACAGATTTTAAACAGAATTAAGCAAAAAAAAAGGTATCTACCTACTATGTTTCAAGCCAGACTCTGGGGATACAAATCTAAAAGTAAGAAAGTCCCTGCCTTCAAGGATCATATATTCTAATAGAAAAAAATAGTTTTCTTCAAATTTTCTAATAAAAAATGCTGTTTCCTTTGAATCTTAGCCACTTATCTACCTTAACAAATGTTATTTAATAAAATTTCACTTTGTCATCATGATCCAGTTCAGTTCAATACTGCAACTAGACAAGAAAAGAATAGGTTTTTCCTAAAACTACACAAAACTTCTCCTGGTTCACATTGGAAGAATGTGGAAAAAATGGAGTAATTCTCTATGGTGATGCTTCACTCCAGCTTTCTGAAAATCAAAGAGATCATTCAAACAAGAAGTTTCCTCATGAGAAACTCAATCTAATTACATTCCTTTTCTGTGAATGTAGAAGAAACTTGTCATGTTCTTATCACAGGCTACTACAGAGGCTGACAAGTGGCTGAAACCAGGCTTCTCTCTGGGAAGGGACATGGAGAACATCTCTATACTCAATCACTGAGTTCACAATTCCTAGTGACATCAGAATCATGCCTTGGTCAGTAACTGGATGGCCCAGTTAGAGAATGGTCGAGATAGAACCAATGAATTAATGAAAGAAAAAGCATATGCCAAGGACTCTGTTAAACACAGGGATCCCTAATACAAAAGTCCCTGTCCACAAGAGGCTCACATTCTAATAGGGGAGAAAATATATTTAGGGAAGCAGAGGACAGGGAGAAGCATTTAGGACAGGAAAGTCACATGGGTGGTAAGTATAGTCATAGAAAAAGAGATGGACACCATTTCCATGAGCAATTACAGAATCGGTTTCTGATCTGGGTGGCATGGTGGCTGGTAACAAGAAGCTAAGGAGATTGCAAAGGACCCATGATGAAAAATGCTTTTCACCTCATGAGAGAAGACTGATGAACTCTGAGTATAGATTGACATATACCATTTTCATTTTTTTTATGTTTCTTTTTGTGAATGTTTTCTTTTGCAACACAGCAAATATGGAAATATGTTTTCCATGACTTCACATGTATAATCGATATCATATTACTTGCCTTCTCAAAAAGGGGTGGGAGAGAATGAAATTGTAACTCAAATTTTTTTAAAAAATGAATGTTAGAAATGTTTAATGTAATTGGGATATATTTAACAACATAAATAGAAATGTATTAAACCTGAAAAAGAAAAAAAAGAAAGGAAATGGTTAGGGAGGGGAAGTGAAGCAAGCCACTGAGGCCACCACCAATCAGGAGAATGAGGCCCCATGGCAGCTGCTCTGGGGATGGAATAGTTAAGTCTTTCAAGGCTTGGTTTCTATTCTAGGCATCAGAGAATGATCCTGGAAATCATCACTAATACGTTAGATGACAGAAATAAGGATCCAAAAACACTTTGACAGATTAAACACATCCTAAGTTGCTTTAAGTGCATCCCCAACTCACGGTATATGGCAGGTGTAGGGAACCTGCAGCCCTCTAGGTCCCCAAGTGTGGCCCTTTGATTGAATCCAAATTTAACAGAACAAATCCCCTTAATAAAAGGATTTGTTCTGTAAAACTTGGACTTAGTCAAAAGCTGCACCCAAAGACCTAGAAAGCCACATGTGATCTCAAGGGTGCAAGTTGTCGTCCCCCCAACCCCCCAACCACCACCCCGTTATAGTATTGCAAAGGTAAATCAATGAGTCTCTCCCAGCCAACCACTAGCAATCATGTCAATGTTGGGCCTTGGAGTCAGAAAGACTCTTTTTCCTGAGTTCAAACCCAGCCTCAGATATTTACTAGCTGTGTGACTGTTTTCCTCAGTTTCCTCATCTGTAAAATGAGCTGAAGAAGGAAATAGCAAACCATTCCAGGATCTTTGCCAAGAAAACCCCAGATGCAGCCGCAAAGTTGGACACAACTGAAAATGACTGAACAGCAACAAAACAACAAATTATCAATGGAAACTTCAGTACTTGAGCATTCCCAGGAGCCATCAAGCAATATATAAAGCCTTTTTTCTGTGCCAAGCAGTATATCAGGTGCTGAGGATACAATATTCTATTTAGAGATGTAATATTTCCCTTTCACAGAAAACTATATGGTATATATCTTTATAGGCCAAATACATAGTGATCAGAGAGTGGGGTGGGGAACAATGAATGAGGTGTGTAGTACAGCGGATGCAGAGATGCATCTAGAGGCAGATATCTTGTGCTCCAATCCCAGTTCTTCCATTTACTATTAATCGTGTGACCTGGGATGGCCTTGTGTGACCTTGATGAATCTTTCTGGGCCTCAGTTTCTTCATCTGTTAAATAAAGGAGGTGTTCTAGATGATCTCAGAGTTTCCTTCTAGCTCAACATCTATGATCTTATGATCCCGTGAAATGAGCAAATCAGCAATAGACTCTTGATGAGAGGGTGGGCCTACAACTGAGCCTGGAAGAGAGATAAAGATTCCAAGAGATGGAGGTGAGGAGGCATGGGGGTCTCTGCAAAGGGAAAGAGGTGAGAGGCAGACCCTCATGCATGGGAAGTGTGACATAAGAAAGTTTGTCTGGACCATAATACAGATCAGAGGAAATCATGCCAGAAAGAAAGATGGCAAACCATGAGATCACCATGGGGCAACTCCTGCAAATAATATAGGTTGAACCAATCAACCAATCAACAGGCATTTATTAAACACCTTCTGTATGCTAAGCAGTGTGTTGTGTATGAGGGATACAAAATACAAAGAATGAAACAGTCCCTTCTAAGAGACTTACAATGTGGGAGGGAGGCGGAATAAGTACATAGAGAGCAAATATAAGGAAAATAAATACAAATAACTACAAAGTAATTGAATATAATTGGGCAGGGAAGGTACTAGCAGTTCATAGGGTCAGGGAAAAGGGTTTAGGTAGAACATAGTGTTTGAGCTGTATCTTGAAAAGAATTCTGTGATGTGGAGTTCTGTGGCAAATGCATGACAGGCATGGTGGGAGTAGGGAAAGGTGTCTAGCACAACAGCATAGAGATGGAAGGTGGATAGTTTTATGTGATGAACGGGGAGGAGACCAATTGGCCAGATCTCAGGGAAGGGAAGCATGTCCAGCGAAGCTGAAAATGTAAGTTGGGACCAAGTAGTGAAGAGATTAAAAAGCTAAAGAGAGGAATTCACATTTCATCCTAGAGGCAATAGGGAATTACTAGAGTTGATGGAGGAAGGGAATGACATGGGCAGTTTTGTGTTAAGAAAAATTACTTTGTCAGTTGTATAGTAGGTGGATTGGAATGGAGAGAAACTTGAGATAGGCAAGCCAATTAGGAAGCTATTGCAATAATCTAAGCTAGAGGTTTTGAGGATGTGAACTAAGTTGGTATCTGTGTGAGTGGAAAGAATAGGTCAGACATGGAAGATGTGGAGGCAAGTGAGCTGATAGTAAGAGTTGGCAAGCATTTGGAAAGATGGGGTAAGGGAGAGCAAGGCCCCCATGCCTTAGAAGGTACTCATCAATGAATAGCTATGGTTAACAAAATTCATCAAATAATGATAATGCTTCTCAAGATGAGCCTAGAAAACCTTACTTAGGTTTGCCCTCAGATGACCCAACGCATAACACAGTCCATAGCCAGGCCCATATTCAAAAGCCTCCTAGCTTGGCAGAAGTTGCCTGAGTTTGTTTTCTCTTGGGACAGTTTCCAAGCATCCAGTCACCTGCTCACCACAGTATGGTCCTGGAAAAAAGATGTTGATAAAGTATCAACAAAAATAGGAGAAAAACCAGCAATTGAAAGGGCAGGTAGGTGGCCCAGTGGATAGAGGGCCAAGTCTAAAGTCAGGAAGATTCATCTTCATGAGTTCCGATCCGCACTCAGACACTTACTAGCTGTATGACCCTGGGCAAGTCACTTAACCCCATTTGCCTCAGTTTCTCATCTTTAAATGAACTGGAAAAGGAAATGGCAAACCCATTCCAGTATCTTTGCTAAGAAAACCCCACATGGGGTCACAAAGAGTAAGACAACTGAAATGACTGAGCAACAAATTTATTGAAAATGTCCCATGTGCAAGGCACTAACAGCTTTTGGAGAAGAAAAAAGGAAGTCAACAGTTTGGTCCATCTAGTAATCTTGAGGGGCTTAAACTTAGCTGAATGCAAAACGTATCTTCTTTCAAAGTTTTCAAGGGATAGGGCGTCCCAAAAATCTTCATGCAATTTTAAGCTCTGATGGCTTACTAGGGAGCCACTGAAATTAACTGAGTAGGGGAGTGGCCCAGTTACATCTGCATTTAAGAAAATTTTTCTTTGGTAGCCGTATACTGGATGGATTAGAGTTTTAAGCTCTACTAGTTTCAAACTGCACTAAGACTTTTGGGACATGCTGTGTTTTGTAAGCTCTGAACATGAGTCCTTTCTTTTTTGTTATTGACATTCTTAGAACAGATGCCTAACAGTAGACTCTCTGGGTCAAAGGGTATGAATATTTCATTTGCTTTATTTGATGCCTATGTTTAGTCAAACATATGCCGTAGGTATAACTATCTAAATCTTATTTACTCTGGCATGCTCTATAAATGAGATGAAGTGTTTAAAGCAATTTGTCAACCTTAAAGTAATTTGTATTGGGGGTAGGAGAAGGGAGCAACTAGATCTGTGATGGCATTGGTTTAGGATAGTCCCCACTGGAGAAACTCTTTACCAATGAAGAAGGTAACTGCAACTTAAAGTCTTAAGTTACCTGGGGTACTGAAAAGTTAAGTGACTTGCAGGATTCGAACTCAGGTCCTTTTTACCCCAAGGTTGGCTGTCTATCCATCATGCCATATTGCCTTTCGTTGTTTTCAATAAAAATTAAGTTTCTTTATTAAGATATTTAAGGATAAATAATGCTTAATATGCTATATTTGAAAGACTAAAAATTAGAATGAAATTAATAGAAATACAAATATCTAGTCATGAGCAAAGATCTCAGCCTTAAGAAAGCTTTAGTATCATAACTAAGTCAGACTCTAGTTGTCTCCACCCTGGTCCACCATCACCTCTCTTAGATTTGTATGAATCTTAATTTCTGTTTTGCTCTGAAATTTCCTTGGAGTTATATGTTCCTGAGATTTATCCACAACTCAGTAACATTGAATAACCATTAAAGAACAGGATAACATTTCTGCAAAAATAACATTGGGATAAGGTAATTCTATTAACTGGATATATTCAATTTAATTCAAGCACTGTGTCCTTTCTTCTACTGTCATTTTAACTGCCCTAATGAGAGACTCATACGTGAATCTGTACCCAGCTAACATGAGGAATGTTCTCAGTTTACCTTTCTCTGGACTGAAGGATCGGTATACTAGAGTATTCAAAGCTCGTCCATTTTTTTCCTTCCATAGTCAGTAACTAAGACAAAGAGAAAGTAAATGACCTGATCGGAGTCACATAGCTTGCAAGTGTCTGAGAGTGGATTTGAACTCAGGTCTTCCAGACTCCAATGCCACTTAGCTCCCTCTAGAGCAATATTAGATAAAGCTAGACAAGATCATGGAAAGCCTTAAGCACCAACAGGCAACACAGCAACACTCAGGGGATAGGTGCAGAGATATGGCTTAACAAGATTTGAGCCAAGGAAGACCAGGCTGGAAGTGGTGTAGATGATGGATTGGAGGAGGTAGGAAAGAATGGAGTCCATGGCTGTTGTGCCTGTTAGCAGGCTCTTGCACTCTTCAGATGAGGAGTAACGAAGACCTGTGCTAGGTTGGTAACAATGGAAATAGAGACGAGGGGACAGATGCCACAGATGTTGCAGAGGAAGAATTAGTAGGACTTTTTTTTTTTTTAGCAGAAGAGTTATATGACTAAACCAATGCATTACAGAATTATTTTGGCAGCATCACAGAGGATACTGAAAAAGAAGAGGTCACTCACAAGAAGACCAGCAAGTAAGATGTTTTATAGAGTTCAGGCAAGAAGTAATGATGGAAAGAATGGATTCAAGAGATATTTTCAAGGTAACAATCAGCCAGATTTTATTATTGTCGAATGATCCAATGTAGAGCGGGAGAAGATCTAACAATAGCTCTAAGTTGCCAAAGCTGGATGAAGTGACAGAATGATGTTTACAGCACCAGAAATGAGGAGGTTGGAATTTTGTTTGGAAGGAAAGAAACGAACATTTATTGAGCATCTAGTATGTGCTAAGCGTTTTATAAATATTTGATTTAATCTTCACAACAACACTATAATATAGGTTAATATGTAACATAGCATATAATATAGTAATATAGTGTATATACACATATTTTATATATATTTATATATGTATGTATGTATGTATACTATAAGATAGTAGATCATTCTCATTTTACAGTTGAGGAAATGAAGCAGAAAGAAATTATGTGACCTGCCCATGGTCACAAGTCTAGTAAGTGTCAGAGGCTGGATTTGTACTGAAGGCTTCCTCCTGTGCCATGTAGCGGTCTAACTTATTATGACAAATACTGTTGACCAGTTCAAGGTATCAGCTGTTGGGCATCTAAGATAGGAGGTCTGGAAAGAAGCCAGGGGTGGATATACAGATTTCAGAGGCATTTGTACAGAGCAAAGGTTCTTAAGCTGACCCCACAGAGAAGGGAGGGAGGGAATAAACATTTATATAGCATCAGCTATGTGCCAGGCACTGTGTTAAGCAGTTTTTACAAATATTATCTCATTTGTTCCTCATAACAACCCTGCAAGGTAGTTGCTGTTATTATCCCATTTTATGGAAAAAGAAACTGAGCCAGACAGAGGTTAAGTGGCTTGCCCAGAGTCACACAGCTAGTAAGCGTTGAAGGCCATATTTTAAATCAGACCTTCCTGACTCCAGGTCCAGCACTCTGTCTGTTAAGCCACTTCAGGACTAAGTTGCCTCAGGAATTTATGGATAGATTTCAAGGGTGTTCACAAACTTGGATGAGAAAAAAATGACAACTTTATTTTACAACCCCTAACTGAAATTTAGCATTTTTTTCAATTATGACCAAAAAAAACCCACCCCACATTATTCTGAGAAAAGACCCGTTCACTTCACCAGACTTCCAAAACAATCCATAACGGAAAAAGCTTAAGAGTTAAGAGCCCTTCGTATAGCGGGCACGATCAGTGCTTTGGGAGTAGGTAAGATAAGCCAAAGAGAAAATGTTGAGAAACAAAAATGGGTCGGAGACAGAGATGGTGCTTGATAAAAAGGGGGGAAAAAGACAAGGAACCTACCAAAGGGGACTGAGAAGGAGCCAATAGGGGATAAGGATAAAAACCAGGAAAGATCCATGTCACAGATGCCAAGGAGGGGAGAATGGCAGTAAGGCAGAGATGGTAAAAAAAAAAATCAAATGTTTCCATGAAGATCAAAGATGATGAAGATTGAGGAAAGGCCATCAGACTTGGCAATGAGCTGGGCACTGGTGATCTTGGAGGAAGCAGCTTCAACCGATTAGTAAAACGAGGGCTAAAATATGAAACACGACATATGTTCCAAAAGACATTTATGTGAGCATCGTGCTAAGGCAGAAATACAATTTAGAAAATAAATCTTGCCATCCCTTATCTTCAAAATAAGGTTGAAATCTAAATACAAAATAGCAATGATTCAAACAGCTAGAGAACTTGCATTTGTATATATTGCAAGACTGCCAAAAAATAACCCATGAAGTTTGAACATCTTAAGATTAATTATTAACTCTTCCTAGCTAAATAAGAACTTTGTTTTCACATAAGTTTGCTATAGCCATCCCTGATTCTCCCCTGAACTTGGATTTCCAGTTTCTGATAGAGAAGACTGTCCAACACTTAAAATTCATCATATCCCCCCCTAAAAAGCTAAATCTATAGCTTTTAAAAATAGATAATTCAATGGATGGACAGATGGATGGATGGATAGATAGACAAACAGGTAAATTGATAGATAAGCAGAGTAAATATGGAGAAAGATCATAAAGATATGCATATAGCAAATTTGCTTTTATCAAGTAATCAAGAAGTATTAAGTACCCCCTATGTGCCAGGCCTGGTATTATTAGTTGCTAGGAGTACAAGTACAAAGACTCAAACTGTTCACAAGGAGTTTAAATTCAAATGGATACACACGTGTACACTAAATAGTTCTCAGTTTTTGAATACTTAAAATACAATAACAACCTTTACTCTCTCAATATATGATTTCAATGATATGAGTACTCATTCCATCCATGCAGGCCATAGCCTACTGGAGCAGAAAGAATATTGAACTTAGAGTCATAACACCTGAATTCAAATTCCAGCCCCACTTACTACCATGTGGTTTTTAAGTAAGGCAATTAATCTCTATGGGCCTCAGTTTTCCTTTTTAAAATTTTTTTTTATTTCTTCTACTTCTTTTTTTATTTTTATTTAATATTTTTAGTTTTCAACATTGATTTCCACAAGATTTTGAGTTACACATTTTCTCCCCATTTCTACCCTCCCTCCACTCTGAGATGGCATAAATTCTGATTGCCCTGTTCCCCAGTCAGCCCTCCCTTCTGTCACCCCAC
>CM053623.1:266812644-266832247 GCA_028646595.1 Phalanger gymnotis | reverse complement strand
TTTGGAGCTCTTTTGCCATTTGAGTTAGTCTATTTTTTAAGGTGTTATTTTCTTTAGTATTTTTTGGGTCTCCTTTAGCAAGTCATTGACTTGTTTTTCATTTTTTTCTTGCATCACTCTCATTTTTCTTCCCAATTTTTCCTCTACTTCTCTTACTTGCTTTTCCAAATCCTTTTTGAGCTCTTCCATGGCCTGAGACCAGTTCATACTTTCCTTGGAAGCTTTTGATGTAGGCTCTTTGACTTTGTTGACTTCTTCTGGCTGTATGTTTTGATCTTCTTTGTCACCAAAAAAAGATTCCAAAGTCTGAGTCTGAATCTGGGTGCATTTCCGCTGCCTGGCCATCTTCCCAGCCAACTATTTGACCCTTGAGCTTTTTGTCAGGGTACAACTGCTTGTAGAGTACAGAGTACTTTGTCCCAATCTTAAGGGGCTGTGCTGCTGTTTTCAGAGATACTTCTACACAGCAAGCTCTGCCACCCTAGCACTCCTCCCCCAAGAACCGCCAACCAGAATGGGGCTCAGATCCAGGCAGGGCAAAGCAGGCTTTGCACTCCTGCTGTAATCCTCCACTTAATTCCTCCCACCAGGTGGGCCTGCGGCCAGAAGCAACTGCAGCTTTAGCTCCGGAAATAGCCTCAGAGCTGCAACACCTCGGCTGCCCCCGGGGTGATGGCAGCCTCAAACTCCTTTCACTTTATCCCAACAGTTTTCCCCACTAACATGTTCTGTTGTCTTTGGTGTTTGTAAGTTGAGAAGTCTGGTAACTGTCACAGCGCAATGATTCAGAGCCCTACTGCATGTTCCAATAGGCTCCCAGTCTGGTTGGTCTGCATGGCCCACTCTGGGCTCTGCTCCATTCCGCTCCCAGCTCCATGCGATAGACCCTTCCCAGCGACCATCCAGGCTGTCCTGGGCTGAAGCCCTGCTTGCCTCTGCTATTTTGTGGGTTCCGCAGCTCTAGAATTTGTTCAGAGCCATTTTTATAGGTGTTTGGAGGGACCTTGGGGGAGAACTTAAGCAAGTCCCTGCTTTCCAGCTGCCATCTTCTCTCAGTTTTCTTATATGTAAAATGGGAGAGTTGGACCTCTAAAGACCCTTCTAGGTTAAGTCATGAAACCTAGGATTAAGTCTCAGGTTGCCCTTGACCACACAAGTAAATAAATCACTTTTTCTTTTTATAACAACTGGGTGAGGTTACTAATGAAAGTATTTTTATCCCAATTACAAAAATGACAAAACTGGAAATCAGATAAATTAAGTGATTTATCCAAAGCCACACAGCTAGTAAGTGATGGAGCTGATTAATGAACCCTATTCTCTTGACTTCAGGTCTAAGGCTCTTTCTTCTACCTTTGATGTTCTAAGAAGTAATTGTTTTTCTACGGTGCAAAACTAGAGAAAGAAGCCAAGATGTCAAGTCTCCTTTCCCCAAACTCTCTATCACTTAGATACCTTAGACTTTCTAAGGGTCATCATTGTGGAATAGTTGGCATCAAAAGCAGGAACCTGGATTAGAGGCATGTCTCTGAAGTATATTAGCTGTGTAACCCTAGACCAATCATTTAACCTCTCATTGCTCTAGGCAGCTCCCTAACAACATAACTTTCAGAGAAGGTGCTGTAATGGTAATCAGGGCAGGATTTTTTGCTGTTCTTCTCTTAAGTGCCTTTGATGAGTCTGTCCTTTGTTTGAATGGGGCAGGTAAAGTGGGATCTTTTTTGTCTCGGAATGTTTCTTAGCACTGAGACAAATTAAGAGTCATTGAACTGTATATGATGTGGGTGCTGGTGGATGGAGCTTTCCCACACTCTGGTTTCTCACCCTCTAAATGGTAAGCTTTGAGCCCTCAGAGTCCTGAACAGGGTATATGTACTGGAATGTTAGCATCTGACTTTTGGGGGTATACTCACTGAAAGAGTGACAAGACTCTGGGCAAGATGTTGAAACAGCCGCCACCGCCCCTTGGCCCCCTGCCCCCCACCAGCTTTGTAACACAAACAGATAGATGTTGGTGCTTCTAGGTAACTATGTATTGCTATGGATAGACTGGTTTGTATTAGTTGATCTGCTTATAAAGTATGCTTGTAATTTCCATTTGTATTTGCCCTGAAGTTCAGGGAGCTGATCTTTTCTCCCTCAACTAAGTGAATAATATATGTATATTTAAATTAAACTGAAATTGTTAGCCCCTTAAAGTTGTTTTCCTTAGAAAAGCAGATTAAGAACCTGTGCTGGCAGCCCTTCCTGTGTGCTCTTGTTGGTTTTACACAGCCACAGTAGCTGCTAGCAACACTGTTGTTACAGGTGCCAACCAGCATTGTTAAAGAGAGTTTACTCATCTGGCAGTGCCCTACACCAAGGTAATGACAGGTCTAATGGATATCCCCAATGCCACTAAAATCAGGTGCCGATGCTGATAAGCACCTTCTTGCAATCAACAGTTTTAGGGCATTGCCCAGGGCACTAAAAAGTTAAGTGACTTGCCAATGATCACACAGCCAGCCTGTGTTAGAGGTGGTTCTTGAACCCAAGTCTTCCTAACTCCACCAACTCTCTATCCATCAAGACATCTTCTTTTGAATCTTGAAGGGAGAGAAAACTCTCCAAGTTTGAGATTCTTTGGGATTTTATTTTGGCTCTTATATGATCCTTGATTAAAGCACCAGATGCTGGAAATGGATGCCATTTTTAAAGAGCTGATTTCAATACCTTCTATTCAGCTGCAGTGGTAATAACTTCATCTGCATTGTAATTATGAAATGAAGGATTCAAACTCTCCATCTTGGTTGGACCCTTTTTATTCATTGCCTGCTTGGGGACAGTCTCTTAATTTGTCCTACATATCCAATCAGTTGCCAAATCTTGTCATTTCTACCTCTACATCTCTTGCATTGGTCCCTTTCTACTAACAAAGCCACCCAGTTACCATTTTATTCTGACCCTCCTCAGTCTTGGCCCTCTCAATAGGACTACTGCAGCAACCTCTAACTTGGCTTCCTATCTTACAAGCTCTAGCCACTCCAATTCATTTTCCACATCATACCAAATTGATTTTTATAAAGGACAGGTCTGACCATGGCATCCCTCTCATCAAATAGCTATGGCTCCCTATTGCTCTAGGATCAAATATATCCTTTGGTACTTAACGTGCTTTAAAACCCGGACACATTCTACACCTCCAGCTTTATTATAGATTGTTCCTCTCTGTTATCACTGTTCAGTTATTTCAGTCGAGTCTGACTCTATGCGACCCCATTTGGGGTTTTCTTGGCAAAGAGAGTGGAGTGGTTTGCCATTTCCTTCTCCAACTCATTTGACAGATAAGGAAATTGAGGCAAACAGGGTTAAGTGACTTGCCCAGGGTCACACAGCTGCTAAGTGTCTGAGGCCTGATTTGAATTCAGGTCTTCCTGAATTCAGGCCCAGCTTTCTCTCCATGCCTTTGCTCAGGCTTTTCCCCATGCCTCTCCTTACCTCCATCTTTTAAAATTCATGGATTTCTTTAAGGCTCTGGTTGAATTTCATCTTCTTTCATATTCCTTATGCAACTCCAGCCAATGGTGCCTTCCTTCCAACAATACCTCGAATGTGTTTACATTCATTCATACATATACACACATGTATGTACATATATACATCTATATGTATACATCTATATGTGCATTAATTATAAGCTCCTTGAGGAGCTTGCTTTTGTCTTTGTATCTTCAGCACCTAGCATGATATTCAGCATATTGTAGCCCCTTTATCAAACATTTGATTGAGTGGTTGAATAAATGGACTAATTCTCTCCTTAGAACTAGTTCCACTGGAGGCAGAATGACCCACAGAGGTAAAAATTCTCTTCAGTGGGGATAGATAATGTATGTAGGGAGGAGAGAATAAGGTGGACAAACCGTTCTGCAATCTCCACCATTTGTTGGTTTTTTACATTCCAGTCAAAGGATTGGACCAATGATGTCTAAGAGTTAGAAAAATGATACTTGGGTAATTAAATGGATTAGCAATCTCATTAATGCAGCTTCTCTGTCCTCCTGATTGTGGGCAATTTTCATTCATTCTGTTTTTTGTAAATCGCCCATGCTTTATCCAATCAATGCTCCAGAGGTCTTCAGTGCTTCTAATATCTCAAGAATGCTAATGTATCTCTCAGGATGTTCTCCAATTGAATCACAGTTTCATTTCATGGCAAATTCTCCTTCTACTTCTCACCTGGAAAACACCATTGGCATGTATGCCTGCATATGCCTGCCACATGTCTTTTGGATTAGGAAAAATAGAGAGAGACTGAAAATGAGACCCAAGCCCAGCACAAGGCTTTCTTTGTAATCTCCAATGGGCAGTGTTCCTCTAAATTTGAAAAGTACATTAAATTATAATACGTTGGCTGATCTCTGGAATGTAATTTGTCATTGAAGGCATGATGTCAGCCCTCTTTTTAATTGACCCTAAGCAGTGGGGAGAGGTACAATACCAGAAAGCCCTCTCAAAGGTTTCTTTGTGAGAGAGCTGAGTTTAAAAGTTGCTAATTACTGGCCTCTTTCCCATCCCAAGCCTGCAAAGAGAACACCATATTTGTCTCTCAGCTGTCACTGTTTGTTAGGGCCCAATAAACAAGGAGAGTACTTTCCTAGCAACCGGTGCAAAAATGTTAAAAAAAAAAAACAACTGAAATGGTGAAAGAAAGGAACCCCTCCATCTACAAAGCTGCTTATGGGAGTCAAAAGGACAGTTCAGAACACAGAATGGCCAAGCCACTGGCTCCCTTTTCCTTGGAAGAAAAGTTTGTCTTTTTTTTTTTTTAATTCAGGAAACTCCCTGAGACAAGCCAAGAGCAGATTATGAGGAGCCGAGAAATGATCTCACTGCCATTCGTAGACATCAGGTCACATGGACGCCTGAGAAAACTGAGCATAACTCTAGCTACACGGTTTAATTGGTTTCTTCAGGGGAAAGCTTTAGGTTTCAGCCTACTGACTATCTTTTGTATGGCAGTACAAGACATGTGGCAACTCTGGGAGTCTCATTGCAGAGAGAGGTTTGTACTTCCCAGCCACCTCCAATCTCTAATGATAAAGATCTTAAAAGAGCTAAATTAGAGATCAAAGCCTGTGTGAGACCCAGAGAAAACCTGATAGCAAGAAAACAGACGTCCTTCTGTCTTTCTGCCTTTTTTTGGCAGCTGTAGAATGCCTGCTGATAAATGCTACATTTCAGGAAAACAATTACCGAAAATGATCTGGTGTACAGAGAAGATATGATCTTTGCCCTTAGCCAAAATAACCCTGCAGAGAACCAGAAACTCAGTGTGGTCAGAAGGGCCACTTAGGTTTTAAGGAAGTTTCAAATATTTCTGGAGCTAAGTCAAGGCACTCCTGACAACCCAAAGCAGCCAATTTGGTAAATGGGATTCGTCGGCATGGGAACGGCAGGCATCTCACTAACAAATCTCCTCCTCCCAGGGCTTGCTTAAGACAACTTTTAGACAAGCCTCAGAAGAAAAAAAAAAAGTCCAGAACCATGAAAGGAAGTTGGACATTAGGTAGTATAAAAAAATTAACCGAAATATTTCTGAGATTTCATAAATGAGCAGAAAACAATTAAACTTTCAGGTTTCATGTGGTTTTTCTCCTCATGCAAGTCTATGTTTATAGCATTTAGTGCTGGAATTGACCTTAGAGATCATGTACTCCAGGGGTTGTTAATTTGGGGTGCACAGACCCAGTTGATTTTAAGGGTCTTTGAATTTCAGAAAAAAAAATGCATCTTTATTTTCAATAACCTCTGACTGAAATGAGTGTTTCTTTAAATTATGACCTAAAAAAAATCATTCTGAGAATGGAGGTTTCACTAGACTGTCAAAAGAGTCCATGATACAAAAACACTTTGAGAATTTTTGATTTCTAACTTAACCTCTTCATTTCACAAAAAGAGAAATAGGAGACAAAGAGAAATTAAGTCACTTGCTCAAGGCCACTCAATAAGTTTGAAGGCTGGGATTCAGAACAAAGTCTTCTGACTCTAAATCTGTTGAGAAATAGAAGGAAGACAACTTGGGTTCAAGTTGGAGATCTGCCGTTCAATACCTGTATGACCTTCAGAAAATTATTTAACCTCTCTGTGACTCTATTTCCTCAAAGCAAGGGATTTAACTAGATGACCTTTAATTAAGATCCCTTGCAACTCTGCATCTATTACCTCATGATCCTGAACTATTTAACACACCTAAACAACAAGGGAAATTAAAATAACGATGATGAGGATGCCAAAAAAACCCTGACTTTTAATTTCTGCCTTCACACCTATGCCCTTTAAGACAGTTAGAAAGAGATTCAAAGTTGAACATACCTCATCCTTGTTTCAAAACCGGAAACCACTGATGTTAATTTTGGTAAAAGCAAGTGTGCTGGTATCAAATCTAATGTACAATCTGAGGGAAAACAAACTGGATTCAATTTTGGACATTGATTAGCATTTATCAGCCATTTATCATGGATTTTACCCTCATCCAAATTTTGGAACATCTGCTTCTGGGGTATTTGGGTCAACTTACCTGCTAGCAAGCAATCAAACAACAATTTTCACACACACACACACACACACACACACACAAACCCAACAACAAAAAAAAATATATACTATGTATGTAAATGAGATTTGAACTGAAGTCCAACTAGCAAAGAGCAAATTGACAACATCAGTAGGGAAATCCCTACAACAGAAGTGGGCTTGAACAGGGGTTTCTTTGCCTTAGACCATGCTAGTGTGCCCTTTCAGACCTGGTCTTCCTTACTTTTACTTTGCCCTTCGAATCATGCCCTACTTGGTCTAGGCATGTTGTCAGTGTTGTTCAGTAACTGCTATGCTGCTTGCTTCCTCGTTGCTAGGTCATCTTCCCATCTAGTCCTAGCTTGGGAACTCTACCTACTTTTCTAGAGACAGCCACCTTCTGGGCCCCCCTCCCCCACAGATGCCAAAATTCACCGTCTAGTTCTTTTCGCAATTTCAAAACCTTTCATTTAAAGTCCGTCTCTCACTCCTTTCCCCTATCTTTATCCTCCTACTTCTTAAAATAAAACTTTGCTCTGAATATTATCAACTGTGTGCTTGTAAAAATCAGTCTCAATGCTCTAGGGGATACTACACATAAACTTTCCCAAGTTTTCTGGACAGAGGAGCAGCTATGAGGCACAAAAGTTAGAGAATCCCATGAAACATTGCTGGACCATTCTTGAAGAAAAAAATAAGACATTTTTTTAAACTATTCCATGGATCATCACATCAAAAGATTCATCATCTCAATGGCTACCTTCTTGTATAAAGCCTATCTATACTTAACTAGAAAGTAAAGTCTGCCGTGAGAGGTATAGCTGATCTCTAATTTAAAAGAATCTGCAAAAATATGTGCTCTACTAGTATTATTTATTAAGAACCCAAAGTTACTTCCAAGACACAATGAGGCATCGGAACAGGATTTTTGGAGAGGAGAACTTTTGTAAGATTATAGCAGCAGTGTTAAAGTCCTTCCTTAAATAAGGTGTCTCTCATGCATATATTAAAATTTTTATAAGATTCTATGAAAAAATAACCATTTGTTCTATCATCCAATTAGTAGCAACATGAAATAAGGCATAAAAACACAAAAAGAAACTCATCTCACCTAAGAGAAGCTGGTGAGCCAATCTTTGGAGCCTATAGTAAGGAAAATATTACTGTATGTGTGTGTATTTGTAGGAGAGGGGGTGTTCAAGCTGTTGGTCAGGATCATAAAGTGCTTCTGGGAGTCTGACCAGACAGGAAGTCCCAACACATGAACCTAGTCCTCATCCTTCAATTCCTTGGTGCCCTGCCTCCAAGAGTTACCCTACCCAATGCCTCATTCTCTCAGGCCCTATCCTGTGGATAACCTTGCTCTAGCTCACAGAAACCACTACCATTGCATCTAGCTGCCCCACCAAATCAGGGCTGAGATTAAAATCCTCAGTTTCCCTGAAGGAGAGGACAGATTTACTCCTCCTGCTATTCCATGTTACATCTTTATGTTCAATTCAATTCAACAAACCAAAGTGCCAGGTACTGTATTGGGAATACAAAGACCAAAAAGAAAAGTCTCTGTCCTCAAGAAGCTTACATTCTATTAGGGGGAAAAAATATGTAGGCAACTTAGTAAATATAAAATTATTTCAAGAGGACTAAATTACTAATTACAAGAGGGGGCAGGGTTAGAAAAGGCCTCCTGTAGGACTAAGATGAAGTTTAAAGAAAGATGGGAGGAGGGGTCCAGACACAGGTGACCTGTGCAAAGACATAAACACTGGAGATGGAATATCCCACAAGGAAACAGCAGGACAGTTAGATTAGAATGAGGAGATAATACGAGCATTAAGAATGTGATGGAATCCTCCTGTGTTGTAAGAAATGAAGAGCAGATTGGCTTTAGAAAAACATGGAAAGTTCTTATAAGGCAGAGCGAAATGAGCAGAACCAAGAGAACGTTGTATACACATGTCCAGAGAAAGAACTGATATATGGAAGTACATACTTCATGGTCGCACATATATAGCGATATCAAATGTTGGCCTTCTCTAATTCGGGGTTGGGAGGGAGGGACACAACTTGGAACTCAAAAATTTAAAAAAATTTTTTTTAATTTTTTTAAAAAGAAGAGGAATTCCTCTTCTTTTAGGAAATAGGAAATGAGGAACAAGTACATTTCAGGTTTTAGGAATAGCAAAAGCAAATGCAAGGAGGGAAAAAAGGATCAAAGAAAATTAGGCACTATCTTATAGTATTTGGCTCCAATGTAGGGGGACAGAATGAAATAAGGCAGAAGGAGGGTGGAACCATATTGTGGTTCCATAAACATCAGGCTAACAAGTTTGTATTTTATCTTACTGACAATAGGGAAATACTAAAGTTAAAAATAAAAAATAAGAGTAACAAGACCAGAGGAAACAAAAGAATGCTTACAAAGTGACTAGGTTCCATAGTACCGTTAATCATACCACACTAAACTTCAGCTACATTTATGGGTTAAACAACTTTTGTGGCCTAGCCTGAGAAGGGAACTGTCATCTATAATACTGTCAACAATTAAATGTTTGGAACACAAACCACTTGTAAATTGAATAGTGCTTGTTTATGAAATTGGACCTTTATAAAGCACACACACTGGGAAGTTATTGTTTTTATTTCCAAAATAAAAGGACTTCAATTGCATCACAGTTTACTGAAGTATCCCTTCAAATTAATGTTTCCCTAGATACAGGGGTGAGGGATCTGCAGCCTTGAGGCCCCATGTGGCCTAGGTCCTTGGGTGTGGCCTTTTGACTCAGTCCAAATTTTACAAAACAAATCCTTTTATTAAGTTTGGATGAAGCCAAAGGGCCACACTCGAAAACCTAGAGGGCTACATGTGGCCATGAGGCCACAGGTTCCCCAACCCTATGACACATTTCTAGTATGATTTGATCATTCTCTCCCCACCCCCCCCAAAAAAAAATCTGATTTAACACAACTTTCCAGAAACAGATCTACCTTGAAAATGAAACATAACTGCATAAGATGTAAAAGAGTTTATTCATGCTGAATCCTTAAGTAGAGGCTGAAATGACTCTTTTGAAATATTATTGCAAGTAGCTAAAAAGAGAATTTGGATAGACTGGTTGTTTGGAATAACTAAAAAACAAATGGGAAAGGAGTCATGGATTCTTACAGTTAGGAGGGAACTGAGAGTCAATCTAAAAGTCCCATGGCTGAATTTGAATGAGGAAGATGCTACTTAATCATTGTCAAACAGGAAAAGCTCCATATTCTGCTTGAATCTCTCAGTGGATTCCAGCTACTTCTGCCTAGAACCCATTCTGTGGACTTAAGAGTTAAAAATATTTTCTTCTTTATCTAACAGCACCATCGGGATATCTCCAGAGCTTCCATCTCCACTTGGCTGCACTCAAGCCAACATCTCCACTCCTTCCCCACACAATAATGGGACTCTGACCCAGGAGCCACCCTGAGCTTTGGCCTCATCTCACTCAGTTTCAGGCCTTTATCCCACTTCCAGGTCATCTCTAGCCAGGTCACTTTCCAGACCTCCAGTTCCTTTTTATGCATCATCCTCCCTCTTCAGATTATAAACTCTTTCAAAGCAGGTACTATTTTGTTTGGGGCAGCTAGGTGGCATTGAGCTAGGATTTAAGAAGACTCATCTGCCTGAGATCAAATATGGCCTCAGACACTTGCTAGCTGTGTGACCCTGAGCAAGTCACTTAACTCTGTCTCAGTTTCCTCATTTGTAAAATGAGCTAGAGAAGAAAATGGCAAACCACTCCAGCACCTTTACTAAGAAAACCCCAAATTGGGTCACAAAGAGTCAGACACAACTTAAAAACTATCTTGCTTGTATTCCTGTTGCTTAGCACAGTGGCTGCCCATGGTAAACATTTAATAAATGCTTTATCTATCTACCTATCTGGGAACCATAGGTTTTTAGGGGTGCTCAAGGCCCCATACACCAACACGCCAGGTCCTGCTGAAAGAATTTGACCCAAGCCTTCTCAGTCAAGGAAAAAGACAAAGTTGATTAGAGATTCACCATAATGAGATGTCTTAGGAAATCCCACCCTTTGTGATGCTTGTTTTCACAAGTGGGCCAGACTCAATCTCAGCTAGATTGAATCTGAGCACCTTCATGGAGGCAAGATGGAGATTATATACAGAAAGATTATGGGAGGGGTTGAGGGGTGGTCTGGAGTGACTAGAGGAGGGGTTTAGGGAGGGTCTGGAGGAGAAGTCTAAAGAGGAGCTTGATGGGACTGGGATGAGGTCAGACTCCAGGGTGGGAAGTAGCTGAAGGCATAGATATTGATAGTATCAAGAGTGGGAAGTAGCTGGACAATAAAGGGCAAGGCTAGCTAGAGATTTGGGCCTAATGATAATGTAAGGTTATAGCCTCAGGCCAAGGCCTGATCAAGTGGGAAGATTCAAGGAGACTTCAAGGGGATTCCCAGAGACTGCACTCCAAATTCAAGGGGGTTCCCAAAGACTGTACCCTCATCATTCTGCCCTCAAACAAATAGGACCCAAATTCTTTTGAGGTTCAAGGGGTTCCCACAGTCTAAACCCCATCATATCTACTTATCCATCTATCCATCCATTTAGAACTCTGGGGAGTACCTGTTTCATTGCCTATTAGAAAGGCTGCTAGGTCAATATTATTGGGAAATGCTGGTCTTTGGCAGCTTTTTGGGTAAAATACTTGAGGGGGCCCCTAGACAATTGTGTTTGTATTATAACTCACCTTCAGTCCTAAGGAATAAAAAACAGAGTGTGCAAGAAGCATGATGCTGTTTTATTTAAGAAAGCATAATATAAGAAATGTCCTAGGGACCAAGTAACTTCTGGCAGAAACTTTGAAATAAGTTGATTTGACTTATTTTTTAAGCCCAGGAACCTGCATTTCATGACTCCCATAGGCTTAATCCTATATGACTTGTTGACTTCCTTCTAAAGCAGCAGGTAATCAACAAGCATTTATTGTGCACTTAATATATGTCAAGCATTAAGCTAAGCACTGGGGATGCAAAGAAAGGCAAAAAGAAGGCGCCTACCCACAAGGAGCTCACATTCTTACAAGGAAGACAACATTCAAATAACTATGTACATATAAGATATATACAATGTAAATAAAAGTTAATCTCAGAGGAAAGGTTCAAGGGGGAATGGGCTGGGGAAATGCTCCAGCAAGGGGCCAGATTCAAGCGTAGTCTGGAAGGAACCCAGGAGACAGAGGGGGAAGGGAGAGCATTCCAGGCGTGAGAAATATCTCTGCTGAGACATGGAGGTGAGAGATGGAGTACTGTGTGCAAGGAACAGCCTAGAAAGCCAGTTTTTGTAGGATCCTAGAGTGAAATGTAAGAAGCCTGGGAAGGTAGGAAGAGGCCAAGTTCTGAAATTCCTTTTTCAACTGCTAACAATATAAAAAGAAAGAGTTATGGGACCTGGATCCAAATCTTAGATCTGCTACTTTTAGGTAGATTCTCAAATCTATATATCCGGCCTTATTCTGCCTTCATCTGACCATTGCCTCCCTTAATCTACTCTCCTTATCACCCCTCCCCTTTTTTCTTAAACCTTTCCCTACCTGCAATTACTCTTTTGCCCCATGTAGCTTCATTTATGATTTCTTGAGAAACCACTGGAAAACCAGAATTTGATAAAACTCACTGAGATTCGAATGGTGCTACTAGACCATATCTTAAAACCAAATCATTCCCACTCTCACTGATTGGTCGCACCCCAAGTCTCACTTGCTCATTGGCTGGGTTTTGCTCCCCCTCCAAGTGAGGGTTAATCACACTTAATTGTTTCTGTTTTGTCCAGAAATCCTGAGGGTCTTCCTCTCCCAGATTAGGTAATAGAGGCCATTTTTTGCTTCATTTCTTACCTAGCCTTCATCACTAAATGAGCATTGCCCCAGACAAACGGAGACCAGGGAAAGACATTAGATTACAAAAGGCCAAGGTCTGTCATCCAGGGCCGTCTCCAGTCATGCTGATCTATATCTTGCCACTGGATCGAGATGGCTCAGGAAGAGACAATGAGGCTGGTGACTGTGCACAGCTCTGCCTCACTTAAATCCAATTCACTTGCAAGTCAAGACATCACCTTTCTTCATTGGTTTTTAAGAAGAAAGGACAAACAACAATAAGATGAATTTTTATACCTCTGTGTGTGTATACGTATATATATATGTTCTTTTTTCTTTTTGATCTCCCTCCTAAGATTCAAACCCACATTTTCAACATCCTCCTGGACATCTCCACCTGGATGTACCATTGGAATCTCCTTTGTGAGATGTCCGAAAGAGGACTCATCAAGCTTTTCTCTAAACCAACCACTTCTCCAGATTTTCCTTTTTCAATTCACCATTCTTCCAGCTCCCAAATGTGCAACTGTGAGGTCATCTTTGACTCCTCTGCCCCACTCATTCCCACATCCAATAAACTAACACAGTATGCTTCACATCTATCCTCTTCTTTCTATTCACAACCCTTTCAGGTCCTCATCTAATATAATAGCTTCCTAACAGGTCTTCCTGTTGCCATATCTTTACTACCTCATCTACATAGTAAAAAGATTACTCTAAAAGTGTTGGCAGATCTGTTCTAGTTTTCATGTATTTACTATCTTCTTTCTAGCCTTATTTGCAAAAGGTCCTGGGATGAGATGGCTTAGTGTTTTATACTAGGTTTTCTTGCCAAGACTAATTTTCCCTTCTACTTTTTATATTTGTTTTTGTGAGGCAATACTGCTCAAATCTTCCAATCTCCTTTATTTGCAAATGAATTCAAATGCCAAACTTGATGTATGTCTCTCTCTGAATAGCAAGAAGATCAAATGTGTTCTAGATTTCTGGCCTCTTTGGCTCCTCATGGTAGCAAATGCTTAATACTGGCAAAATATCTAGAGAAAATAGTGATAGAGTCAAATATCTTTTCCTTTATCCATTTCTGATTTTCTTTAATAGATAGGAATGGAATTATCAAATGTGCCTCAGATACTAAAGTTATTCTTTCTTTAATTTGATGTTGATTTTGACCTTTGCTCTAATTAGTCCATGGTTTGATTGTACACAGAAAGTTGATCTGGAAATAACTTTCACATCAGTAATCAATCATTTCCCATCTGTTAAGGTTTAGTCTCTTAGTGAAGACAGTGCTCTTGATAAGTGGGCACGAATCTTCTAAATAGTCTACAAACCTTTGGATCAGTTGTTACTCCTGAACCATATTTTCCAACATATGTTTTACCCTTTCCCACCTTCACACTAAAATCATGGCTTAGTTTAGAGCTGGGGTTCTCACGTTTTCATGTATCAGACTCCTTCGACAATCTGTAGAAGCCCATAGACCTCTTCCCAGAATAGTTTTTTTTTTTTTTAAATACATAAGATTACAAGGGAAAGTGATTATACTGGTTATCAAAATGCTTTAAAATATCATGCATCCAAGGTGAATAGTATCTTGTCACATTCTTCATAGATTTTCTCTTTCTCTTCATCCTCTATAACATCCTACCATTTATCTCCAACTTCCTTATATCTCTCCTTTTTAAAAGCACTTTTAATTTTTATTTATATTTATTTTTATTTATTACATATTTTTCTTTATTTTTTATTTATAGCAAAACTGTCAACATTGACATGGTTCAATTCCTCAAGTAGGAATTTGCCACCTCACTGGCCATGAGTGAAGGATCTCACATTAAAACCACCAATTTAATGAATATTTATATAGAATCTAAAATCAAAGTGATGCTATCACCTTCTGGCCCCTTTTCTATCACTTTGCCGTCATTGCAAATGGAGTGTAGAAGGAAAGTGATTACATAGAACTGAAATCCATTTTGTAATTTTCATTGTTTCATGGGTTTCTATGGCCAAAAAATTCATCATCTACTAGCCAACACGCCAGTGAGAAGCCTCTGCATACTTAGTTGGTCTGATCCTCAGACATTAGATATAGTCTAGCACCCTTTTAGCTTGGTAGAAGTCTATGCTCTCTGGTCATAACCTTCAAGAACCCAGGGTCACCCCCAACTCCTTATGAGGCAATAACATGATGCTCCAAATATATACTGTATTTGTCACCTCAAATGTGCCTTGAACAAATAAGTGTGGTCTAAAATTAGTAATATTGTTTGGTGTATATTTAAGCTCTAGTAGCTTAAAATTGCATTAAGATTTTTAGAATATCCTCTGTGTGTGTTTGTATATGCATATATATACATATATATGCATACATATATACACACATATACATATATATTATTTTCGGAGATCTCATTTTAGGAAGCGTAGCCTATATTTGAATCAATATTGAACTTACTGGCTGATAGGTTGATTTGTGTTGGGTTCCACTGTAGTGGGATAGTACCCACAGGCATTGACAGACTCCATCTCACAAATAGAGAGAATATGACTATTTACAATAGAATTTCCAACACAGTCACTGGTCTTCCAAGAACATATCAGGACACATGACAATCACATCATCAGACTCCTAGACAGGCTGAATCACTTCAGCCCAGATGGAATTTTCCAGGAGGTTCAGCAGTATAATTTTAGATTGATACGTGGTCCCTTGAGGAGTGGACAAGAAGATAGATCAATAGTTCTCTTTACACTGTATGTGACATACAGATGCCTCAGCTATTCCCAGTATCTGCTACTGCTCCAAGTTATGCCTCAGATTCACCTTTGTTAAGAAAGTGGGACACTTTTACTTGCTGAGGTCAAGCTGGTTTATTAGTTGCAGCTGTCTTCCAACATGCCAGAGCTATAGCCATTCCGACAACTGTGTTTCATCATGTCATTATATTCACTTCTTTGCTCCTCTTATGTGTAGATACTCACTTCAGGAAACCATGTGACAATTCCTCAGGTCCTGGATCACCATAGTAGCCTTTTCTGACCTTTGGTCTATTTTTCTCCCTTCTGTCCTCCTGCTTACTGTACTACCTTTCCCCAATAGGACACTACCAGATCAGTCTTGCTAGACCACCATTTTCCTTAGGTCACCAGTTGTAGAGATGGAGGATCTGGATTCAAATCCAAGTCTCTGAGAAATAGATAGATAGTTAGATAGATAGATAGATAGATAGACAGACAGACAGACAGACAGACAGACAGATAGATAGATAGATGTGTGCACATACATGTGTGTGTGCGTGTGTGCATTTTAATATTATATATATGCATACACACATACATACCTACCTACATAAACATATATGTATGTAGGTATTTATATATGTGTGTTTATGTGTATATATGTATATATGTATGTATATATATGCGTGTGTGTGTGTGTGTGTGTGTGTGTGTGTGTGTGTGACCTTGAGCAGGTCACTGGATTTCACTGGGCCCAAGTTTTCTCATCTGCAAAGGGTGGAAGTTGGATAAGACTGAGATCCCTTCCTGTTCTAAATCTTTGATCTGTTGAGTCTGTAAAGTGAAGTTAGTCTGGATGATATCTGAGGCCCCTTCTAGATTAACTCCGATGATCCTTTGGACCCTGCTGTCTTTATTTTGATATTAATCTTGGCTGTCAACTCTCCCCAAGAAAATACCCCTTATTAATTAGGGGACCAACAAAACATTCCAATTTTCTCCTTAGTTTACTCTTTTTAAATATATGAGTGAGAGTATTCCAGCCACGTAAAGATACTGATACTATCCCCAACCTTGTCTAGCACCAAGCTTGCATGGCTCCCTTAGCCTAGGACCACAACTATATACTGCCTCCCAGAAATCTCTAATGGTTTCATATATTATTTTTATCTTATCTTCTTAATGAGACTGAAAGCTTCTAAGAGTCAGGGCTCAAGTCTTCTACTTAGTTTTTCATTTGCTACAACTAACATAATACTAGGGGTAAGGTAGGCTGGTGAAATAAAGCCTTTACATTAGGGAACAGATTTTTAGGGAATCTCAGAGTCAAAAGAAGCCTCAGAGGTGATCTGGTCTAACCCCTTTCGTGAAGCAAAAGTCAGCTCTATGACATCCCTGACAAGTGTGGCTTTGGGTGGAATGGGGGTTGGCACAGACCACAAAAGGTTCCCAGGGCCTTATACAAACATAATGCTTGATAACCTTCTTCTAGCTCCTTACTCCTCCTTCTGCCATTCTTCATCCCTTGTCCCCAACTCCTATTGCACTGCTTGGATCCCCCACTCCAAGATAACTAGAGCTGTCAAGTCCAATTAACAAGCGTTTATTGTTTTCTGTGTCCTAGGCACTGTGCTAAGCTCTGAAGATATATAGAAAGGCAAAAGACATTACTAGCTCTCAAGGAGCTCAGTCTAATGGGGGAGAAAACATATAAACTATTTACGAACAAAGGCAGCTAGGTGGCAGTGGATAGAGTGCCAGGCCTAAAGTCAGGAAGATTCTTCCGGAGTTCAAACTGGCCTCAAACACTTCCTGGCTGTGTGACCCTGGGCAAGTCATTTAACCCTGCTTGCCTCAGTTTCCTCATCTGTAAAATGAGCTGGAGAAGGAAATGGCAACCACTCCGGTAACTTCATCAAGAAAACCCCAAATGGGGTCATGAAAAATCAGATTGAAAATTACTGAACAACAACATGTATGAACAAGATGCATACAAGATAAATGCAAGATAATCAACAAAGAAAGGCACAAGCATTAAGGGGGATTGGGAAAGACTTCTTACAGAAGAAAGGATTTTAGCTAGGACTTAAAGGAAGCCATGGAAATCAAGAGGCAGAGATGAAGAGGGAAAGAACTTCCATTTGGCATCAGAAACAGAGAAGGGAAAAGTTTCTCCAGTTCCAAGTTCAAAAGTGCCAAGTTAGAATTCTGAACACACCTCTCCTCATAGAAGTACATTTGTAGACTCTCTACTACTAGTCATATTTGTATTCTCAGCCTCTAGTACAGTATCAGGCACTTTTAAAATGCTTAATGAGTGCTTATGGATTGATTGATTGCCCTAGAACAGCTATTATTTTCTGCATCTATTATTTGAAAAGTACAGTTAGGACCATGTTGTATCCTATGTGACTCCTATCTGTTCCACTGGATTGAGGTGAGATCCCTGAACCTTTTACACTTAAGCCTTTTGAACTTTTGCAAATTTCTCCTACTCCAATGTCAGGCTCTCTGGGTACACTGTGCTGAGCCTTTATTTTGTTCTCCCATTGTTCTGGCAGACATCCATTCATTCCATATCAACCCTTCTGGAATGAAGAGCTTGGTATCCATGCCAGCATGAGCTTTTAGCTCTAAACCAAGCAGGGCAGCTGCTTGCCAAACGTGGAGGTGACGTTTGATTCTAGCTATTAATGAGGAGCTGAGACACTGGTAAGTGAATGACAGAGTAGAAAGGAATGACTTTTTATTTCCAGGGTTACAGTCTTAATGTCTCTAAGAGGACCTAGAGTCTGACACTAGCATGTGGGAATACTAAAAATTTTCCTGTTTTATTCTTGTATTACTAATGTTGAAAAGAGTAGGAAATATGGCATATTTTTCTAAACTGTCCCATCTCACTTAACTCCTCCCAGTTAGAAAGCAAAAAATATTTATTTTTAAAATTCTCCTTCAAAATTTAATAGTATCAGAAAATCTGGTATCACCTCAGTTTCTTCATCTGTGAAATGAAGGGAGTCAACCAAATAAAAGCTACGGTTACTTCCTGCTCTGTGATAACATTACAGCCCATGGCATACATGATAGAGAGAGAAGGAGAAAAAAGAAACAGAAAAGATAATGGAGGAAGAGTTTTGACAGTCCCCCTTAACCTTTCCCCTTCTGAATGTTCTCCCATTAGTTTACTGAACAGACCCTCAGGGATTTGAAGTTAAAGTTAGAATATATCTAAATTGTCTTCTCCAAGTGTTGTTACTGTTCAGTTGTTCGGTCACATCCAATTCTTTACGACCCTGTGGACCAATTGTCCATGAGGTTTTCTTGGCTAAGATACTGAAGTGGTTTGCTATTTCCTTCTCCAGTTTTTTAGGGAGGGGTTAAGAGATTTGCCTGGGGTCACAGAGCTAGTAAGAGTCTGAGGTCACATGTGAACTCTGGTCTTTCTGGTCTCCAAGTGTATATTGTATTTATGTCAAAAATGAATAAGTCTCATATATGAGTATATGTCTGTGTATTCATAACATCACCGGAGGGTTGTCATAGCAATTCAAGGAAACAATCAACCAAACAAGGAAGGGTTATGATCTCTGCTATCTTAGAGAATGCCTACAAGAGGTCAAATTGTGGAACTTCCAAAGTACTAAAACGTCTACACATATTTGCGTATTGGTATAAATATTAAATTGAATGCAACGAATATCTTTTGCATTATGTGCAAGAAATGAGATATTAAGATGGTCCTGCCTTCAGGATTATGATTTAACAGAGAAGAACACAGAAATAAGTGTGATAAAATGAGACAGGGACAAAGGAGAGATCTAGGCGAAAATAGTTATAAAAATAAAAGTAGAGAATAATCACTTTCAGTCCAGAGAGACCAGATAATTCTTTTTTTTTTCCTTTTTTTCTTTTTTCTTTAATATATTTAGTTTTCAGCATTGATTTTCACAAGAGTTTGAATTATAAATTTTCTCCCCATTTCTACCCTCCCCCCACTCCAAGATGGCGTATATTCTGTTTGCCCTCTTCCCCAGTTAGCCCTCCCTTCTGTCACCCCCTCCCCTCCCATCCCCTTTTCCCTTCCTTTCTTGTAAGGCAAGATAAATTTCTACGCCCCATTGCCTGCGTATCATATTTTCTAGTTGCATGCAAACACTTCTTTCTTTTTTTTTGTTTTTGAACATCTGTTTTTAAAACTTTGAGTTCCAAATTCTCTCCCCTCTTCCCTTCCTACCCACCCTCCCTAAGAAGTCAAGCAATTCAACATAGGTCACATGCATATCATTATGTATAACCCTTCCACAGTACTCATATTGTGAAAGACTAACTATATTTTGCGCCTTCCTAACATATCCCCCTTTATTGAATTTTCTCCCTTGACCCTGTCCCCTTTCAAAGTGTTTGTTTTTGATTACCTCCACCCCCATC
>CM053623.1:266778428-266808428 GCA_028646595.1 Phalanger gymnotis | reverse complement strand
ACTCCTGTTTCTACTGAAGGAAGCTTAGTCTGGCAGATCTCTTGAGTTCTGGGTTCTGAGCTACAGTGGTCTAAAGCTTATTGGGTATCCACACTAAGTCTTGCACCAGCATAGGGGTTAGGAGAACCAGGGTGCCTAAAGAGGGTCAAACCAACTAACCAAATTCTCCTATTAAGAAATCATTTGCGACAAAGCGATTGTATTTACCAATCTAAGAATATAGTAGATAAAATGGATTGAAAAAGGTGTTGAAACCCAAATGGAAGCGCTTTCAGCTGTTCCTCAGTGACACTAAGGGCAAGAATCTCTCTTCTTCTTCTTCTTCTTCTTCTTCTTCTTCTTCTTCTTCTTCTTCTTCTTCTTCTTCTTTCTCTCTCTCTCTCTCTCTCTCTCTCTCTCTCTCTCTCTCTCTCTCTTTCTCTCTCTCTCTCTCTCTCTTTCTCTCTCTCTCTCTCGGCTTCTTTGAAAAGTTATGCTACCAAGGAAACAAAGTATAATTAGATATTTGTTTTCCTTGTGAAATGCCAATAAACCTCTGACTTGTTTTTTTCCAGGAAGCAAACATCAATACAATTTTCAAGATTTGTGGCATCACAGATGAGCTTTCATGTCATTATGGAGTTTAATTTTCATCACATTTATATAACCTGTAGGTGGGTGCTTAGAGAATGGAATCTAATCAAGTCCAAGCCAGGAGTTGTATATCCACATGGATAGAATTTCCTGGTCACTGGTCTTGTGCCTTAACCCTGTTGGACATCTTACAAATGTATACTTTTGGTCACAGGAATATTGATAATGGAGTGTGGATAGATCAGCAACTCATCACCTCTACTGGAAAAAAAACACTCAAATATCCATTTACATCTATGAAGCCCTTTACAATTTACAAAGGGCTTCCATCCCAACAATCCTTCCACCAGAAGTATTATTTTCCCCATAAAATATGGAAATGGAAACTCAGAGAGGTTGTCACTTGCTTATAGTCACATATCTAAGAAATATAGGAGCAAGGATTTCAACCCAGGTCTCCAGCTGCCAATTTTGGAACTAGCTCAATCAATCAATAGACACTTTTGAAATGCCTATATGGATTAGGTGCTGGAAATACAAAAACAAAGCAAAATAAAATAATCCCTACTCTCAAGAAGATAACATGTACAAATATAAATGTATGTAGAATAAAATATTCAGAATAAAAACAAAACATATCTCCCCTTTGCAGAAAGCTTATCCTCTCATAACTTTTATAATTTTTTTGATATATGATGAATGACATAAACCAGCTCCAATGACTTCCAGGCAAACAGAAATAAGAAGATATCACTCAATGAGTGTGAACAATCAGCAAATCCTCAACGAAGGCTACAAATACCAAATGAATATCACAATCGTAAGTTCACCAAAGACCTGAATGGACTCCAGTTGCCTTGCTGGGCACCTTCTGTAAGTAAAATAAATAAGTAGTGATTTATTGATCCAAATTATCCCATGGGCTAAGCTACTACATGGTAGTAGACACCTTTGGATTCTGTGTAAGCTTCATCAGCCTTACATGGGCTAAGCTACTACATGGTAGTAGACACCTTTGGATTCTGTGTAAGCTTCATCAGCCTTATCTATAAGGAAAGTAGTTTTGCACATATAAAAACCATCAGCAGCATATACATAACCTCTGCTGATATTTATTTTAAATGTTTAAATATTAAGTTTCATGAAGAGTCAATTCTAAGATTTGGGAATTTAGTTGGATGTGAGTAAGTACATACTTTTTTAGAATTAATGGCTTTTCAACATGTATATGTACTTTCCCTTGGCCAAACAAATATTCGGAGAGGCCAGTTTTGCCCTGAATAACTTGGATCTGCTAGGAATGGGAGCCACAGATGAGGTATTTGAGTAGGATGGCTAAAAGTGCTCCAAAAAAATCCAAGTGAGGTAGATTTCATGGAATGGTATGAAAGGTCATTGAATACTCAACTGATGGCTGGTCAGAAGCAAAAGCACATGTCCCTGTAACCTACGGCAGCAGGTCAGAAAAAGGGACCATAGCTTCCTATGTGAGGATGAAAATCAAAATAAAAAAATAGCCTCTCAGGGTTAGAATCTCTTTCTTAATTTATTTTTTCAGTTAACATGCATTTATTTTCTCTCTCCCTCCCACCTTGTGTCCCCCTCCTACCTCATTAAACAAAATGAGAAAGTAAATTCTAGTACAAATGTCAAGCAAAGCAAGATCTCACATTTGCCATGTCCAAGTTGATTAATACTTTGAAACCCCTTTTGGGATTTTCTTGGCAAAGATATTGGAGTAGTTTGCTATTTCCTTTGCTAGCTAATTTTACAGATGGGGAAACTGAGGCAAACAGTGTTAAGCGATTTGCCCAGGGTCATACAGCTAGGAAGTGTATGATGCTAGATTTGAACTCATGAAGATGAGTCCTCCTGACTCTGGGCCCAGCACTCTGTCCACTATGTCACCTAGCCCTAAGTGTTTAATAAAAATCCTTGTTAATTAATATCTATGAAGTCAAACTTGCCTGCCCAAATTAATATATCTACTTTACCCTGTTTATTACCCACATGCTGCATATTATTAGTACATAGATATCTACGACTGTGAACTTAATTGCTGCATCCTTTCTTGGATTTTGTCCCCTGTGAATATTTGTGCATCTTTACTACTATTCATCTTCCTACATCATTGGTTCTTAAAGTGTTGTCCCACAGGTCCCCAGGACCTTTCTGGCAGTCCACAATGTCAAAACTCTTCAAAATAATACTAAGGTTTTATTTGCCCTTTTCACCCTCATCTTCTCATGCTTGTACAGTGTTTTTCAGAGACTACATGACCTGTGAGTTAAAGATTTGGCTACAAACATGAAGACTGAGTTAATATCTAGTCTGCAGAACTATATACCTGCCTTACAAATTGATGAATCTACAGACAGGACTGGACGTGATGTTTTGTTTGATATCAGGACCATCCAATCATCGAAGATCTTCTTTTATGTGAATGCTTGGCAACAAACACAAGTGCTGCTGAACTATTCAGAGTGTTGAATAACTTTTTTTTGAATTTCACCATTTGTCCTGGAACAACTGTGTTGACATTTTCACCAATGGTGGTGGCTAAAATTAGCATGAGTCAAGGCAGGGGCACCAATTGTACTTGTAATCATTGTAATCTTCACCAACACATACATACACACACGCACACACACATACCACTAGTTTCACTCAGGAATGTCTTGATGGAACAATAAAAATTAATAATTTTATTAAATCTTGACCCTCAATATGTGTATTTTTAATAATCTGTAGGACAAAATAGGGAGTATACACAATACATTTCTGCTTTATACCAAAGTATGATGGTAGCTTAAAGAAAAGCACTTATGTAATAGTTTGTCTTGTGAGCTGAACTAGCCACTTTTTTCATAGAATATCGTTTTTATTGGAAAGAATCATAGACAAACTATGGTTATTCTGACTTTAGTGTCTGACAAATATTTTCTCAAAATGAAGTAAACTTGTCACTTCAAGGATAACAACCAGCAGTATTTGTTGACAATGATAAAATTCAAGTTTTCAAGTGAAAATTAGAATTTTGGAAAACTTGCATCTGTTGCTGTGAGCTTAACAGCTTTACAATACTTAAAGACTTTTGATGATATCAGTGTTGATATTAATGAATGTGATTTTTTAATATGGTATAATGAAATATGTCTGGTTTTGGAAGACATGTCTAACTCAGTCAATCAATATTTTCCAATGACCAATGCATGATAAAATGCATGGATGAAAGATCCATTCAAAGTACAAGACAGACCAATGGATTTTAATGTAACAGAATATGCAAAGTTCATTGATCTGGTTTCAGATTCTATACTGCAATTAACCTTTAAAAAAACTACCATTTTTCAAGGTGTGGCATAGTATTAAAGAAGAATATCCATAATTATCTAAAAAGGCTATGAAAATACTCCTCCCTTTTCCAACTACATATGTGTGTGAAGCCAGATTTTCTTCATATACTTTGACCAAAACATATCACAACAGACTGAAAGCAGAAGCAGATAGGAGTTGTCTTCTACTAAGCCAGACATTTGAGATATTTGCAAAAGTATATAAAACAATGCCACTCTTCTCACTACTTTTTCTTTTGGAAAATATAGTTATTTTTCATTAAAATTATATTTATGTTAAGATGTAATGGGTTTGTTATTATAAATGAATGAATAAATACTTATTTTAAATTTTATCAATTTTAATATCTAATATGGTAAATGTCTATTGATATAGACATAACCCACATAAACAAAAGCTTTTTGAAGTTCTCAATTTTTTCAAGCGTACAAAGAGGTCTTAAAACCAAATAGTTTGAAAGCTGCTCTCCTACATCATAGCTTCTGTCTATGGTGATATGGTAAGGGTATTTAGTCAACTTTCTCCCTCTACCTTCCTTCTCTGTTAAAAAACCCTTTTGATTAGATTCCCAAAACTCCAAGAAAATATTTCCTTTTGAGCCCTTTGTACGTGTACTCCATTCCTGCCCAGGTGCCTGTCCTTCTTTCATGTTAAACCACGAACTAGAAATCCAAATCTTATCTCAGCCACTACCATAACCAGCTGTCCACTTCTCAGCCCTGCCTTTGTCTTCTGACTCCCTTACCCTCAATCAGCAGCGGTCTTGAAAATAGCCCATACACCCCTAAGATTTTCAGTTTCCTATCTAAGACTTCATAAACTTCAGCAATGCTTTCTATATTTCTTCTGCCAGGATCATTTATGCCCATATAACTCACCAGAATTGGGCTGTACCTCATACCTGGAATGTTTTCACTCCTCTTCTCTGTTGGTTTCTCTGGCTTACCTTAAGTGCCAACCAAAATCCTTTCTTCTACAAGAAGCATCTCCTAACCCCTTTTAATTCTAATGCCTTCTTTCTTTTAAGTCCATCCCTCATTTATTCTGTACATAGCTGTTTTGTACATATTTGTTTACTTCCTCCTCCCAATTAGATTGTAAGCTTGAGGGCAGAGACTGTCTTTTGCCTTTTTTTTTTTTTTTGTATCTCCAGCTCTTAGCACAGTGCCTGGTACATAGTAGCTATTTAATGTTTATTGACTGACAATTTGACAAGTCTTGGGAGGTTCTCTGCCCAGTCCCAAGGAAATAGTAGACCTCTTCATTGTTATCCAATGAATAGAAAAATGTCTTAGTACCACTCAGCATGGAGTCAACAATTCCTCACCTGTTCTCACTATTCCTCATCTGTTCTTTCTCGAACTCTCTCTAGATGATCCCTTCTCTGACATCACCTCTAGATCCACATCAGTATTCCCTGGAGGACAAGGAACTGCTTCCTCCTCTTTATGAAGTGCCGCATATCACTTTCTTCCATCCATGTGCTCTGTGACCCTTCTTCCCTTCCCATCTCCTCTATATCATATTCTTCTACCCTCCAACCTTTTCTCTTCCCTCTGCCTCTTCAGACATCTTTTCTTCTTTGTTTCTTCATTGGAATCCTTCGTCTGTTTTTTTTGTTAGGAATGTTAACTTGATTGTCCCTAATGTTCTAGATGGTGGAGAGGCACTTTTTTCACTTTCTTCACCTAATTTCAGGGAGGGAGACAACTTTGCATTTTGAACATAATTAAGAATCACTTGGTTGAGACAGAAATAGAAATGGAGGTCATTGCATAATTCTTCCAGTTTCCATACTTGAAATGAGTGCTACATTTTGGAGTCAAAAGATGCAATTTTGAATCCTAACTCTGTCACTTGCTACCTGGGTAACATTAGGCAAGTTAACAGCCTCATTTTCCTCATCCAGAAAATGAGGAAGGGTTGCACTAGATAACATAAGGTCCCTTTAAATTCTACATCTATGTTCCTGTGATGCTATGAGAAATAAGATCCTGAGCCTCTTACCATCCTTGGAAATGGGAAACCAGCACAACAAAAAACAAGGCAGGTGAAAAGAAAGCACCCCAAGCAATAGCAACGAGCATGGTACAAACTGTGGAATGGGGCACTTGGAGCAATGTGTTGACCTCCAAACCCATTAAGGGGATCTTCAATAATTAGGACCATCTTGATTTTGGGGGGAGTTTTTTGTGCTAGTGTAGGGAGCACACCTGCCTTCAAAATACCTTTATGTTGGGCAGCTGGTACAAGTGATGCCTGTATACATTCCTATTCCACCCAAATGGCAAGCAGCTGCTTTAAGACCAATGGCAGTAGGTACTAGTGCTGGCTACTAGTTCCCATGAATGAAAGTCTCCTTCTCCAGAATCAGGCCATCTGTTGTTGTCCCCCAAGACTAGAGGAAAAGAGGAAAACTAAGCAGTGCTTACCACAGGAATGAAATATCCCTAAATGTGAAAGAGAAGACCTAAGCCATTATATTGGAATGATTACATTATTCATATACTCAAAATGTCACATATAGATAAAATAAATGTCATATAGCAAATTCACTTCCAATAATTATCTCTTTTTTAAAAAGTCTTAAGTAGAAGCTTTTCAGAAAGCAAATTGAGGAAAATGTGAATATATGATTTAGTGGGGTTTCTTTTCATTTTTATTGACCACTATTTTATTAAAACTATGATAAAAACAGTCTCGAAAGAGTACATATTTTGTCTTTGGGTATACAAGGAGTACATTGAGCAGACATCGCTTATTTATTTAGCAGATATTCTTTTGCTCCAGTTCTAGAGCAGGTGGAATATTCAGTTATAAAAGGTGGGGGGAGGGTGGAAATGCTGTTACAATAATAAAAATTCTAGTTCCACATGGAAAGACTTACGTGTACTGATTCTGACTGAAGTAAGCAGAGCCAAGGAAGTAATACACAAAATGACTACAACATTATAAATGAAAAGAACAACCACAAGACAGTCAAAAGTGAGTATTTTTAAAATTACATAAAATAAGCTTGATCCCAAAGAAGAGATATGAGAAGAGGCCTTCCCCTGCTCCTTCACAGAGGCGGGAGCCCACAGATGTGGGATGTTGGATATAATATCAGCTTTTTTTTCAATATATTAATCAACTTTGCCACTTTTTTTCTTCCTTTTTATTTTTTTAAATTTTTTGTTGTAAAATAGCTGAATGGGAGAAGACAATCTAGGGATATACAGAACAAAAAGAGATCCATAAAATCCATTAAGAAATTCTAACTTCACCTATTGAAAGTTAGGCTGACTCAGTGACCCACTGTTCCAAGACCCGCTTGTCAATTGGTGTGGAGAGGAGGGCATCGACCAGTCTGCAGTTTTCTATTACATGATATTCATCAACCAGTAAGTCTACATGTTTGTCCTTAGAAATTGTCACATACTTGTTACCTTAGGGAGGAACTGAGATGCAATGGCCCATCCGCTTTCACTGACATGGATCTATCAGAATTGTCTTTATCTCATTACCAAAGTTATCAATAAAAGCTCCATCTTGAAGCTGTTGCTGATCCTTAGTGATCAGCCCGTCAATGCATTGCTACCTTGATGTATTTAATAAGCTCCCTTAATTTTCTTTGTCCTGAGTTTTGCCTCTTTTAAGTCAGAATTTTCTTTTTAACACACCCTTTCCTTCTATCCTTTATGAGGGATTGACCTGTGGGGTTGCACTGTCAAGCCTTAAATTGAGCAACACATGGAAGGAATCTGGGATGTAGAGGCAGGAGACTTGGGTTTGAATCCTGAGTCCTACACTTATTAACTCAGGCCAAATTATTTTACTTTTCTAAGTCTCAGTCTCTTCACCTGGAAAATGGAAAATTGAAATAATAATGGAAAATAAAATAAAATTGAAATTGGAAATACTAACCTTAAAGGGTCAATATAAGAAAACCACCTGTAAATCTAAATAACAGCCATTTCTGAGTGTCTCTCCAGTGTTTCTATCTACCTCTGTCTTCCTTCATATTCTTACAGCAATGTTAAGCTAAATCAGATCCACATTGTGTTCTCAACAGATGAAACCAAACAGCATCAAGGAATAACAACTAAATGGAAATAATGACTCAAGCTAAGAATGAATAAGAGGGTCAGCCGAATTGATTTCATCACATAGCAAAGGGCAGCAAAAAGTCATTTAATGGGAGAAATTGTTTATGTTGCCTTGAAAATGTTTTCTCTGAGCATGGGCAAAAGGATAATTGCAACTTATGTCTGGATTTGCGTTGCTGCAGACAAATTGAATGAAGAATTTCACAAGAGTCTCCAATTTAAGAACTGAAAGGGACTTGAGAGGTGATCTTGTAATCCTCTCTATAACACAGAGCCATAGACCTGGAGCTGGAAGAGACCTCACAAGCCATCCAATCCAACCCCCTTGTCTCACCAAACCATACTCCACTAAAATGAGACTGAAGGAGTTAAGCGACTAGCCCAGGGTTACATAGGAAGGATTAGAGGCAGAATTTGAATCCTTGTCTTCTGACTTGAGTCTCTTTCTATGGTACCACATGGTATCCTCAATAAGTAGTCACAGCTTTCACTGAAAGATCTCAAATGAAGGGCAACCTACTACCTCTTAAGTCAGTCTTTTCTCCCACCATGGGGTGCCTCAAAGCCACCTCTGAAGCTGTAGTGTGACTACATCTGGATATGAGCATAGCAGAGCAAGGCTATTAGCCCCTTGGGTTTGATGCTGTCTTGGTGCTATTTCCCTAAGCCCACTCAACTACATGGAAAAAGCTTAGGGCAGAAAAACTGGAGAACGTATAGTTATATTGGGCAAATAACTGGTTGGCTTATAGTTTAGCTTTCAGAGATTAAATTAAGAGGTATATGGAATGTTCACCATGCTCTACACTGAGGCTGCCCACAGAGACTGCCAAACCCATTGGGTGGGGGTCTTCAGTCATCAGGGAAGGGGTTATAAGAAGGGGAGCCACCACATTTTTATAATGACTAGGAAGGTGAATCTGAAGAAGATAAGAAGTCTGAGGACATTAGCTAATGAGTATTTGAGAAACACTGCTCTTTGTTCTAAAGAGGTTGGCACCTGAGGCTGAAGCTTTTGCTTGAGAAGATGAGAAGCTTTATAACCAGGAATATGAGGGAGACAGACAACAGAACCTAACTGGAAGCTTTTGAGCTAGTCAAGGACAAAGTTTTCTGCCTTTTTCTAAAAGCATTTTAAGAAAAAGCCTTTGAGTTTTAAACTAATAGGACATGGCAGCACCTTCCTACCCCCTGACGAAGGAATTAGCCAAGAATTTCAACTGAGCTAGAGACTGTAAGCAATAAGCCATATCCAGAGGAAACGATGCAAATAGCTGAATAGCATTCAGAAAACAGTGTCTAGTAGAGCAAATTAAATCGGGAAGACCCAAATTCAAATTCTCCTTAACACACTTACTAGCTGTATGACCCTGGGAAAGTCAACTAATCTCAATTTCGTCATCTATAAAATAGGGCAATAATAACATCTACCCATAAGAGGTGTTGTGCAGATAAAATGACATATTTGTAATGCATTTAGCAAAAAGCACTCTACAAATACTATCTCTTCTCATTAAGTCCATTTGACCCATGTTTGGTAGAGATTACGCATTGTCATCATCATCATCATGATGGCTAGCATTTATGTAGTGCTTTCATGTTTGCTAAAATGTTACAAAATTGTACCCCATTTGATGCTCACAACAGTGGAAGGTAGCCACTGTTATTATCCTCATTTTATAGATGAGGAAACTCAAGCAAAGAGAAGTTAAATGACTTGCCCAAGGTAACACAGCCAGTAGGTATCTAAGATAGGATTTGAACTCGGTGTTCATAACTCTAAGTCCAGTATTCTCTCCACTTAGCCACCTAGCTACCTCTCTTCCAAGTAAGCAGTGTCCTGTGGAGACCACAAGACCAGCAGGTAGCACACGTGGGAGGAGCAGTTTAATGATATCTCTAGAAGACAGTGTCCCTGCAGTATGAGCTGTGAGTTGCCCAAGCACGCTTATTCCCTATATGTGTAGTCCTATATATGTGTACCCTGGCCACTTGTGGTACTTATTCGTGCATGTGATCCCTATATGTATACCATCAGTGTTGTATTTCTGGGGGTGTTTACGGGGAAAAGGACTTGCTACTTTTCTTACTATTCCAGTTCATGTTCTTGCTTTGAGTTAATTCTGTCCCTTGTTTGACCACTAAAGCTAAACACATCAGCGGTATCTCATAAACTGTGTTTTTAAGGGACGAGAGACCCACGGAGTATCGGTAGCTGTTCCCTGCAGGACACAGCCTAGGAGTTGAGGATATCATGATATCCTGCTGCTTTTGGCCAGCTCTAATAGGGAAGTTTTTTTTTCCCTTACAACTAAGTATAATCTTCCTTTGTGCTCTGTGTTCTACCCATTGTTCCTCTACACTGGAACCATGCCTATGATAGATTCACCATAGAATATCCCTCTGGGAGACCTAGCCCACCCCAACCCCTGACCCCAGCCACAAGTGACCCCAACTAGCTCCCTTTAGAGCCTTCATTTTGTGAAGGAGTCAGGTTGGCCTCCCTTCAGTTCCCTCCTGGCCCTGCTCCTGATTTTGTCTGGACTTCGAAATCATCCTCTCCATCCCCCTTTTCAGTTACCTTTTGTGTATTGTCTTCCCTGTTAGAATATAAGCTTCTTAAGGGCAGATGTGTGTGTGTGTGTGTGTGTGTGTGTGTGTGTGTGTGTGTGTGTGTGTGTCCCAGCTCATAGCACTGGGCCTGACAAATAGTAAGCATTTAATAAAGACTTATTTCCTTCTTTCATTTTCATTCTGCCTTCTGACGCCAAACAGAATAAATCCAGTTCCTCTTTCCACATGACAATCCTTCAAATATTTGAAGATGACTATTGTATCTCCCCCACATCTTTTCTTCTCCGGTCTAAGAAACCAACCTTCCTTCAACTGATATTTTAGCCTGGTATGATTGTGAGGCTCTCCAAATCCTAATTGCCTTTCTCTGGTATATAAATATCTTTCTTTTTTTTCTTTTCTTTTTATTTTGGAGGCAACTGGGGTGTGGTTAAGTGACTTTTCCAGGGTCACACAACTAGTAAGTGTCTAAGGCCGAATTCGAACTCAGGTCCTCCTGACTCCAAAGCCTATATTGTCTCCACTGCACTACCTAGCTGCCCCACTATGAACATCCTTCTTAAAATATGGGGCTGAGGACTGAGCACAACAGTCCAGATGCGGTTTAACTGGAGCAGAATACAGCAGACACAGCCACCTCCCTAGTTCTGGCTCCCTTGATACAGCCTCAGATCATGTTAACTTTTTCTTGGCAAACATATCTCAACATATACTTCGATCCTCAGAGCCTTCTGTGAAAACGTGGGCAGAAGTGAAGATGATAGATACATGATGTAATAAAGTATGACATGGGATTTAAAAATGGGACAGATCAAAAGTTTGTAGATGACTCAGACGCCTCATGCCTATGTCATGAATACTTTGTTTAGGAAGAGAGATGGGAGATATTGAACAGGGCAAGAAGGAATAACATCTGCTCCTTCCCCCAACAAAATTAGCTATAGCTTAACAGTCAGGAAATGTTTGGCTACCAATACGGAAATTATTTCAGAACTAGCTGTCTTGTGTGTAGTTAGAACAGAGACTAATCAGAGCAAAGGTCAAAATTAGCACCAATTTAGAAGATAAAAATGAAAGTTATAATAATTAGCTCCAACCTGACCTATTTAAATGAACAATTAATTGCAAAATGGGAAATGGATAAAAATTGACCTTGATCATTACTCTTTTTTTAAGAGAAGCTTAACAGATGTTAAGCAATCACAACAAGGGGACAAATATCCTAGAAATTGACTTCCTCAATAAATGCTTCATCTACTTGACAAGCAGAGAACTATAGCAGCCAAGGCCAACACTGATTTAGAATAAAAGCTCATTTGCAAAAAGTAATGTTGGAAGAATATGGCATCACCTCAAGAAACAAACACAGTGAAAAGCAATGAAGGAGGAATCAAGCTTTCAGAAACCTTAGGATGACATCCCACAAAGTCAAATCTCACCAAGAATATTAATAGATAAAACTTAGAAAGTTAACAGGGGAACAGATTTGCCAGGAATTCTATTGCAATGTATCCTCAAGATTAAGAGGACAGCAGCTGTACTTGGACAGTTGCACTGGTATCCACAAAATGGTAGAAGATTTAAAGGTGGGCCCCTAGTGCCCTGCGTAATTCCACTACAGAGGATTTATAGAAAGTGATGTTCTTCCAAGAATTACACAGGATGAAAGGACGTGGATTGATGAAATAATATATTCATGGAAACATCCAAGACAAGCTAAATCCAAACAGAAACCCAAAGCTCAAGTGTACTATGCTTCCTCTATTGCCCCCCAAAGCATGCACAGATATTCTCTGTCTGTTTCCAGTAGACTACATGAGAAGCTCTTACATAATGGCTACTGGCAGCACATAGACTCATAACTGAAAATCCCATAATTGGGGGCTTAGTTGGAAAAATTTAGTGATGACACTGGGGTACAAGACGAAGAGACAATATCTTCCTGACTCTCTTGGATGCAACCCTACAGGTGACAAGATGTAAATTTAGAAAGGGGGTAGGGAAGGACTTTCTTTTAGCAAGACACTCTCGGTAGTTCTTCTGATTGACCAAGCAATTAGAGGACTTCCAGGATACATGGCCAAAGCTATTGTCCAACCCCACCCCCATACCAAGCTCCCATATTGTCCATTGAAAGCATGAAAAAATTATACGTGTTTTATAAAGTGATATGTTGCCAAAGATGTGTGGTTTGATGCTTGAAGAGACTCTTCACACAAGGAATCTTCTCAAAGAACAAGGTCTGACATTTATTTTATGTAAACAAATGCCCCAACTGATCTCTCTGCCTAGAAAAGATATGAAGGTATAGCTCTATGCCCCTAACTTGAACCTGGGTATGTCTGAGGCTTCCTATGAGCATAGTTGAATCATATGCTCTGAAAATATTAGGTTTTTCCTGTTGCCCATGGCTCAGTAAGACTAGCAGAGTTATGTAGATAAGTATTATTTGGCAAACACAAACCATGGAATTCAATGTGACTAATTCGCTGAGAAAAGCTACAAACAGAAACTAGTCTACCAAAATATGAAATTCACATGGACTCTAGAGATTAGTTATAAACATTGCTCTTAACAACCGAATCAGTCCTAACTAACTATGCACATATAGAAGCTGTCTTAGATATCATGTGCTGGCATAGCATAGCTGTGCCCCAACGCCAACCTAATGATGTTTGAACAGGGAAACAAAATAAGAGCTATTTAAAGAAAACCATGACTTTCACACAATGATGGACAATGGAGCAAGCTGTCCAAACAAAACAAAACAAAACAAAACTGCATGAGCTCAAGGAAAGTCTCATTCCTTGGGTATCATACACAGCAGAATAGTCAAAACATTGACATGGAAGAAAGGAAAGTCCTGCCTGATGATCGGGGAAAGGGAAGAAACTGTAGTCGCGTCTGAATGGATGATTCATCTGTACTTGGTATAATCTTGATGGCAGGTGACTCAGGTAGCCCAGCAACTGGCAAGACCTGATGCTGGTGATATGACTTGTAACTTGTTTCCATTCTCTCAGGGAAAGTTATCATTAAGAAATTCAAGGCAGCTAGGTGGCACAGTGAGTAGAGCACCAGCCCTGGAGTCAGGAGGACTTGATTTCAAATCTGGCCTCGGACACTTGACACGCTTACTAGTTGTGTGACCTTGGGCAAGTCATTTAACCCCAATTGCCCTGCAATACAGTGATTTCCTCAAGAGAAACATTCACAGAACCATGTGAACCACAATTCTTACAAATCAGAATATGCCTCGACCTTTCAATTATAATATCTTGGTATCTCTAGCAGTCCTGTTCATTTGTATGTCAGTGTTACTTTCATGAAACCAGCCCATTGGGGTCAGGACTTTAGAGTTATGTTCTCATCATGATATTCCCTGGAAAGTAGTGATCAGAGATGGAATTTGTTTGAATCCCACTGTATGTAACTAGAAGAAACCGGAAAGAAGGTTACAGTTGGCAAACTGAGGGAAGAAAAAATTACGTTTCCTGAATTCTGGATCTTGGGATCAACCCTAGTCTAGGCTAGTTTGCCTTTAGTCTGAGATGAAGCTCTTCCTTATTTGTATGGTACCTGGGGAGGGGGTAAAGAAGGAAATAAGCCCCAAAGTGAAAATCTGGAACTAGTTGGAATAGTATGCAATGCACTGAAAGCCCTTTCCAAACCCTTCTGTGCAGAAGAGCACAGTCAGTGAAGCGCTCTTCTGAAGGTAAAGGAGGTGAAAGGGACAGCAATAAATGTCACCTAATGCACCTCCTTATCAAGTTCGTTTTTGTAGGGCAAAGGAAGCAAAGACAGACTGTCAATAGGAAATAAGGAAGAGCCCTTATAGACTTACTGGTGATAGGAAGATACAAACATCCATCCAACCCAAAGGTCAAGCAGGAGCCATCTCTGCAGGGACAGAAAAGCCCCAGGAAATTCCCTGAAGTGGGATAGCATATCATAGTGTAGGGAAAGTTTCCAAAGAAAAATATTGTGTAAGGCAAATGGAGATTTTTTTAAACCTCAAGTAATAGCCAGGATGTTGCTATTCTCATTTTTAGAAAAGATAGACTGCTCCCCGTAGAATTCTGTAAAATATATGTCTCTCCCCTTTCATCTTCCTGATTCTGCAAATGACCAAAAACAACGGTGGTTTCCCATAGTAGCATAGAGGTACTTTGAAAGAAGGTCTTATTTGGACCCAATATACTCTTCACCCATAATACTAGTCATTCTCTTGTAAGGCAACGGTCTATTCATATTGAATGCTGGTGAAAAATTCCAAGATAATCCATAAGAGGAATATACAAGTGAGTTTGATCGGTATGTTCTCAAACAAGGATCTAGGGAATGAAACAGCATAGTTCTCTGTGCCAGCACAAAGGGCAGACACAAGAAAAGGAATTTTATTTAGCTAATTCCTCAACAAAGCTTCGGCCACAACCCAATCAACCAAAGCATGAAAATTACATGGGCTCTAGAGACAACAAACTCGGCTCTTACCCAACAGGACGTCAAAATCCAGTGCCTGGAAGAGTTCAGTAGAAATGAATGGATGCTTGCCCAGGAATTATCCAATATGGTCCTCATCAGCAGTGTAACCATACAGAACAGCATCTGCAACACAAAATGAGGTAAATGTTAAGATGAAGGGAACGGACATGATAACAGTTGTCAAAAAGCATACTTCTTGGTTAGCTCAGTGATGAGTGAAGAAAGAAATCAGAAGTAAATAACTCGCACTTGCCTAAATTCAAAAGATTAGATTGATACAACATACCTGTATTAACTGATGTACTCAGAACTGTGCTAGGGGCTGTGTAAGAAGCAATAGTTGTTTAAGATATGCGCCCTAAGCCTCAAAAAGCTTATAATTTGATTGGTAAAATTAATACAATGCTAAATTTTGGTGATGTGTTGTAATAATAAAACATAATAGGAATCCAGAGAAAGGATCCTGGATTTAGAACTGGAAAGGGCCCTAGAGGACATCTACTATGTCTAAGCCTCTCATTCTAAAAATGAGGAAATGGGGGCTAGAGAAGTTAAATGACTCAAGATCACATATGTAGTAAGGAACATCCAAATGGGTTGTAATTGTCATGGAAGGCTTCAAGAAGCACTTCCCTGGTCTCTGTCCATTCATGCAGTCCTCCTACATATCAACCAATTGAAATCTTTTTTGCTTTAAGGTACAGCTTAAATGGTATCTCTTTCATATGATGCCCCAAACTAGAAGTAATCTCTTCCTTATCAAATTTTCTGGAGTTTCTTTGGATTTCTTCTCTGTCCTTATAATATTTACATGTTTACATCCCTTCCTTGTATCCAACTTAATTGTCTACACACTTTATCTCTGTTACTGGAATGTAAGCTCCTTGAGGACAGGGACTATTATTTTTCCATCTTCGTATCCATAGTACCTACCACAGAGCCAAGGAAGGAAAGAAAGTACTATAGGCACACTAGAAAGAAAAGAAGGAAAGAAGATACAATAGGTATGGAAGGCAAGGAGGAAAGGAGGAAGAGAGGCAGGGAAGAAGGGAGGGAGGGAAAGAGGGAGGGAGGAAGGGAGGAAGGAAGGGAGGAAAGAAGGGAGGTAGGAAGGAAGGGAGGGAGAAAGGCAGGAAGGAAGGATAAGCTTAGCTCATGGTATGGAATCAAAGGTCTTCGAAGCATAAATTTACACATAAAATTACAGTTTGGAGAGGTAGTTGTTGTAAATCATTAAGTGCAATTCAAACTATTGTCCCATCACATGAATGGCTAAAATGAAGGCTATATTTAGCAAGAACATGTTACAAAGATGTAATAGTCACATATCTATGGATAACCTACTACAAAGAACTACAACTTGGTGAAGAGAAAGTTAATCCTGCTTTCACCGAAACAGAGTAATAGTGGGAACCTATCAGTATCTACCCTGTTTCAATAATAATAATATTTGACATTAATCTGCTCTATTATGCATTATTTCACTTGAGCCTCACAACAATTTTGTGAAAAAGATACTCCAGCTACCATTATCTCCATTTTACTGATGAAGAAGCTTGAAGCTCAGTAGGATTAAGTGACTTGCCTATCATCATACAGCTAGTTAAGTATCAGAGATGGAATCTGAACTCAGGTTGTCCAGTACTTTATACATGATACCACATTGCCTTTCAAGCATATTATCTTTCAAATATATTGTTACATACAAGGCTGTTCTAGCAAAAATGAATATACAATTAGACATTAAGAGTGATATTATAAGTAAATTAGGGGAGTATGGAAAAATTTACCCATCAGATCTATGAATAAGGGAAGCGTTTATGACTAAACAAGAGATAAAGAATATCTAAGGAAATAAAATTGATAATTTTGATTATATGAAATTTAAGAGTTTGCACAAACAAAACCAATGCAACTAAAATTAGAAGGAAAGCAGAAGACTGGGGAAAATATTTACAGTAAATTTCTCTGATAAAGGTCTCACTTCTCAAACACATAGGGATCTGGGACAAATTTTTAAAAATAAGAACCATTCCTCAATTGATACATGGAGAAAGGCTGTGAACAGGTAGTTTTCAGAAGAAAAAAAATCAAAGCTATCAAAAGTCACATAAAAAATGCTCTAAATCGTTATTGATTAGAGAACTGCAAATTAAAACAACTCTGTAGTACTACCTCATACTTATCAGATTAGCTAACATGACAGAAAAGGAAAATGATAAATGCTGGAGAGAATGTGGAAAAATAGGTACAGTAATACACTGTTGGTGGAGTTGTGAACTGGTCCAACCATTCTGCAGAACGATTTGGAACTATGTCCAAAGGGCTACAAAATTGTTCATACCCTTTCATCCAGTAATGCCAATACTAGATCCATATACCAAAGAGGTTAAAAAAGGACCTATTTGCACAAAAATATTTAAAGAGCAGTTCAAGTATGGCTGAACAAGTTGTGGTATATGATTGTTATGGAATATGACTACGCTATAAGAAATGATGAGCAGTGATTTCAGAAAAACCTGGGAAAACTTATATGAATGTGTGGGAGGGGCAGGAAGAAAAATTTGGAATTCAACACTTTTTAAAAAGAATATTAAAAAATAAATAAGTTTTTGAAAAATTTGGAAAAAAGAATGTAGAATGGGTTTAACTGTATACAATTCCATAGCAATTAAAACTTTGAAGAAGTCAAGTGTGTAATGGGCAAAGCATGCCCATAAACCAATCCTGTTTATTCAGTTAAGAATATCCTTCCTGATTTCAGAATGCAAATGCTTCTTATTTTTAGCACGTACTACTTAGCTGGAGGCCTCAAAACAGATTTTTTAGTGAGCACACATTAAACTAGTGGGGAACAAAAAACAATCTTTATATCCATTTTGTTCTGAAAACAGCAATAATCAAAAGTTTACAAAGCAATTTCGTGATAATGAACTTGTGAGACAAGTAGTCAAACCAAATCAACAAGCACTTATTAACCCCCTACTAGGAGCCTGACCCTGTGCTAAACATGATGCACACAAAGAAACGCAAAAAGTCATCCCTAGTCTGAAGGAGATCAGCTTAGTGGGAAAGACAACAGGCAAATAACCATATACAAAGATAAAATGGAGATAATCAATAGAGGGAAAGCACTAGAATTGAGGGGATTGTGAAAGACTTCTGGTAGGTTGGATCTCAGTTAACACTTGAAAGAAGCCAGGGAAGCCAGAAGGGAGAGATGAAAAGGGAGAGAGTTCCAAGCATCATAGCTAGTGAAATGACCAGAGTCAACAGACGCAGTAATCTACGGGAGGAACAGCAAGGATCCAGTGTCGCTGGATTAAAGAGAATGTAGGGAAGAGTAAAGTATAAGTAGACTAGAAAGGCAGCAAGCGACTAGACTGTGAAGGATTTTAAAATCAAACATAGGATTTTATATTTGATCCTGGAGGTAAAAGGGAACCACTGCAGTTAATTGAATGGGAGGTGAAGGGGGTGGAGGGACATGGTCAGACATATACTTTAAGATCAATTTGCCAACTGAATTGATCATGGGAGCCCAACTAGAAAGCTATTGTAATAGTCCAGGCATGAGGTGATAAGACCTATCACCAAGGTGGCGGGAGAGCAGGGGGAATATATGACAGATGTTATGAAAGTAGAATCAATCAATAAAACTTGGCAATTCATGGGATAAGGAGGGGAGGGGTAAAAGAGAGCGAGAGTCTATATTGTAATCGTAAGGGAACTGAGAAGATGGTGGTGCCCTCAAAGGTAATAGGGAAGTTTGGGGGAGGAAAGTTACTGAGTATGGTTTTGGACACATTGAGTCTTTGGGACATCCATTAAGCAGCCGGACATAGAAGTAGAAGTCAGGGCCAGATATATAGATCTGAGAATCATCAGCAAAAAGATAAGCACCAAGCAAAATAGTATAGAGTGAAAAGAAAATAGGACCCAAACAAGAACTTGAGATGGGGTGTTGGGGACACCCACAGTTAGCAGGCATGACCTGGATGAAGATCCAACAAATAAGACTAAGAAATAATGGTCAGACCAGTAGGAAGAGAAGGAAGGAGAGACTAGCATCCTGAAAATCTGGAGGGAAGAGATATCAAGGAGAATGATCGATAGTGGCAAAGGCCGAAGAGAAGTCAAGAAGGATGAGGATTGAGAAAAGGCCGTTAGACTTGGCAATTAAGAGATCGCTAATAACTCTGGAGAGAGCTATTTCAGTTAAATGATGAATTCCAAAGCCAGACTACAAGGAGTTATGAGGAAAGGGAAAGAAAATTAAGTGAGGACGTCAATTGTTGGTGGCCTTCTCAAAGACTAGAGCCCCCAAAGGAAGGGGAGATATAGGAAGACAGACAAGACAGAAAGGATAAACATATCAAACGAAGTGGGGCAAGCATTATTCTCTCTGTTTAAAAGATGAGGAAACCGAGGCTCAGAGAAGATACGTGAATCAGGACTTGAACCTGGTATCTGAATCCAGATTTAGTACTTTTCCCATTATATCACAAGTCCTCTCCCATAACACTCAAGTGAAGAGTCAAGATACACCTTCCCATATATATCCAGATCCTAGAAAAGTCTACCTAACCCTAAACTATTTCCTTTGGTTAGTCCTACACGAAATTTTGTCTCTAAAACAGCTTCCACCAGGTATCCCAATGCCAACAAAATTTAAAATCATAGGAATCTAGCCATTCATCCATCTACTATGTTTTTTTCCCTAGTGCAGCTCTTCTCCCAGTGGGCAATGTCACTATACCTTTTGGTGTCTTGGACTGCTCCAAATCTATGAACATCATGTTTTTAAATGCATAAGACAGATGGCAAAGGAAGCAGAACATTAGTCAAAATGAAGATTTATTTTTTCCCAGTCTAATTCATGGACCTGCTGAAACCTATCCCCAAACACACCCAGGTTAAGAATTCCTTTCATGATAGCCTTGTGACTCTTTTGGTTCATTGCTTCCACCAAAGGAACTTGAAACCCAATAGTATACTAAAACCTACTCTCCACTTATAAGTACTGCTCATAGTATCACAAAGGAACTCTACCATAAGAAGGAACACTAAATAGAAATCATGGAATGAGCAACCATTAGTCCAAATGATAAATAGATGTTCCCCAGAATCACTTTTAGTCTCAAACATAACATCTTCTCTGGCTAACACCCTTCCCCATAAGTACTATTATGGATGGCTGCTTCTTAACTATTACTTTCTGCCACTCAAAGTAGGTAGAGAGCCAGAGGTAAAGTTCATCTCTCTTTTTCTTTCTTTCTTCCTGCTACTCTAAAAGATTGTGGCATAATTATCTAGTCCTCAGTTTCTCAGGATAAAGTGGTAAGTCCTTATAAGTGTACACACACACACACACACACACACACACACACTACCCTTTTTTTGAGATTTAGTCTCCCTATCTCATAGAAACCATTCATGGAACCTGGAAGCACACCCACCATCCATGGAACCAATCCCCCTACTGGTCTGCATGGAAGCATTGACCTACTTTATTTCCAACCTAAGACAGTATGGTCTTCTTAAGCAGCCCTGTGGCCTCCCACTCCTGGGATTTCACAATACCGGTGCCAGACAGTGCAGACATTCGATAATTTTTAATCCTAGTGTAACTCAGAACGCCCAAACTCAAGCAATCTACCATTCTTTGCCTCCCTAACAGCCAGTATAATAGGCCTGCTTCACCATCCCTGGCTAAAAAGTATCCCTCTCAATGTTTCGATGTTAATAGAATGTAAGCATATTGAGCTCAGGGACTGTCATTTTTTTGTATTTTTATCTTCAGTGACTGGCACACAACACTTAATATATGTTTATTAATCATCTGATGTCTCCAATGAGGGCAAGAATGTCTCCTAAGTCCTCTGCTCTCTGGTCGATGTGTGTATGTTCTCTATCACTACCAACTTCATCATGCATATCCCTTGGAACAATTTATTTTCACCAATTATTCAAATGGAAGAGGAAAGGGGAGAGAATAACTATTCCAGCCACCCCATTAAGTCTAATCCCATTCCCACTGGACCCTGGAAGTAAGAGAGGCATGGTTGGAACAACAGAAAGAATGTGTAATTTAGAGTCAGAGGACCTGAGTTTGAATCCCAGTTCTACTACTTACTAGCCACGTGACCTTGGGAAACTCACCACCACTCTGATTCCTTGATTAGTGAAATGAAAGGGCTTGACTAGACAATCTCTAAAGTCCATTGAAACGTTTAATGTATAAGCCTATGATCCAAAGGGCACTCAGGACAGCGACATTTCTGGAAATGCAAGAAGTCACTGGATGACAATAGCTACCCACATATATGTAATGCTTTATGGTTTACAAAGTACATTTCTTACAATGACTTTGGATGTAGATAATATTAATATTCTTACCCTCGTTTTATAGACAAGAAAACTGAGGGTCATAGAGGTGAAGTTGTGACATAAGAAAGTGTTGGTGATGAGATAAAAACTAACTCTAAGTCTCCAAACTCCAAGTGCAGAATTATTTCTAGTCTATCATGTTCTTTCAGTTTTCTGTAATCATCTGGGGATAGAGAAATGATGCACATGGTATCCTCTTCCACCAAACCACCCTGGACTTCTTAGTAATATCTACATAGCAGGTCTCTTTCCTCATGCCTTGCCCCCATCACCTCCAAACCCTCTCATTTTTTTCCATCTACCTACAACCCCATGTTTTCACCCAGCAGCCACATTTGCAGAGAATGTCACTCTTCCCTGATTTATGGCCACGACCTCTCTTTCATTTTTCAGAGACCACTTTAAACCCATTTTAATGCTTTGACCTGTATTTAGACTCCATCAGTTCTTTCTCTTGGGTTGGATAGCATTTTTCATGATAAGTCCTTCCAAGTTGTCTTGGATCACTGTATTGCTGAGAATACCCAAGTCATTTATAGTTAATCATCTTACCAGATAACTATTACTGTGCACAATGTACTCCTGGTTCAATTTATTTCACTTTGCATCGGTTTACATAAGTCTCTTCAAGTTTTTCTGAGAACATCTAGCTCATCATTTCTTATATCGTAATAGTATTCCATCGTAATCATATACCACAAATTGTCCAGCTATTCCCCAATTGATGGGTACCCCCTCAATTTCCAGTTCTTTGCCTCCAGAAAAGAGCTGCTATAAATATTCGGGCATAGTTCCAAGCTGCTCTATGTAACATAAACTCAGTATTTTATAAAATGAGAAAATTAAATTTCGCAATTCTCCTTTTGTGGACAGCAAAAGGTTTTGAATAAACAGACTAAGGAATATGTAGCTTGGGTTCAAAAGCTACTTATTATCTGTCACCTTGGGCAAATCATAACCTTTCTGGTCCTCCACTCCGTCATATGTAAATGCAAGGGCTTGGATTAGATGACTTCAAAAATCCCTTCCAACTTTAAACTTATGATCTTATGGTCCTATTCTCTGACCAGTGACTAACATCTTAACACTCCACTCAGGAGCCTCTGAAAGAAAGCTGTCAATAGAGCATTAATATCATTTACTCAAACCAAACCATAGCTCTTGATGGTGTCATCTCTGTCACATTTCACTATTATGTTTTTGTGGGTATATACTCCTATGTTAATAAAGGGCAAGAATCAGGTAGGTTATGCAGAGCGTCTCAAAAGTCTTAGTACAGTTTAAGGGCTTAATAACTTTGGAACACCCTGCATATATACACAACCATCATACTTGCATATGCGTCCCCAATGTTTATTACAATGCCTGGTGTGTAGTTGGCATTTAATAAATCTTTCTTAATTGTATATGTGTGTGTATGTTTGTGCAGAGAAAGGGAGAAATGGGGTGGGGGAGGGATAGCGGGAGGGGAGAAAGAGGGAGGGAAGGAGGGGAAGAGAGAGAGAGAGGGGGGGGGAGGGAGGGAGGGAGAGAGAGAGATACAGAGAAAGAGAAAAATAGAGACAGAGAGACGCAGGGGGGAGGTAACAGGAGAGGGAGAAGGGGGGAGAGAGAGAGGACAGCAGAGACAGAAAGAAGAATAACAGCAGAGAGAGAAGCAGAGATAGAAAGAAGAGTAGAGATAGAGAGGAAAACAAAGACAAAGTGAGAGATACAACATCATAGTGAATAGAGAGCTAGCCTTAGATCCAGAGAAACATGGGTTTCCCTGATATATACTGATATAGCTATAGTATAGAAACATTTATAGCTATACCAGCATATATGTGTGTATATCAGTGTATATGTATGTGTGACTCAAAGCAAATGGCTCAACTTTTCAATGTCTCAGGCAATTCTCTAAACCTAAATTGCTAAGCAGTTATCAGTCTGCATGAATAGAGGGAATTTCCCACCCAGGAGTCCTCTATGGTGGAAAATATCCATTATACATGATATATATGTATATCATAAATATATAGACATATATTATATAGATATACACATATGTGTATATATCACACACATATATATTATGTATAATGTATACATCTCATATAGATAGATAAACACACAGTTAAATGGACAGAGGTGTTGGCATATGCTCAATAACACATTCTAATTACAATGTCTTTCACATAAAGCTCTCCAGGATGTGCATCCGGCCCTTCCTACGTTTGCTCATGCCTAAAGTACCTAGCTGTGTATCAAACACGGAGGTAAGTAAGGAAAACAACAAGGGGCCAGGTGTTGCTTTAAGAAAGCCCTAGGAAGTGGTAACCTGAAGCCTCCTCCTTTCTGTGCCCAGGAATGGGCAGAGGGAGTGTGCACGGAGCAAATGCATTTCTTGTAAACTCCCTGGCGTCCAGACTTTCTCTTACTACCAAAGTTGGAGCTCTCCTTTCCGGGGGTGGGGGGGTAGCGGGGGTGGGGGGGTAGGGCTTGTGACATCACTCCCTAACAGGGATAAAGTGGAGAGGCTGCAAGGCTGCCACTGTGGGACGAGAAGGGAAGCTGTCTCAAGACTTAAATTGTTAGCTGTCCTTTTGGAAAGAGGTGCTGTTGGCAGGACCTTCTTCCACAACACCCCTATCCATAGGGGGGACAGGAAAGGTGCCACTCGTGGGAGCCCAAACGAAAGGACACCATGCCACAGAATGTCATTCTCCCCGGCCCTGCGCCCTGGGGATTCAGGCTTTCAGGAGGGATAGATTTTAATCAACCTTTAATCATCACCAGGGTAGGTGTTTGTTTCCCTCTCTTACTTTCTCTGCAAGGGAGGCTTTTCTGCTTCACGTCTTGGTCTTTCGGCTTTCTAAGAGTTGCAGAAGTCTGTCCAGTGAGCACTGAATGGCACCTAACCTGGGGAGGGTGGGAGGGAACTATTGCTTCCTGGACATCAGAGTGCAGAGGTAGGAAGATAGTGGAGATCAGAAAGTTTGGCTTTAGCTGATGACGGAAAAGGCAAGAAGAGCAGGAGCTTGCTAAATAGTTTACACTGTCAGAGTGAAACGATCTCTTCAAACTTGGCTCCTGTTTGCTGGAAGGGAAGGAAGAGAAATTCACTGGTTTGAAGTCAAGACCCTGGGGAGGGACAGTCGTGATGGGGTGGTTTCCCAAAATTCAGAAAAGGTGAATATGGCAAGTCCAAGGAGCTATGACGCCCTGCCCCTCACTCCTCAGCCTTTAACTCCTTTTCCTTTTTAATTGCATATTTATGTGATCTCTGACAGGGAGAAAAAAAGGGGAGAAAAGAGCAGAGATTTGGCAGCTGTTCCTTTGGATTAGGCATGTTTATCTTCTCCTGATGTAAATTTCATCTGGGAGATACAGGCAATGCATAACCTAGGTTGGCCAATTCAAGTTTGGAGAATTATCAGCACAGATAGGAAAGATAATGCTAATGTGTGTTCCTGTTTTTCTAGGCATTTTGAATAATTTTCTAAGACTAAAATTGGTAAGTTGAACTTCCAAGAAAACCTGTCAGATAAGTGATAGTGAGTCAGTAATATGCCTGCCTAATAACATAATACTTTTAAATTTCTTCTATAAAAGTCCATCTTTCTTTTGCTTAGAAATACTTCAAGTATTTTCTCATAAATAAAAGATTTTAGAAGTGGATAGAGTACAGGAAGACCTAGGTTTAAATGCCTCCTCAGACATCCAAGGGGAGAGTCAAACCTGGCATTTCTTCTGCATGGTGAACTCTAAAGCTTGGTGACCCTCAACCAGTCACTTAATGTCCCTTACATCAGTTTCCCTATCTGTAAAATGAAGAAGTCTCAATGGCTTCTAATGTCCTTTCCAACTCTGCCTCTATGATATTATGACTCATAGCTATGACAAATAATCTAGAACATATGAATTATAAAATATATCCTGAGCTAATTGGCTTTTTATAAGAATATGATGCTTTACCTTATTAGAAAATTGTATATATTTTAGTTACAAACTCTTAAAGAAATTTCCTTGACTGAAACACTAGAAAAACTAGAAACATTGCCTTAGTTTTTGTCTCTATGTATTCTTTATGTTATAAACATGCTTAACAAGTTGGGGATAATTTAATTTGAAATTCATTGCACGATGCCTTTGTACAAAGAAAAAACTTCTGTGTTCTATTTCTGTCCTATTCATGCACTTTCCTGAGAGTGAACAAGAAAATGCCTTCCTCAGATATCTTAAAGAAACAATGTTTTACACAGAAGCATATTAAGGACCATGTTTCACACATTTCAGAAAATATATTAACATGCTAATGCAAGTTTGTGGTATTAAACAAGCAAAGTTGATTGAAACCAAGAAATGTTCTTAAGCAAATTAAGCAGAAAATACTCTGATGCTTTAGGCCAAGCAATGCCTTTTATGGATTTACAAAGGGGGAAAGTTTCCATTATCTCTTCTCAAAGCTATTTTAGTAGTTTCTAGATCACAGTTTTCCTTTACTTATATTAATGAAATAGGTTTCTAAACTTAACAAAGGACAAATTGTTTGTGTTAACTCCTGAAGAAATAAAGGATTGGGTCATAGGCATTGCTCTTGACATGAAACTGACAAGTTCCTGCTGGTATGTAAGGTGCCAATTCCTTTTATTCATACAGTTGAAAGATTACCATGATGTTATAATACATTTTTTATTCCAAGGGAACATTTCAATTTGGTTGATTTGAAAGACTAATGTAATAGATTACTTTGCCAGTAACAGTAATAATCACAACTATTCCTATCTTTTCTGAACTCCTGCAGAAGTTCATTACTATATATGCCTTTTACTACTGGTATATTATTTTATGTCCATGTCTTGTCTTTCTAACTAGAATATAGGTTTCTAAAGGGTAAGACCCACATCTTCCATCTGCTTTGTACCCTCCCCACACCCCATTTCCCAAAACCACAGATACCATTGCATAGAGTAGGCAGCTAAGAAATTTTCAATAATTTTTCAAGGCTTGAGTCAACAATTATTTCTGTGCCTATTCCCATTGAAATTATAAGAAAGTGAAAAAAGACTACAACAGCTCCATTGAACTAGCATCTAAACAAGAAAAATTGTTATCCATATATTTCCAAACATTTGGTGTTGTATAGACAAAATCTGGTTTTGTTTTTCATTTTTTTCATTTTTTCTACATTATGGAATCACAAGGGATAGGGCAGCTTAAGGGAACCTGTTGAGGCCGAAAACTGTTATTAGCTTTTGGGGAGGGGGAAGCCAAATCTATGATTTCACCAGCATAGGGAGCTTTAATGTAGAAATCTCCTCCATTGTGCGTATCAGCAACTTATCTGTAAATTATAATCTCCAATTGCTGCGTGAGGGACTGAGATATTAAGCAATTTGCTCATGGTCATACAGCTAGTATAATTCAGAGGTAAGATTTAAACCCAGGTCTTCCTAACTCCATGGTCAACCTTCTGTTCATTATGCCGCATTGCCTCTCATGCATGGCTTAAATTGTCAAAAATATTATCTATTAAATGGAAATTGTTCAGTGACAAGTTTCCTGTTCGTATGTAAGAATTCACTGGAGGTCTGTTTGTCTGGCTCTCAAAAAGAGTTGGGCTTTACAATCAGTTTACAGATTCAATTTGGGGCTAGAGACATTTGTATTGTTTGGCAGTTTTTTAGTGGTTGGATTCAGTAACAGCTCAGGGGCAGTTGCACCTATGTGATAACAAATGATGGAACAATTTTCTTTACCATTTTTCAACTGCTTGTTTTCTGTGATGCCCAGCATAGCCTGAGTATTTTGTGGACGTACTTTGACAATCTGGAAAGGCCATGGATCCCTTCTCAGAATAAAGCTTTTAAATAATTGAAGGAGATGCCAAATGTTATTTAGAAGTTCATGAAAATAAAGATGTATTTTTTTTCTTTTAAGTTCGCAGACCCTCTGAAATTTGTCCATGGACACCTTAGATGTCCTTGGACCCTGAGTTAAGAAGCTCCTATCCCACTCCCCAGTCTAAGACATCTAGTAGTGGGAAAGCACATCCACCTCAAAAGAATACACGTCTTCACCATTCAACGACAAAGGGGCAGGCAAAAGAACCAATACACCATTGATATACCAAAAGCCCAGCCCCTGACCAAAATATTTTTACTGCTGCTGTTGCTATTTCTTTGAGCCATGTTGGCTCAGCTATTAACTTGGCTAAAAAAATTGTGTAGTCAGTAGATTCACTAAAAGGAAAAGCTGGATGTTTGGGGTGCCTTAGCGATCACACAATTACCAACTCCACAACTAATTTAAACTTTGAAAAGTATTTTGGAACTGCCACACAGATGCAGCCACAATAAAATCATTCTCATGAATATTTGCTCTAGACCAAAATTTAATTATTAGAAATACTTCGACATAAAAGCTAAAAAATTTTTTCCCAAGGTTATTTTGATATACTGGATTTACTTGCATTCTCCTCATTTTTTTCCCTCTAAAATGGAGGGAAGAGGACTTATGCAAACAAGTACATGGGTCATGATCTGTTCTGATGTAGGGGAAAGAAGATTTGAAGTAGACTATCTAAGATAAAGTACAGGTGACTTGGCTTCAACCTCCCCCTGTGGAAAAATAAGGGAGTTGGTCTAGTTCAGTGGGGTCAAACTCAAATAGAATCCCTGAAGATTGCATATTGACTCAGAAAACTACGTTTGTATATTTCTTTCTTATTAATACATGGGCGCACTAAAATCAGATTGGAACTACCCTTTAATTCTACATTCAAGAATGTTGAGGGCCACATGTTTAATATCTCTAGTCTATGACCTCCAAGGTTCCATCCAGCTCTAAATCTGTGGATGATCTTACACTGGCAGCTAGGTAGCGCAGTGCATGGAGGGCAGGGCCCGGAATCAGGAAGACTCATCTTCCTGAGTTTAAATCTGACCTCAGACATTTACTAATAGTGTGACCCTGTTTGCCTCAGTTTCCTTATTTCTAAAATGGAAATGGTAAATCTAAAATGCAAAAGGAAATGGTAAACCACTCTAGTATCTTTGTCAAGAAAACCCCAAATAGGGTTGAGAAGAACTGGACATTAATGAAAAACATCTGAATGATCTTATATGATGATTACCTGCCATGACTTTAAGGTCACTCTCCATGATCTTAAATCTTGAGATTCTTTTCCACCTTCCGTTTACAGTGACCAAGCAAATCAGTGCTGAAATTATTCACTGTTACATAGTGCGGCTCTTCTAAAAAAGTATTTCTTTTCTCATGTTCCTGAAAAAACAAGGCTTTCGAGATAGTTTGATTGTATTTTGTAAGGGAAAAGTGAAGAAAACAGAATGGTTTTCAAATAACTAAAAGATTTGTTTTCATGTAAGATTTCCTTTCCTGTATTAGGTTTGGGATTTAAACGTCTTCGATTACAGAGGAAGAAGGATCAGACAGTTGCTTCACCCCCAGTGTACTAGTGACCTTTCCCTCAACAGATCCAGAGGTGCATTTCAAGAAATAGGTAGCTCTAAACTTCTCATCCAACGGACAAAGGAAGAAGATAGCTCGAGTACTGATGGAGAAAGTAACTAAAAATTATCCACTGAGATACAGAAATGAATCACGACTCTCTCTTTCCTTCCCCATTCTAACAGTAGCTGACCGTTCTTCTAATTTAATTCATTATCAGCATGGATAGATGGCAACAATTCTATTTAGACTGACCTCTGCTTGTAACATAGTTGCTGTTTCAAAGTAGAGGGGGAAAACACTATGGGGACATGCATCACATAGGGAAAATATTTTTCTAAGATTTTATGCTCAAAATAAGGGAGGAAAAAACGAAAGGGAAAACAGCCCAGTAAATTTTAAAAAATCAGGTAAATGAATAAAGCAAAGGAATTATTAATATAATACAAATATCAATTATGCATGTTTTTATGCTTATAAGTATTTATTTAAGGGTCCATAAGAAATTAAATAACTCATCTAAATAACCATTCAGGACAGGACAGTCACAGAAGAGATTAAAATTCTATCTACACTACTCAAAAGAAACCAAAATTTACATACCTTTCACAAAGATCACCCTACTGCCACCAACTCTAAATCAGGACATTATTTCTTCTCGCCTACATTTTTTTAAAATTTATTTTTAATGTTTGGTTTTCAGTATTGATTTTCACTGGCGTTTGAATTACAAATTTTCTCCCCATTTCCTCCCCCCCCCCATTCCAAGATGACGTACACTCTGGTTGCCCTGTTCCCCAGTCTGCCCTCCCCTCCATCACCCCATTCCCCTCCCATCCCCCTTTCCCTTCCTTTCTTGTAGGACAAGATAAATCTCTATGCCCCATTGCCTGTGCATCTTATTTTCTAGTTGCATGCATGAAAAATTTTTTTTTTACTTTGGAACATCTATTTTTTTAAAACCTTGAGTTCCAAATTCTCTCCCCTCTTCCCTTCCCATCCACCCTCCCTAAGAAGTCAAGCAATTCAACATGGGCCACATGCGTATCATTATGTATAACCCTTCCACAATACTCATGTT